>JAKDEW010000247.1:0-467225 GCA_021963965.1 Artemisiospiza belli | reverse complement strand
AAGAAAATGGCCCGGGATTATGTCAGGTGCAGTGCGAAGGACTAAATGATGCCAAAACAAAGCTCACAGATATTTCAAAAGCAGCGGAAAAAGTCGAGGAGGAAAACACAACTTAGGGGGCAAGATATGAGGGACATGGCATGAATATTTAAAAGAAGAAAAAAGAAAAACAAGAAAAAATCGTTCCCAAAGTCAAAGCCTTCAAAATGCAGGCAGGCCATACGCCAGCAAGTGCAGACACATGCAGCAAAGCTTGCCAAAATTGATCCCCACTGAAGGCCAAAACCGAAAAGAAGGACCTACAAACGCGGGGCTCCATGTGTGAGGGGCAGGGCTTCAGGCAGTGAGGGGCGGTGCTCTATGTGTGACGGAAGCGGCTCCATGTGTGTGGGGCAGGGCTCCAGCCAGTGATGGGCGGGGCTCCATGTGGGATGGGCAGGGCTCCATGAGTGAGGGAAGGGGTTCCATGCGTGAGGGGCGGGGTTCCGGGCTGTGAGGGGTGGGGATCCAGTCAGTGAGGGGTGGGGCTCTAGGCAGTGATTGCCGAGGCTCCATGTGTTAGGGTTAGGGCTGCAGCCAGAGAGGGGCAGGGCTCCATGTGTGAGGGAAAAGGCTCCATGTGTGTGGGGCAGGGCTCCAGCCAGTGATGGGCGGGGCTCCATGTGGGATGGGCAGGGCTCCATGCAGTGAGGGATAGGGCTCCATATTTGAGGGGCGGGGCTTCAACTATGAAGGGCAAGGCCCCATGAGTGAAGGCCGGGGTTCCAGGCTTTCAGGGGTGGGGATCCAGTCAGTGAGGGGCGGGGCTCAGGGCAGTGATGGCCGGGGCTCTTTGTGTTAGTGGCAGGGCTCCAGCCAGAGAGGGGCAAGGCTCCATGTGTGAGGGAAAGGGCTCCATGTTTGTGGGGCAGGGCTCCAGCCAGTGATGGGCGGGGATCCATGAGGGATGGGCAGGGCTCCATGCAGTCAGGGGCAAGGCTCCATATTTGAGGGGCGGGGCTCCAATTATGAAGGGCAAGGCCCCATGAGTGAGGCGCGGGGTTCCAGGCTTTCAGGGGTGGGGATCCAGTCAGTGCGGGGCGGGGGCACTAGGCAGTCATGGCTGGGGCTCCCTGTGTGAGGGGCAGGGCTTCAGGCAGTGAGGGGCGGTGGATGGAGACAGCATCGGAAATATTGCATTAGGAAAAGTAAAAATGTAAATTTGGTAAATTTAGTGACTGTAAGAAAATGGCCCGGGATTATGTCAGGTGCAGTGCGAAGGACTAAATGATGCCAAAACAAAGCTCACAGATATTTCAAAAGCAGCGGAAAAAGTCAAGGAGGAAAACACAACTTAGGGGGCAAGATATGAGGGACATGGCATGAATATTTAAAAGAAGAAAAAAGAAAAACAAGAAAAAATCGTTCCCAAAGTCAAAGCCTTCAAAATGCAGGCAGGCCATACGCCAGCAAGTGCAGGCACATGCAGCAAAGCTTGCCAAATCTGATCCCCACTGAAGGCCAAAGCAGAAAATAAGGGCCTACAAACAGGCTGGAGCGGAGACACCATCAAAGGAATTGTAATTGGAGGAGAAAAAAAGAAAATTTGGGAAATTTAGTGACTGTAAGAAAATGGCCCGTGATAATATCAGGTGCAGTGCGAAGGACCAAAAGATGCAAAAACTAAGCTCACAGATGTTGCAAAAGCAGGGGAAAAAGTCAAGGAGGAAGACACAACTTAGGTGGCAAGATATGAGGACATGGCATGGACACTTCAGAAATCAACCAAAAAATGAAAAAAATCTTTCCCCAAGTCAAAGCCACCAAAAGGCATGGCATGCCATCAAGGGCAGGGAAATGCACCAATGATTCTTCGATTCGTCCCCATTGAAATCACAAGATTCCTTTTCCCTTCCCGAAAGGAAATGAAATTTCCTTTCGGGAAGGGAAAAGGAATCTTGTGAATCCCAAAAGAAAGGCTTGCAAACACTCTGGAAAGGAGATAGGTTCAAATGAAATGCAATTGAAAAAAGCAGAAAATCAGTAATTTTAATGTCTTCAAAAAATAGGCTGTGAGGAAATCAGCTGCATTGCAAAGGACCAAAAGATGCAAAAAATAGGCTCACAGATGTTGCAAAATCAGGGGAAATAGTCAAGGAGGAAGACACAACTTACGGGGCAAGATATGAGGGACATGGCATGAACAGTTAAACAAAAAAAAAAAAAACAAGAAAAAATCTTTCCCAAAGTCAAAGCCATCCAAATGCAGGCAGGCCATACGCCAGCAAGTGCAGACACATGCAGCAAAGCTTGCCAAAATTGATCCCCACTGAAGGCCAAAACCGAAAAGAAGGACCTACAAACGCGGGGCTCCATGTGTGAGGGGCAGGGCTTCAGGCAGTGAGGGGCGGTGCTCTATGTGTGACGGAAGCGGCTCCATGTGTGTGGGGCAGGGCTCCAGCCAGTGATGGGCGGGGCTCCATGTGGGATGGGCAGGGCTCCATGAGTGAGGGAAGGGGTTCCATGCGTGAGGGGCGGGGTTCCGGGCTGTGAGGGGTGGGGATCCAGTCAGTGAGGGGTGGGGCTCTAGGCAGTGATTGCCGAGGCTCCATGTGTTAGGGTTAGGGCTGCAGCCAGAGAGGGGCAGGGCTCCATGTGTGAGGGAAAAGGCTCCATGTGTGTGGGGCAGGGCTCCAGCCAGTGATGGGCGGGGCTCCATGTGGGATGGGCAGGGCTCCATGCAGTGAGGGATAGGGCTCCATATTTGAGGGGCGGGGCTTCAAATATGAAGGGCAAGGCCCCATGAGTGAAGGCCGGGCTTCCAGGCTTTCAGGGGTGGGGATCCAGTCAGTGAGGGGCGGGGCTCAGGGCAGTGATGGCCGGGGCTCTTTTTGTTAGTGGCAGGGCTCCAGCCAGAGAGGGGCAAGGCTCCATGTGTGAGGGAAAGGGCTCCATGTTTGTGGGGCAGGGCTCCAGCCAGTGATGGGCGGGGATCCATGAGGGATGGGCAGGGCTCCATGCAGTCAGGGGCAAGGCTCCATATTTGAGGGGCGGGGCTCCAATTATGAAGGGCAAGGCCCCATGAGTGAGGCGCGGGGTTCCAGGCTTTCAGGGGTGGGGATCCAGTCAGTGCGGGGCGGGGCACTAGGCAGTCATGGCTGGGGCTCCCTGTGTGAGGGGCAGGGCTTCAGGCAGTGAGGGGCGGTGGATGGAGACAGCATCGGAAATATTGCATTAGGAAAAGTAAAAATGTAAATTTGGTAAATTTAGTGACTGTAAGAAAATGGCCTGGGATTATGTCAGGTGCAGTGCGAAGGACTAAATGATGCCAAAACAAAGCTCACAGATATTTCAAAAGCAGCGGAAAAAGTCAAGGAGGAAAACACAACTTAGGGGGCAAGATATGAGGGACATGGCATGAATATTTAAAAGAAGAAAAAAGAAAAACAAGAAAAAATCGTTCCCAAAGTCAAAGCCTTCAAAATGCAGGCAGGCCATACGCCAGCAAGTGCAGGCACATGCAGCAAAGCTTGCCAAATCTGATCCCCACTGAAGGCCAAAGCAGAAAATAAGGGCCTACAAACAGGCTGGAGCGGAGACACCATCAAAGGAATTGTAATTGGAGGAGAAAAAAAGAAAATTTGGGAAATTTAGTGACTGTAAGAAAATGGCCCGTGATAATATCAGGTGCAGTGCGAAGGACCAAAAGATGCAAAAACTAAGCTCACAGATGTTGCAAAAGCAGGGGAAAAAGTCAAGGAGGAAGACACAACTTAGGTGGCAAGATATGAGGACATGGCATGGACACTTCAGAAATCAACCAAAAAATGAAAAAAATCTTTCCCCAAGTCAAAGCCACTAAAAGGCATGGCATGCCACCAAGGGCAGGGAAATGCACCAATGATTCTTCGATTCGTCCCCATTGAAATCACAAGATTCCTTTTCCCTTCCCGAAAGGAAATGAAATTTCCTTTCAGGAAGGGAAAAGGAATCTTGTGAATCCCAAAAGAAAGGCTTGCAAACACTCGGGAAAGGAGATAGGTTCAAATGAAATGCAATTGAAAAAAGCAGAAAATCAGTAATTTTAATGTCTTCAAAAAATAGGCTGTGAGGAAATCAGCTGCATTGCAAAGCACCAAAAGATGCAAAAAATAGGCTCACAGATGTTGCAAAATCAGGGGAAATAGTCAAGGAGGAAGACACAACTTAGGGGGCAAGATATGAGGGACATGGCATGAACAGTTAACCAAAAAAAAAAAACAAGAAAAAATCTTTCCCAAAGTCAAAGCCATCAAAATGCAGGCAGGCCATACGCCAGCAAGTGCAGACACATGCAGCAAAGCTTGCCAAAATTGATCCCCACTGAAGGCCAAAACCGAAAAGAAGGACCTACAAACGCGGGGCTCCATGTGTGAGGGGCAGGGCTTCAGGCAGTGAGGGGCGGTGCTCTATGTGTGACGGAAGCGGCTCCATGTGTTTGGGGTAGGGCTCCAGCCAGTGATGGGCGGGGCTCCATGTGGGATGGGCAGGGCTCCATGAGTGAGGGAAGGGGTTCCATGGGTGAGGGGCGGGGTTCCGGGCTGTGAGGGGTGGGGATCCAGTCAGTGAGGGGTGGGGCTCTAGGCAGTGATTGCCGAGGCTCCATGTGTTAGGGTTAGGGCTGCAGCCAGAGAGGGGCAGGGCTCCATGTGTGAGGGAAAAGGCTCCATGTGTGTGGGGCAGGGCTCCAGCCAGTGATGGGCGGGGCTCCATGTGGGATGGGCAGGGCTCCATGCAGTGAGGGATAGGGCTCCATAGTTGAGGGGCGGGGCTTCAAATATGAAGGGCAAGGCCCCATGAGTGAAGGCCGGGGTTCCAGGCTTTCAGGGGTGGGGATCCAGTCAGTGAGGGGCGGGGCTCAGGGCAGTGATGGCCGGGGCTCTTTGTGTTAGTGGCAGGGCTCCAGCCAGAGAGGGGCAAGGCTCCATGTGTGAGGGAAAGGGCTCCATGTTTGTGGGGCAGGGCTCCAGCCAGTGATGGGCAGGGATCCATGAGGGATGGGCAGGGCTCCATGCAGTCAGGGGCAAGGCTCCATATTTGAGGGGCGGGGCTCCAATGATGAAGGGCAAGGCCCCATGAGTGAAGGCCGGGTTTCCAGGCTTTCAGGGGTGGGGATCCAGTCAGTGCGGGGTGGGGCACTAGGCAGTCATGGCTGGGGCTCCCTGTGTGAGGGGCAGGGCTTCAGGCAGTGAGGGGCGGTGGATGGAGACAGCATCGGAAATGGTGCATTAGGGAAATAAAAATGTAAATTTGGTAAATTTAGTGACTGTAAGAAAATGGCCCGGGATTATGTCAGGTGCAGTGCGAAGGACTAAATGATGCCAAAACAAAGCTCACAGATATTTCAAAAGCAGCGGAAAAAGTCAAGGAGGAAAACACAACTTAGGGGGCAAGATATGAGGGACATGGCATGAATATTTAAAAGAAGAAAAAAGAAAAACAAGAAAAAATCGTTCCCAAAGTCAAAGCCTTCAAAATGCAGGCAGGCCATACGCCAGCAAGTGCAGGCACATGCAGCAAAGCTTGCCAAATCTGATCCCCACTGAAGGCCAAAGCAGAAAATAAGGGCCTACAAACAGGCTGGAGCGGAGACACCATCAAAGGAATTGTAATTGGAGGAGAAAAAAAGAAAATTTGGGAAATTTAGTGACTGTAAGAAAATGGCCCGTGATAATATCAGGTGCAGTGCGAAGGACCAAAAGATGCAAAAACTAAGCTCACAGATGTTGCAAAAGCAGGGGAAAAAGTCAAGGAGGAAGACACAACTTAGGTGGCAAGATATGAGGACATGGCATGGACACTTCAGAAATCAACCAAAAAATGAAAAAAATCTTTCCCCAAGTCAAAGCCACTAAAAGGCATGGCATGCCACCAAGGGCAGGGAAATGCACCAATGATTCTTCGATTCGTCCCCATTGAAATCACAAGATTCCTTTTCCCTTCCCGAAAGGAAATGAAATTTCCTTTCAGGAAGGGAAAAGGAATCTTGTGAATCCCAAAAGAAAGGCTTGCAAACACTCGGGAAAGGAGATAGGTTCAAATGAAATGCAATTGAAAAAAGCAGAAAATCAGTAATTTTAATGTCTTCAAAAAATAGGCTGTGAGGAAATCAGCTGCATTGCAAAGGACCAAAAGATGCAAAAAATAGGCTCACAGATGTTGCAAAATCAGGGGAAATAGTCAAGGAGGAAGACACAACTTAGGGGGCAAGATATGAGGGACATGGCATGAACAGTTAAACAAAAAAAAAAAAAACAAGAAAAAATCTTTCCCAAAGTCAAAGCCATCAAAATGCAGGCAGGCCATACGCCAGCAAGTGCAGACACATGCAGCAAAGCTTGCCAAAATTGATCCCCACTGAAGGCCAAAACCGAAAAGAAGGACCTACAAACGCGGGGCTCCATGTGTGAGGGGCAGGGCTTCAGGCAGTGAGGGGCGGTGCTCTATGTGTGACGGAAGCGGCTCCATGTGTTTGGGGTAGGGCTCCAGCCAGTGATGGGCGGGGCTCCATGTGGGATGGGCAGGGCTCCATGAGTGAGGGAAGGGGTTCCATGGGTGAGGGGCGGGGTTCCGGGCTGTGAGGGGTGGGGATCCAGTCAGTGAGGGGTGGGGCTCTAGGCAGTGATTGCCGAGGCTCCATGTGTTAGGGTTAGGGCTGCAGCCAGAGAGGGGCAGGGCTCCATGTGTGAGGGAAAAGGCTCCATGTGTGTGGGGCAGGGCTCCAGCCAGTGATGGGCGGGGCTCCATGTGGGATGGGCAGGGCTCCATGCAGTGAGGGATAGGGCTCCATAGTTGAGGGGCGGGGCTTCAAATATGAAGGGCAAGGCCCCATGAGTGAAGGCCGGGGTTCCAGGCTTTCAGGGGTGGGGATCCAGTCAGTGAGGGGCGGGGCTCAGGGCAGTGATGGCCGGGGCTCTTTGTGTTAGTGGCAGGGCTCCAGCCAGAGAGGGGCAAGGCTCCATGTGTGAGGGAAAGGGCTCCATGTTTGTGGGGCAGGGCTCCAGCCAGTGATGGGCAGGGATCCATGAGGGATGGGCAGGGCTCCATGCAGTCAGGGGCAAGGCTCCATATTTGAGGGGCGGGGCTCCAATGATGAAGGGCAAGGCCCCATGAGTGAAGGCCGGGTTTCCAGGCTTTCAGGGGTGGGGATCCAGTCAGTGCGGGGTGGGGCACTAGGCAGTCATGGCTGGGGCTCCCTGTGTGAGGGGCAGGGCTTCAGGCAGTGAGGGGCGGTGGATGGAGACAGCATCGGAAATGGTGCATTAGGGAAATAAAAATGTAAATTTGGTAAATTTAGTGACTGTAAGAAAATGGCCCGGGATTATGTCAGGTGCAGTGCGAAGGACTAAATGATGGCAAAACAAAGCTCACAGATATTTCAAAAGCAGCGGAAAAAGTCAAGGAGGAAAACACAACTTAGGGGGCAAGATATGAGGGACATGGCATGAATATTTAAAACAAGACAAAAGAAAAACAAGAAAAAATCGTTCCCAAAGTCAAAGCCTTCAAAATGCAGGCAGGCCACACGCCAGCAAGTGCAGGCACATGCAGCAAAGCTTGCCAAATCTGATCCCCACTGAAGGCCAAAGCAGAAAATAAGGGCCTACAAACAGGCTGGAGTGGAGACACCATCAAAGGAATTGTAATTGGAGGAGAAAAAAAGAAAATTTGGGAAATTTAGTGACTGTAAGAAAATGGCCCGGGATAATATCAGGTGCAGTGCGAAGGACCAAAAGATGCAAAAACTAAGCTCACAGATGTTGCAAAAGCAGGGGAAAAAGTCAGGGAGGAAGACACAACTTAGGTGGCAAGATATGAGGACATGGCATGGACACTTCAGAAATCAACCAAAAAATGAAAAAAATCTTTCCCCAAGTCAAAGCCACCAAAAGGCATGGCATGCCATCAAGGGCAGGGAAATGCACCAATGTTTCTTCGATTCGTCCCCATTGAAATCACAAGATTCCTTTTCCCTTCCCGAAAGGAAATGAAATTTCCTTTCGGGAAGGGAAAAGGAATCTTGTGAATCCCAAAAGAAAGGCTTGCAAACACTCTGGAAAGGAGATAAGTTCAAATGAAATGCAATTGAAAAAAGCAGAAAATCAGTAATTTTAATGTCTTCAAAAAATAGGCTGTGAGGAAATCAGCTGCATTGCAAAGGACCAAAAGATGCAAAAAATAGGCTCACAGATGTTGCAAAAGCAGGGGAAAAAGTCAAGGAGGAAGACACAACTTAGGGGGCAAGATATGAGGGACATGGCATGGACACTTCACAAAACAACGAAAAAAAAAAAAATTTTCCAAAGTCAAAGCCATCAAAATGCAGGCAGGCCATACACCAGCAAGTCCAGGCACATGCAGCAAAGCTTGCCAAAATTCATCCCCACTGAAGGCCCAAACAGAAAAGAAGGACCTACAAACACACTGGAACGGAGACTCCATCAAAGGAATTGCAATTGGAGGAGAAAAAAAGGAAATTTGGGAAATCTAGTTACTCTAAGAAAATGGCCCGGGATTATATGAGGTGCAGTGCGAAGGACCAAAAGATGCAAAAATTAAGCTAAGAGATGTTGCAAAATCAGGGGAAATAGTCAAGGAGGAAGACACAACTTCGGGGGCAAGATATGAGGGACATGGCATGAACAGTTAAACAAAAAAAAAAAACCAAGAAAAAATCTTTCCCAAAGTCAAAGCCATCAAAATGCAGGCAGGCCATACGCCAGCAAGTGCAGACACATGCAGCAAAGCTTGCCAAAATTGATCCCCACTGAAGGCCAAAACCGAAAAGAAGGACCTACAAACGCGGGGCTCCATGTGTGAGGGGCAGGGCTTCAGGCAGTGAGGGGCGGTGCTCTATGTGTGACGGAAGCGGCTCCATGTGTGTGTGGCAGGGCTCCAGCCAGTGATGGGCGGGGCTCCATGTGGGATGGGCAGGGCTCCATGAGTGAGGGAAGGGGTTCCATGGGTGAGGGGCGGGGTTCCGGGCTGTGAGGGGTGGGGATCCAGTCAGTGAGGGGTGGGGCTCTAGGCAGTGATTGCCGAGGCTCCATGTGTTAGGGTTAGGGCTGCAGCCAGAGAGGGGCAGGGCTCCATGTGTGAGGGAAAAGGCTCCATGTGTGTGGGGCAGGGCTCCAGCCAGTGATGGGCGGGGCTCCATGTGGGATGGGCAGGGCTCCATGCAGTGAGGGATAGGGCTCCATATTTGAGGGGCGGGGCTTCAAATATGAAGGGCAAGGCCCCATGAGTGAAGGCCGGGCTTCCAGGCTTTCAGGGGTGGGGATCCAGTCAGTGAGGGGCGGGGCTCAGGGCAGTGATGGCCGGGGCTCTTTGTGTTAGTGGCAGGGCTCCAGCCAGAGAGGGGCAAGGCTCCATGTGTGAGGGAAAGGGCTCCATGTTTGTGGGGCAGGGCTCCAGCCAGTGATGGGCGGGGATCCATGAGGGATGGGCAGGGCTCCATGCAGTCAGGGGCAAGGCTCCATATTTGAGGGGCGGGGCTCCAATTATGAAGGGCAAGGCCCCATGAGTGAGGCGCGGGGTTCCAGGCTTTCAGGGGTGGGGATCCAGTCAGTGCGGGGCGGGGCACTAGGCAGTCATGGCTGGGGCTCCCTGTGTGAGGGGCAGGGCTTCAGGCAGTGAGGGGCGGTGGATGGAGACAGCATCGGAAATATTGCATTAGGAAAAGTAAAAATGTAAATTTGGTAAATTTAGTGACTGTAAGAAAATGGCCTGGGATTATGTCAGGTGCAGTGCGAAGGACTAAATGATGCCAAAACAAAGCTCACAGATATTTCAAAAGCAGCGGAAAAAGTCAAGGAGGAAAACACAACTTAGGGGGCAAGATATGAGGGACATGGCATGAATATTTAAAACAAGAAAAAAGAAAAACAAGAAAAAATCGTTCCCAAAGTCAAAGCCTTCAAAATGCAGGCAGGCCATACGCCAGCAAGTGCAGGCACATGCAGCAAAGCTTGCCAAATCTGATCCCCACTGAAGGCCAAAGCAGAAAATAAGGGCCTACAAACAGGCTGGAGCGGAGACACCATCAAAGGAATTGTAATTGGAGGAGAAAAAAAGAAAATTTGGGAAATTTAGTGACTGTAAGAAAATGGCCCGGGATAATATCAGGTGCAGTGCGAAGGAACAAAAGATGCAAAAACTAAGCTCACAGATGTTGCAAAAGCAGGGGAAAAAGTCAAGGAGGAAGACACAACTTAGGTGGCAAGATATGAGGACATGGCATGGACACTTCAGAAATCAACCAAAAAATGAAAAAAATCTTTCCCCAAGTCAAAGCCACCAAAAGGCATGGCATGCCATCAAGGGCAGGGAAATGCACCAATGATTCTTCGATTTGTCCCCATTGAAATCACAAGATTCCTTTTCCCTTCCCGAAAGGAAATGAAATTTCCTTTCGGGAAGGGAAAAGGAATCTTGTGAATCCCAAAAGAAAGGCTTGCAAACACTCTGGAAAGGAGATAGGTTCAAATGAAATGCAATTGAAAAAAGCAGAAAATCAGTAATTTTAATGTCTTCAAAAAATAGGCTGTGAGGAAATCAGCTGCATTGCAAAGGACCAAAAGATGCAAAAAATAGGCTCACAGATGTTGCAAAATCAGGGGAAATAGTCAAGGAGGAAGACACAACTTACGGGGCAAGATATGAGGGACATGGCATGAACAGTTAAACAAAAAAAAAAAAACAAGAAAAAATCTTTCCCAAAGTCAAAGCCATCAAAATGCAGGCAGGCCATACGCCAGCAAGTGCAGACACATGCAGCAAAGCTTGCCAAAATTGATCCCCACTGAAGGCCAAAACCGAAAAGAAGGACCTACAAACGCGGGGCTCCATGTGTGAGGGGCAGGGCTTCAGGCAGTGAGGGGCGGTGCTCTATGTGTGACGGAAGCGGCTCCATGTGTGTGGGGCAGGGCTCCAGCCAGTGATGGGCGGGGCTCCATGTGGGATGGGCAGGGCTCCATGAGTGAGGGAAGGGGTTCCATGCGTGAGGGGCGGGGTTCCGGGCTGTGAGGGGTGGGGATCCAGTCAGTGAGGGGTGGGGCTCTAGGCAGTGATTGCCGAGGCTCCATGTGTTAGGGTTAGGGCTGCAGCCAGAGAGGGGCAGGGCTCCATGTGTGAGGGAAAAGGCTCCATGTGTGTGGGGCAGGGCTCCAGCCAGTGATGGGCGGGGCTCCATGTGGGATGGGCAGGGCTCCATGCAGTGAGGGATAGGGCTCCATATTTGAGGGGCGGGGCTTCAAATATGAAGGGCAAGGCCCCATGAGTGAAGGCCGGGGTTCCAGGCTTTCAGGGGTGGGGATCCAGTCAGTGAGGGGCGGGGCTCAGGGCAGTGATGGCCGGGGCTCTTTGTGTTAGTGGCAGGGCTCCAGCCAGAGAGGGGCAAGGCTCCATGTGTGAGGGAAAGGGCTCCATGTTTGTGGGGCAGGGCTCCAGCCAGTGATGGGCGGGGATCCATGAGGGATGGGCAGGGCTCCATGCAGTCAGGGGCAAGGCTCCATATTTGAGGGGCGGGGCTCCAATTATGAAGGGCAAGGCCCCATGAGTGAGGCGCGGGGTTCCAGGCTTTCAGGGGTGGGGATCCAGTCAGTGCTGGGTGGGGTACTAGGCAGTCCTGGCTGGGGCTCCCTGTGTGAGGGGCAGGGCTTCAGGCAGTGAGGGGCGGTGGATGGAGACAGCATCGGAAATATTGCATTAGGAAAAGTAAAAATGTAAATTTGGTAAATTTAGTGACTGTAAGAAAATGGCCCGGGATTATGTCAGGTGCAGTGCGAAGGACTAAATGATGCCAAAACAAAGCTCACAGATATTTCAAAAGCAGCGGAAAAAGTCAAGGAGGAAAACACAATTTAGGAGGCAAGATATGAGGGACATGGCATGAATATTTAAAACAAGAAAAAAGAAAAACAAGAAAAAATCGTTCCCAAAGTCAAAGCCTTCAAAATGCAGGCAGGCCATACGCCAGCAAGTGCAGGCACATGCAGCAAAGCTTGCCAAATCTGATCCCCACTGAAGGCCAAAGCAGAAAATAAGGGCCTACAAACAGGCTGGAGCGGAGACACCATCAAAGGAATTGTAATTGGAGGAGAAAAAAAGAAAATTTGGGAAATTTAGTGACTGTAAGAAAATGGCCCGGGATAATATCAGGTGCAGTGCGAAGGACCAAAAGATGCAAAAACTAAGCTCACAGATGTTGCAAAAGCAGGGGAAAAAGTCAGGGAGGAAGACACAACTTAGGTGGCAAGATATGAGGACATGGCATGGACACTTCAGAAATCAACCAAAAAATGAAAAAAATCTTTCCCCAAGTCAAAGCCACCAAAAGGCATGGCATGCCATCAAGGGCAGGGAAATGCACCAATGATTCTTCGATTCGTCCCCATTGAAATCGCAAGATTTCTTTTCCCTTCCCGAAAGGAAATGAAATTTCCTTTCGGGAAGGGAAAAGGAATCTTACGAATCCCAAAAGAAAGGCTTGCAAACACTCTGGAAAGGAGATAAGTTCAAATGAATTGCAATTGAAAAAAGCAGAAAATCAGTAATTTTAATGTCTTCAAAAAATAGGCTGTGAGGAAATCAGCTGCATTGCAAAGGACCAAAAGATGCAAAAAATAGGCTCACAGATGTTGCAAAAGCAGGGGAAAAAGTCAAGGAGGAAGACACAACTTAGGGGGCAAGATATGAGGGACATGGCACAGACACTTCACAAAACAACGAAAAAAAAAAAATTTTCCAAAGTCAAAGCCATCAAAATGCAGGCAGGCCATACACCAGCAAGTCCAGGCACATGCAGCAAAGCTTGCCAAAATTCATCCCCACTGAAGGCCCAAACAGAAAAGAAGGACCTACAAACACACTGGAACGGAGACTCCATCAAAGGAATTGCAATTGGAGGAGAAAAAAAGGAAATTTGGGAAATCTAGTTACTCTAAGAAAATGGCCCGGGATTATATGAGGTGCAGTGCGAAGGACCAAAAGATGCAAAAATTAAGCTAAGAGATGTTGCAAAATCAGGGGAAATAGTCAAGGAGGAAGACACAACTTACGGGGCAAGATATGAAGGACATGGCATGAACAGTTAAACAAAAAAAAAAAACCAAGAAAAAATCGTTCCCAAAGTCAAAGCCATCAAAATGCAGGCAGGCCATACGCCAGCAAGTGCAGACACATGCAGCAAAGCTTGCCAAAATTGATCCCCACTGAAGGCCAAAACCGAAAAGAAGGACCTACAAACGCGGGGCTCCATGTGTGAGGGGAAGGGCTTCAAGCAGTGAGGGGCGGTGCTCTATGTGTGACGGAAGCGGCTCCATGTGTGTGGGGCAGGGCTCCAGCCAGTGATGGGCGGGGCTCCATGTGGGATGGGCAGGGCTCCATGAGTGAGGGAAGGGGTTCCATGGGTGAGGGGCGGGGTTCCGGGCTGTGAGGGGTGGGGATCCAGTCAGTGAGGGGTGGGGCTCTAGGCAGTGATTGCCGAGGCTCCATGTGTTAGGGTTAGGGCTGCAGCCAGAGAGGGGCAGGGCTCCATGTGTGAGGGAAAAGGCTCCATGTGTGTGGGGCAGGGCTCCAGCCAGTGATGGGCGGGGCTCCATGTGGGATGGGCAGGGCTCCATGCAGTGAGGGATAGGGCTCCATATTTGAGGGGCGGGGCTTCAAATATGAAGGGCAAGGCCCCATGAGTGAAGGCCGGGGTTCCAGGCTTTCAGGGGTGGGGATCCAGTCAGTGAGGGGCGGGGCTCAGGGCAGTGATGGCCGGGGCTCTTTTTGTTAGTGGCAGGGCTCCAGCCAGAGAGGGGCAAGGCTCCATGTGTGAGGGAAAGGGCTCCATGTTTGTGGGGCAGGGCTCCAGCCAGTGATGGGCAGGGATCCATGAGGGATGGGCAGGGCTCCATGCAGTCAGGGGCAAGGCTCCATATTTGAGGGGTGGGGCTCCAATTATGAAGGGCAAGGCCCCATGAGTGAAGGCCGGGGTTCCAGGCTTTCAGGGGTGGGGATCCAGTCAGTGCGGGGTGGGGCACTAGGCAGTCATGGCTGGGGCTCCCTGTGTGAGGGGCAGGGCTTCAGGCAGTGAGGGGCGGTGGATGGAGACAGCATCGGAAATGGTGCATTAGGGAAATAAAAATGTAAATTTGGTAAATTTAGTGACTGTAAGAAAATGGCCCGGGATTATGTCAGGTGCAGTGCGAAGGACTAAATGATGGCAAAACAAAGCTCACAGATATTTCAAAAGCAGCGGAAAAAGTCAAGGAGGAAAACACAACTTAGGGGGCAAGATATGAGGGACATGGCATGAATATTTAAAACAAGAAAAAAGAAAAACAAGAAAAAATCGTTCCCAAAGTCAAAGCCTTCAAAATGCAGGCAGGCCATACGCCAGCAAGTGCAGGCACATGCAGCAAAGCTTGCCAAATCTGATCCCCACTGAAGGCCAAAGCAGAAAATAAGGGCCTACAAACAGGCTGGAGCGGAGACACCATCAAAGGAATTGTAATTGGAGGAGAAAAAAAGAAAATTTGGGAAATTTAGTGACTGTAAGAAAATGGCCCGGGATAATATCAGGTGCAGTGCGAAGGAACAAAAGATGCAAAAACTAAGCTCACAGATGTTGCAAAAGCAGGGGAAAAAGTCAAGGAGGAAGACACAACTTAGGTGGCAAGATATGAGGACATGGCATGGACACTTCAGAAATCAACCAAAAAATGAAAAAAATCTTTCCCCAAGTCAAAGCCACTAAAAGGCATGGCATGCCATCAAGGGCAGGGAAATGCACCAATGATTCTTCGATTCGTCCCCATTGAAATCACAAGATTCCTTTTCCCTTCCCGAAAGGAAATGAAATTTCCTTTCGGGAAGGGAAAAGGAATCTTGTGAATCCCAAAAGAAAGGCTTGCAAACACTCTGGAAAGGAGATAAGTTCAAATGAAATGCAATTGAAAAAAGCAGAAAATCAGTAATTTTAATGTCTTCAAAAAATAGGCTGTGAGGAAATCAGCTGCATTGCAAAGGACCAAAACATGCAAAAACTAGGCTCACAGATGTTGCAAAAGCAGGGGAAAAAGTCAAGGAGGAAGACACAACTTAGGGGGCAAGATATGAGGGACATGGCATGGACACTTCACAAAACAACGAAAAAAAAAATTTTTCAAAAGTCAAAGCCATCAAAATGCAGGCAGGCCATACACCAGCAAGTCCAGGCACATGCAGCAAAGCTTGCCAAAATTCATCCCCACTGAAGGCCCAAACAGAAAAGAAGGACCTACAAACACACTGGAACGGAGACTCCATCAAAGGAATTGCAATTGGAGGAGAAAAAAAGGAAATTTGGGAAATCTAGTTACTCTAAGAAAATGGCCCGGGATTATATCAGGTGCAGTGCGAAGGACCAAAAGATGCAAAAATTAAGCTAAGAGATGTTGCAAAATCAGGGGAAATAGTCAAGGAGGAAGACACAACTTACGGGGCAAGATATGAGGGACATGGCATGAACAGTTAAACAAAAAAAAAAAAACAAGAAAAAATCGTTCCCAAAGTCAAAGCCATCAAAATGCAGGCAGGCCATACGCCAGCAAGTGCAGACACATGCAGCAAAGCTTGCCAAAATTGATCCCCACTGAAGGCCAAAACCGAAAAGAAGGACCTACAAAGGCGGGGCTCCATGTGTGAGGGGCAGGGCTTCAGGCAGTGAGGGGCGGTGCTCTATGTGTGACGGAAGCGGCTCCATGTGTGTGGGGCAGGGCTCCAGCCAGTGATGGGCGGGGCTCCATGTGGGATGGGCAGGGCTCCATGAGTGAGGGAAGGGGTTCCATGCGTGAGGGGCGGGGTTCCGGGCTGTGAGGGGTGGGGATCCAGTCAGTGAGGGGTGGGGCTCTAGGCAGTGATTGCCGAGGCTCCATGTGTTAGGGTTAGGGCTGCAGCCAGAGAGGGGCAGGGCTCCATGTGTGAGGGAAAAGGCTCCATGTGTGTGGGGCAGGGCTCCAGCCAGTGATGGGCGGGGCTCCATGTGAGATGGGCAGGGCTCCATGCAGTGAGGGATAGGGCTCCATATTTGAGGGGCGGGGCTTCAAATATGAAGGGCAAGGCCCCATGAGTGAAGGCCGGGGTTCCAGGCTTTCAGGGGTGGGGATCCAGTCAGTGAGGGGCGGGGCTCAGGGCAGTGATGGCCGGGGCTCTTTGTGTTAGTGGCAGGGCTCCAGCCAGAGAGGGGCAAGGCTCCATGTGTGAGGGAAAGGGCTCCATGTTTGTGGGGCAGGGCTCCAGCCAGTGATGGGCAGGGATCCATGAGGGATGGGCAGGGCTCCATGCAGTCAGGGGCAAGGCTCCATATTTGAGGGGCGGGGCTCCAATTGTGAAGGGCAAGGCCCCATGAGTGAAGGCCGGGGTTCCAGGCTTTCAGGGGTGGGGATCCAGTCACTGCGGGGTGGGGCACTAGGCAGTCATGGCTGGGGCTCCCTGTGTGAGGGGCAGGGCTTCAGGCAGTGAGGGGCGGTGGATGGAGACAGCATCGGAAATATTGCATTAGGAAAAGTAAAAATGTAAATTTGGTAAATTTAGTGACTGTAAGAAAATGGCCCGGGATTATGTCAGGTGCAGTGCGTAGGACTAAATGATGCCAAAACAAAGCACACAGATATTTCAAAAGCAGGGGAAAAAGTCAAGGACGAAAACACAACTTAGGGGGCAAGATATGAGGGACATGGCATGAATATTTAAAACAAGAAAAAAGAAAAACAAGAAAAAATCGTTCCCAAAGTCAAAGCCTTCAAAATGCAGGCAGGCCATTCGCCAGCAAGTGCAGGCACATGCAGTAAAGCTTGCCAAATCTGATCCCCACTGAAGGCCAAAGCAGAAAATACGGGCCTACAAACAGGCTGGAGCGGAGACACCATCAAAGGAATTGTAATTGGAGGAGAAAAAAAGAAAATTTGGGAAATTTAGTGACTGTAAGAAAATGGCCCGGGATAATATCAGGTGCAGTGCGAAGGACCAAAAGATGCAAAAACTAAGCTCACAGATGTTGCAAAAGCAGGGGAAAAAGTCAAGGAGGAAGACACAACTTAGGTGGCAAGATATTAGGACATGGCATGGACACTTCAGAAATCAACCAAAAAATGAAAAAAATCTTTCCCCAAGTCAAAGCCACTAAAAGGCATGGCATGCCATCAAGGGCAGGGAAATGCACCAATGATTCTTCGATTCGTCCCCATTGAAATCACAAGATTCCTTTTCCCTTCCCGAAAGGAAATGAAATTTCCTTTCGGGAAGGGAAAAGGAATCTTGTGAATCCCAAAAGAAAGGCTTGCAAACACTCTGGAAAGGAGATAAGTTCAAATGAAATGCAATTGAAAAAAGCAGAAAATCAGTAATTTTAATGTCTTCAAAAAATAGGCTGTGAGGAAATCAGCTGCATTGCAAAGGACCAAAACATGCAAAAAATAGGCTCACAGATGTTGCAAAAGCAGGGGAAAAAGTCAAGGAGGAAGACACAACTTAGGGGGCAAGATATGAGGGACATGGCATGGACACTTCACAAAACAACGAAAAAAAAAATTTTTCCAAAGTCAAAGCCATCAAAATGCAGGCAGGCCATACACCAGCAAGTCCAGGCACATGCAGCAAAGCTTGCCAAAATTCATCCCCACTGAAGGCCCAAACAGAAAAGAAGGACCTACAAACACACTGGAACGGAGACTCCATCAAAGGAATTGCAATTGGAGGAGAAAAAAAGGAAATTTGGGAAATCTAGTTACTCTAAGAAAATGGCCCGGGATTATATGAGGTGCAGTGCGAAGGACCAAAGATGCAAAAATTAAGCTAAGAGATGTTGCAAAATCAGGGGAAATAGTCAAGGAGGAAGACACAACTTAGGGGGCAAGATATGAGGGACATGGCATGAACAGTTAAACAAAAAAAAAAAAACCAAGAAAAAATCATTCCCAAAGTCAAAGCCATCAAAATGCAGGCAGGCCATACGCCAGCAAGTGCAGACACATGCAGCAAAGCTTGCCAAAATTGATCCCCACTGAAGGCCAAAACCGAAAAGAAGGACCTACAAAGGCGGGGCTCCATGTGTGAGGGGCAGGGCTTCAGGCAGTGAGGGGCGGTGCTCTATGTGTGACGGAAGCGGCTCCATGTGTGTGGGGCAGGGCTCCAGCCAGTGATGGGCGGGGCTCCATGTGGGATGGGCAGGGCTCCATGAGTGAGGGAAGGGGTTCCATGCGTGAGGGGCGGGGTTCCGGGCTGTGAGGGGTGGGGATCCAGTCAGTGAGGGGTGGGGCTCTAGGCAGTGATTGCCGAGGCTCCATGTGTTAGGGTTAGGGCTGCAGCCAGTGAGGGGCAGGGCTCCATGTGTGAGGGAAAAGGCTCCATGTGTGTGGGGCAGGGCTCCAGGCAGTGATGGGCGGGGCTCCATGTGGGATGGGCAGGGCTCCATGCAGTGAGGGATAGGGCTCCATATTTGAGGGGCGGGGCTCCAAATATGAAGGGCAAGGCCCCATGAGTGAGGCGCGGGGTTCCAGGCTTTCAGGGGTGGGGATCCAGTCAGTGAGGGGCGGGGCTCAGGGCAGTGATGGCCGGGGCTCTTTTTGTTAGTGGCAGGGCTCCAGCCAGAGAGGGGCAAGGCTCCATGTGTGAGGGAAAGGGCTCCATGTTTGTGGGGCAGGGCTCCAGCCAGTGATGGGCAGGGATCCATGAGGGATGGGCAGGGCTCCATGCAGTCAGGGGCAAGGCTCCATATTTGAGGGGTGGGGCTCCAATTATGAAGGGCAAGGCCCCATGAGTGAAGGCCGGGGTTCCAGGCTTTCAGGGGTGGGGATCCAGTCAGTGCGGGGTGGGGGCACTAGGCAGTCATGGCTGGGGCTCCCTGTGTGAGGGGCAGGGCTTCAGGCAGTGAGGGGCGGTGGATGGAGACAGCATCGGAAATGGTGCATTAGGGAAATAAAAATGTAAATTTGGTAAAATTAGTGACTGTAAGAAAATGGCCCGGGATTATGTCAGGTGCAGTGCGAAGGACTAAATGATGCCAAAACAAAGCTCACAGATATTTCAAAAGCAGCGGAAAAAGTCAAGGAGGAAAACACAACTTAGGGGGCAAGATATGAGGGACATGGCATGAATATTTAAAAGAAGAAAAAAGAAAAACAAGAAAAAATCGTTCCCAAAGTCAAAGCCTTCAAAATGCAGGCAGGCCATACGCCAGCAAGTGCAGGCACATGCAGCAAAGCTTGCCAAATCTGATCCCCACTGAAGGCCAAAGCAGAAAATAAGGGCCTACAAACAGGCTGGAGCGGAGACACCATCAAAGGAATTGTAATTGGAGGAGAAAAAAAGAAAATTTGGGAAATTTAGTGACTGTAAGAAAATGGCCCGGGATAATATCAGGTGCAGTGCGAAGGACCAAAAGGTGCAAAAACTAAGCTCACAGATGTTGCAAAAGCAGGGGAAAAAGTCAAGGAGGAAGACACAACTTAGGGGGCAAGATATGAGGACATGGCATGGACACTTCAGAAATCAACCAAAAAATGAAAAAAATCTTTCCCCAAGTCAAAGCCACTAAAAGGCATGGCATGCCATCAAGGGCAGGGAAATGCACCAATGATTCTTCGATTCGTCCCCATTGAAATCGCAAGATTCCTTTTCCCTTCCCGAAAGGAAATGAAATTTCCTTTCGGGAAGGGAAAAGGAATCTTGTGAATCCCAAAAGAAAGGCTTGCAAACACTCTGGAAAGGAGATAAGTTCAAATGAAATGCAATTGAAAAAAGCAGAAAATCAGTAATTTTAATGTCTTCAAAAAATAGGCTGTGAGGAAATCAGCTGCATTGCAAAGGACCAAAACATGCAAAAAATAGGCACACAGATGTTGCAAAAGCAGGGGAAAAAGTCAAGGAGGAAGACACAACTTAGGGGGCAAGATATGAGGGACATGGCATGGACACTTCACAAAACAACGAAAAAAAAAAAAATTTTCCAAAGTCAAAGCCATCAAAATGCAGGCAGGCCATACACCAGCAAGTCCAGGCACATGCAGCAAAGCTTGCCAAAATTGATCCCCACTGAAGGCCCAAACAGAAAAGAAGGACCTACAAACACACTGGAACGGAGACTCCATCAAAGGAATTGCAATTGGAGGAGAAAAAAAGGAAATTTGGGAAATCTAGTTACTCTAAGAAAATGGCCCGGGATTATATGAGGTGCAGTGCGAAGGACCAAAAGATGCAAAAATTAAGCTAAGAGATGTTGCAAAATCAGGGGAAATAGTCAAGGAGGAAGACACAACTTACGGGGCAAGATATGAGGGACATGGCATGAACAGTTAAACAAAAAAAAAAAAACAAGAAAAAATCTTTCCCAAAGTCAAAGCCATCAAAATGCAGGCAGGCCATACGCCAGCAAGTGCAGACACATGCAGCAAAGCTTGCCAAAATTGATCCCCACTGAAGGCCAAAACCGAAAAGAAGGACCTACAAAGGCGGGGCTCCATGTGTGAGGGGCAGGGCTTCAGGCAGTGAGGGGGGGTGCTCTATGTGTGACGGAAGCGGCTCCATGTGTGTGGGGCAGGGCTCCAGCCAGTGATGGGCGGGGCTCCATGTGGGATGGGCAGGGCTCCATGAGTGAGGGAAGGGGTTCCATGCGTGAGGGGCGGGGTTCCGGGCTGTGAGGGGTGGGGATCCAGTCAGTGAGGGGTGGGGCTCTAGGCAGTGATTGCCGAGGCTCCATGTGTTAGGGTTAGGGCTGCAGCCAGAGAGGGGCAGGGCTCCATGTGTGAGGGAAAAGGCTCCATGTGTGTGGGGCAGGGCTCCAGCCAGTGATGGGCGGGGCTCCATGTGGGATGGGCAGGGCTCCATGCAGTGAGGGATAGGGCTCCATATTTGAGGGGCGGGGCTTCAAATATGAAGGGCAAGGCCCCATGAGTGAAGGCCGGGGTTCCAGGCTTTCAGGGGTGGGGATCCAGTCAGTGAGGGGCGGGGCTCAGGGCAGTGATGGCCGGGGCTCTTTGTGTTAGTGGCAGGGCTCCAGCCAGAGAGGGGAAAGGCTCCATGTGTGAGGGAAAGGGCTCCATGTTTGTGGGGCAGGGCTCCAGCCAGTGATGGGCGGGGATCCATGAGGGATGGGCAGGGCTCCATGCAGTCAGGGGCAAGGCTCCATATTTGAGGGGCGGGGCTCCAATTATGAAGGGCAAGGCCCCATGAGTGAGGCGCGGGGTTCCAGGCTTTCAGGGGTGGGGATCCAGTCAGTGCGGGGCGGGGCACTAGGCAGTCATGGCTGGGGTTCCCTGTGTGAGGGGCAGGGCTTCAGGCAGTGAGGGGCGGTGGATGGAGACAGCATCGGAAATATTGCATTAGGAAAAGTAAAAATGTAAATTTGGTAAATTTAGTGACTGTAAGAAAATGGCCCGGGATTACGTCAGGTGCAGTGCGAAGGACTAAATGATGCCAAAACAAAGCTCACAGATATTTCAAAAGCAGCGGAAAAAGTCAAGGAGGAAAACACAACTTAGGGGCCAATATATGAGGGACATGGCATGAATATTTAAAACAAGACAAAAGAAAAACAAGAAAAAATCGTTCCCAAAGTCAAAGCCTTCAAAATGCAGGCAGGCCATACGCCACCAAGGGCAGGCACATGCAGCAAAGCTTGCGAAATCTGATCTCCACTGAAGGCCAAAGCAGAAAAAAAGGGCCTACAAACAGGCTGGAGCGGAGACACCATCAAAGGAATTGTAATTGGAGGAGAAAAAAAGAAAATTTGGGAAATTTAGTGACTGTAAGAAAATGGCCCGGGATAATATCAGGTGCAGTGCGAAGGACCAAAAGGTGCAAAAACTAAGCTCACAGATGTTGCAAAAGCAGGGGAAAAAGTCAAGGAGGAAGACACAACTTAGGAGGCAAGATATGAGGACATGGCATGGACACTTCAGAAATCAACCAAAAAATGAAAAAAATCTTTCCCCAAGTCAAAGCCACCAAAAGACATGGCATGCCATCAAGGGCAGGGAAATGCACCAATGACTCTTCGATTCGTCCCCATTGAAATCACAAGATTTCTTTTCCCTTCCCGAAAGGAAATGAAATTTCCTTTCGGGAAGGGAAAGGGATCTTGTGAATCCCAAAAGAAAGGCTTGCAAACACTCTGGAAAGGAGATAAGTACAAATGAAATGCAATTGAAAAAAGCAGAAAATCAGTAATTTTAATGTCTTCAAAAAATAGGCTGTGAGGAAATCAGCTGCATTGCAAAGGACCAAAACATGCAAAAAATAGGCTCACAGATGTTGCAAAAGCAGGGGAAAACGTCAAGGAGGAAGACACAACTTAGGGGGCAAGATATGAGGGACATGGCATGGACACTTCACAAAACAACGAAAAAAAAAAAATTTTTCCAAAGTCAAAGCCATCAAAATGCAGGCAGGCCATACACCAGCAAGTCCAGGCACATGCAGCAAAGCTTGCCAAAATTCATCCCCACTGAAGGCCCAAACAGAAAAGAAGGACCTACAAACACACTGGAACGGAGACTCCATCAAAGGAATTGCAATTGGAGGAGAAAAAAAGGAAATTTGGGAAATCTAGTTACTCTAAGAAAATGGCCCGGGATTATATGAGGTGCAGTGCGAAGGACCAAAAGATGCAAAAATTAAGCTAAGAGATGTTGCAAAATCAGGGGAAATAGTCAAGGAGGAAGACACAACTTACGGGGCAAGATATGAGGGACATGGCATGAACAGTTAAACAAAATAAAAAAACCAAGAAAAAATCGTTCCCAAAGTCAAAGCCATCAAAATGCAGGCAGGCCATACGCCAGCAAGTGCAGACACATGCAGCAAAGCTTGCCAAAATTGATCCCCACTGAAGGCCAAAACCGAAAAGAAGGACCTACAAAGGCGGGGCTCCATGTGTGAGGGGCAGGGCTTCAGGCAGTGAGGGGCGGTGCTCTATGTGTGACGGAAGCGGCTCCATGTGTGTGGGGCAGGGCTCCAGCCAGTGATGGGCGGGGCTCCATGTGGGATGGGCAGGGCTCCATGAGTGAGGGAAGGGGTTCCATGCGTGAGGGGCGGGGTTCCGGGCTGTGAGGGGTGGGGATCCAGTCAGTGAGGGGTGGGGCTCTAGGCAGTGATTGCCGAGGCTCCATGTGTTAGGGTTAGGGCTGCAGCCAGAGAGGGGCAGGGCTCCATGTGTGAAGGAAAAGGCTCCATGTGTGTGGGGCAGGGCTCCAGCCAGTGATGGGCGGGGCTCCATGTGGGATGGGCAGGGCTCCATGCAGTGAGGGATAGGGCTCCATAGTTGAGGGGCGGGGCTTCAAATATGAAGGGCAAGGCCCCATGAGTGAAGGCCGGGGTTCCAGGCTTTCAGGGGTGGGGATCCAGTCAGTGAGGGGCGGGGCTCAGGGCAGTGATGGCCGGGGCTCTTTGTGTTAGTGGCAGGGCTCCAGCCAGAGAGGGGCAAGGCTCCATGTGTGAGGGAAAGGGCTCCATGTTTGTGGGGCAGGGCTCCAGCCAGTGATGGGCAGGGATCCATGAGGGATGGGCAGGGCTCCATGCAGTCAGGGGCAAGGCTCCATATTTGAGGGGCGGGGCTCCAATTATGAAGGGCAAGGCCCCATGAGTGAGGCGCGGGGTTCCAGGCTTTCAGGGGTGGGGATCCAGTGAGTGCGGGGTGGGGCACTAGGCAGTCATGGCTGGGGCTCCCTGTGTGAGGGGCAGGGCTTCAGGCAGTGAGGGGCGGTGGATGGAGACAGCATCGGAAATATTGCATTAGGAAAAGTAAAAATGTCAATTTGGTAAATTTAGTGACTGTAAGAAAATGGCCCGGGATTATGTCAGGTGCAGTGCGAAGGACTAAATGATGCCAAAACAAAGCTCACAGATATTTGAAAAGCAGCGGAAAAAGTCAAGGAGGAAAACACAACTTAGGGGGCAAGATATGAGGGACATGGCATGAATATTTAAAACATGAAACAAGAAAAACAAGAAAAAATCGTTCCCAAAGTCAAAGCCTTCAAAATGCAGGCAGGCCATACGCCAGCAAGTGCAGGCACATGCAGCAAAGCTTGCCAAATCTGATCCCCACTGAAGGCCAAAGCAGAAAATAAGGGCCTACAAACAGGCTGGAGCGGAGACACCATCAAAGGAATTGTAATTGGAGGAGAAAAAAAGAAAATTTGGGAAATTTAGTGACTGTAAGAAAATGGCCCGGGATAATATCAGGTGCAGTGCGAAGGACCAAAAGGTGCAAAAACTAAGCTCACAGATGTTGCAAAAGCAGGGGAAAAAGTCAAGGAGGAAGACACAACTTAGGTGGCAAGATATGAGGACATGGCATGGACACTTCAGAAATCAACCAAAAAATGAAAAAAATCTTTCCCCAAGTCAAAGCCACCAAAAGGCATGGCATGCCATCAAGGGCAGGGAAATGCACCAATGACTCTTCGATTCGTCCCCATTGAAATCACAAGATTTCTTTTCCCTTCCCGAAAGGAAATGAAATTTCCTTTCGGGAAGGGAAAGGGATCTTGTGAATCCCAAAAGAAAGGCTTGCAAACACTCTGGAAAGGAGATAAGTACAAATGAAATGCAATTGAAAAAAGCAGAAAATCAGTAATTTTAATGTCTTCAAAAAATAGGCTGTGAGGAAATCAGCTGCATTGCAAAGGACCAAAACATGCAAAAAATAGGCTCACAGATGTTGCAAAAGCAGGGGAAAAAGTCAAGGAGGAAGACACAACTTAGGGGGCAAGATATGAGGGACATGGCATGGACACTTCACAAAACAACGAAAAAAAAAATTTTTCCAAAGTCAAAGCCATCAAAATGCAGGCAGGCCATACACCAGCAAGTCCAGGCACATGCAGCAAAGCTTGCCAAAATTGATCCCCACTGAAGGCCCAAACAGAAAAGAAGGACCTACAAACACACTGGAACGGAGACTCCATCAAAGGAATTGCAATTGGAGGAGAAAAAAAGGAAATTTGGGAAATCTAGTTACTCTAAGAAAATGGCCCGGGATTATATGAGGTGCAGTGCGAAGGACCAAAAGATGCAAAAATTAAGCTAAGAGATGTTGCAAAATCAGGGGAAATAGTCAAGGAGGAAGACACAACTTACGGGGCAAGATATGAGGGACATGGCATGAACAGTTAAACAAAAAAAAAAAAACAAGAAAAAATCTTTCCCAAAGTCAAAGCCATCAAAATGCAGGCAGGCCATACGCCAGCAAGTGCAGACACATGCAGCAAAGCTTGCCAAAATTGATCCCCACTGAAGGCCAAAACCGAAAAGAAGGACCTACAAACGCGGGGCTCCATGTGTGAGGGGCAGGGCTTCAGGCAGTGAGGGGCGGTGCTCTATGTGTGACGGAAGCGGCTCCATGTGTGTGGGGCAGGGCTCCAGCCAGTGATGGGCGGGGCTCCATGTGGGATGGGCAGGGCTCCATGAGTGAGGGAAGGGGTTCCATGCGTGAGGGGCGGGGTTCCGGGCTGTGAGGGGTGGGGATCCAGTCAGTGAGGGGTGGGGCTCTAGGCAGTGATTGCCGAGGCTCCATGTGTTAGGGTTAGGGCTGCAGCCAGAGAGGGGCAGGGCTCCATGTGTGAGGGAAAAGGCTCCATGTGTGTGGGGCAGGGCTCCAGCCAGTGATGGGCGGGGCTCCATGTGGGATGGGCAGGGCTCCATGCAGTGAGGGATAGGGCTCCATAGTTGAGGGGCGGGGCTTCAAATATGAAGGGCAAGGCCCCATGAGTGAAGGCCGGGGTTCCAGGCTTTCAGGGGTGGGGATCCAGTCAGTGACGGGCGGGGCTCAGGGCAGTGATGGCCGGGGCTCTTTGTGTTAGTGGCAGGGCTCCAGCCAGAGAGGGGCAAGGCTCCATGTGTGAGGGAAAGGGCTCCATGTTTGTGGGGCAGGGCTCCAGCCAGTGATGGGCAGGGATCCATGAGGGATGGGCAGGGCTCCATGCAGTCAGGGGCAAGGCTCCATATTTGAGGGGCGGGGCTCCAATTATGAAGGGCAAGGCCCCATGAGTGAGGCGCGGGGTTCCAGGCTTTCAGGGGTGGGGATCCAGTCAGTGCGGGGCGGGGCACTAGGCAGTCATGGCTGGGGCTCCCTGTGTGAGGGGCAGGGCTTCAGGCAGTGAGGGGCGGTGGATGGAGACAGCATGGGAAATATTGCATTAGGAAAAGTAAAAATGTAAATTTGGTAAATTTAGTGACTGTAAGAAAATGGCCCGGGATTATGTCAGGTGCAGTGCGAAGGACTAAATGATGCCAAAACAAAGCTCACAGATATTTCAAAAGCAGCGGAAAAAGTCAAGGAGGAAAACACAACTTAGGGGGCAAGATATGAGGGACATGGCATGAATATTTAAAACAAGAAAAAAGAAAAACAAGAAAAAATCGTTCCCAAAGTCAAAGCCTTCAAAATGCAGGCAGGCCATACGCCAGCAAGTGCAGGCACATGCAGCAAAGCTTGCCAAATCTGATCCCCACTGAAGGCCAAAGCAGAAAATAAGGGCCTACAAACAGGCTGGAGCGGAGACACCATCAAAGGAATTGTAATTGGAGGAGAAAAAATGAAAATTTGGGAAATTTAGTGACTGTAAGAAAATGGCCCGGGATAATATCAGGTGCAGTGCGAAGGACCAAAAGGTGCAAAAACTAAGCTCACAGATGTTGCAAAAGCAGGGGAAAAAGTCAAGGAGGAAGACACAACTTACGTGGCAAGATATGAGGACATGGCATGGACACTTCAGAAATCAACCAAAAAATGAAAAAAATCTTTCCCCAAGTCAAAGCCACCAAAAGGCATGGCATGCCATAAAGGGCAGGGAAATGCACCAATGACTCTTCGATTCGTCCCCATTGAAATCACAAAATATCTTTTCCCTTCCCAAAAGGAAATGAAATTTCCTTTCGGGAAGGGAAAGGGATCTTGTGAATCCCAAAAGAAAGGCTTGCAAACACTCTGGAAAGGAGATAAGTACAAATGAAATGCAATTGAAAAAAGCAGAAAATCAGTAATTTTAATGTCTTCAAAAAATAGGCTGTGAGGAAATCAGCTGCATTGCAAAGGACCAAAACACGCAAAAAATAGGCTCACAGATGTTGCAAAAGCAGGGGAAAAAGTCAAGGAGGAAGACACAACTTAGGGGGCAAGATATGAGGGACATGGCATGGACACTTCACAAAACAACGAAAAAAAAAATTTTTCCAAAGTCAAAGCCATCAAAATGCAGGCAGGCCATACACCAGCAAGTCCAGGCACATGCAGCAAAGCTTGCCAAAATTGATCCCCACTGAAGGCCCAAACAGAAAAGAAGGACCTACAAACACACTGGAACGGAGACTCCATCAAAGGAATTGCAATTGGAGGAGAAAAAAAGGAAATTTGGGAAATCTAGTTACTCTAAGAAAATGGCCCGGGATTATATGAGGTGCAGTGCGAAGGACCAAAAGATGCAAAAATTAAGCTAAGAGATGTTGCAAAATCAGGGGAAATAGTCAAGGAGGAAGACACAACTTACGGGGCAAGATATGAGGGACATGGCATGAACAGTTAAACAAAAAAAAAAAAACAAGAAAAAATCTTTCCCAAAGTCAAAGCCATCAAAATGCAGGCAGGCCATACGCCAGCAAGTGCAGACACATGCAGCAAAGCTTGCCAAAATTGATCCCCACTGAAGGCCAAAACCGAAAAGAAGGACCTACAAACGCGGGGCTCCATGTGTGAGGGGCAGGGCTTCAGGCAGTGAGGGGCGGTGCTCTATGTGTGACGGAAGCGGCTCCATGTGTGTGGGGCAGGGCTCCAGCCAGTGATGGGCGGGGCTCCATGTGGGATGGGCAGGGCTCCATGAGTGAGGGAAGGGGTTCCATGCGTGAGGGGCGGGGTTCCGGGCTGTGAGGGGTGGGGATCCAGTCAGTGAGGGGTGGGGCTCTAGGCAGTGATTGCCGAGGCTCCATGTGTTAGGGTTAGGGCTGCAGCCAGAGAGGGGCAGGGCTCCATGTGTGAGGGAAAAGGCTCCATGTGTGTGGGGCAGGGCTCCAGCCAGTGATGGGCGGGGCTCCATGTGGGATGGGCAGGGCTCCATGCAGTGAGGGATAGGGCTCCATATTTGAGGGGCGGGGCTTCAAATATGAAGGGCAAGGCCCCATGAGTGAAGGCCGGGGTTCCAGGCTTTCAGGGGTGGGGATCCAGTCAGTGACGGGCGGGGCTCAGGGCAGTGATGGCCGGGGCTCTTTGTGTTAGTGGCAGGGCTCCAGCCAGAGAGGGGCAAGGCTCCATGTGTGAGGGAAAGGGCTCCATGTTTGTGGGGCAGGGCTCCAGCCAGTGATGGGCGGGGATCCATGTGGGATGGGCAGGGCTCCATGCAGTCAGGGGCAAGGCTCCATATTTGAGGGGCGGGGCTCCAATTATGAAGGGCAAGGCCCCATGAGTGAGGCGCGGGGTTCCAGGCTTTCAGGGGTGGGGATCCAGTCAGTGTGGGGCGGGGCACTAGGCAGTCCTGGCTGGGGCTCCCTGTGTGAGGGGCAGGGCTTCAGGCAGTGAGGGGCGGTGGATGGAGACAGCATCGGAAATATTGCATTAGGAAAAGTAAAAATGTAAATTTGGTAAATTTAGTGACTGTAAGAAAATGGCCCGGGATTATGTCAGGTGCAGTGCGAAGGACTAAATGATGCCAAAACAAAGCTCACAGATATTTGAAAAGCAGCGGAAAAAGTCAAGGAGGAAAACACAACTTAGGGGGCAAGATATGAGGGACATGGCATGAATATTTAAAACAAGAAACAAGAAAAACAAGAAAAAATCATTCCCAAAGTCAAAGCCTTCAAAATGCAGGCAGGCCATACGCCAGCAAGTGCAGGCACATGCAGCAAAGCTTGCCAAATCTGATCCCCACTGAAGGGCAAAACAGAAAAGAAGGGCCTACAAACAGGCTGGAGCGGAGACACCATCAAAGGAATTGTAATTGGAGGAGAAAAAAAGAAAATTTGGGAAATTTAGTGACTGTAAGAAAATGGCCCGGGATAATATCAGGTGCAGTGCGAAGGACCAAAAGGTGCAAAAACTAAGCTCACAGATGTTGCAAAAGCAGGGGAAAAAGTCAAGGAGGAAGACACAACTTAGGTGGCAAGATATGAGGACATGGCATGGACACTTCAGAAATCAACCAAAAAATGAAAAAAATCTTTCCCCAAGTCAAAGCCACCAAAAGGCATGGCATGCCATCAAGGGCAGGGAAATGCACCAATGACTCTTCGATTCGTCCCCATTGAAATCACAAGATTTCTTTTCCCTTCCCGAAAGGAAATGAAATTTCCTTTCGGGAAGGGAAAGGGATCTTGTGAATCCCAAAAGAAAGGCTTGCAAACACTCTGGAAAGGAGATAAGTACAAATGAAATGCAATTGAAAAAAGCAGAAAATCAGTAATTTTAATGTCTTCAAAAAATAGGCTGTGAGGAAATCAGCTGCATTGCAAAGGACCAAAACATGCAAAAAATAGGCTCACAGATGTTGCAAAAGCAGGGGAAAACGTCAAGGAGGAAGACACAACTTAGGGGGCAAGATATGAGGGACATGGCATGGACACTTCACAAAACAACGAAAAAAAAATTTTTCCAAAGTCAAAGCCATCAAAATGCAGGCAGGCCATACACCAGCAAGTCCAGGCACATGCAGCAAAGCTTGCCAAAATTGATCCCCACTGAAGGCCCAAACAGAAAAGAAGGACCTACAAACACACTGGAACGGAGACTCCATCAAAGGAATTGCAATTGGAGGAGATAAAAAGGAAATTTGGGAAATCTAGTTACTCTAATAAAATGGCCCGGGATTATATGAGGTGCAGTGCGAAGGACCAAAAGATGCAAAAATTAAGCTAAGAGATGTTGCAAAATCAGGGGAAATAGTCAAGGAGGAAGACACAACTTAGGGGGCAAGATATGAGGGACATGGCATGAACAGTTAAACAAAAAAAAAAAACAAGAGAAAATCTTTCCCAAAGTCAAAGCCATCAAAATGCAGGCAGGCCATACGCCAGCAAGTGCAGACACATGCAGCAAAGCTTGCCAAAATTGATCCCCACTGAAGGCCAAAACCGAAAAGAAGGACCTACAAACACGAGGCTCCATGTGTGAGGGGCAGGGCTTCAGGCAGTGAGGGGCGGTGCTCTATGTGTGACGGAAGCGGCTCCATGTGTGTGGGGCAGGGCTCCAGCCAGTGATGGGCGGGGCTCCATGTGGGATGGGCAGGGCTCCATGAGTGAGGGAAGGGGTTCCATGCGTGAGGGGCGGGGTTCCGGGCTGTGAGGGGTGGGGATCCAGTCAGTGAGGGGTGGGGCTCTAGGCAGTGATTGCCGAGGCTCCATGTGTTAGGGTTAGGGCTGCAGCCAGAGAGGGGCAGGGCTCCATGTGTGAGGGAAAAGGCTCCATGTGTGTGGGGCAGGGCTCCAGCCAGTGATGGGCGGGGCTCCATGTGGGATGGGCAGGGCTCCATGCAGTGAGGGATAGGGCTCCATATTTGAGGGGCGGGGCTTCAAATATGAAGGGCAAGGCCCCATGAGTGAAGGCCGGGGTTCCAGGCTTTCAGGGGTGGGGATCCAGTCAGTGAGGGGCGGGGCTCAGGGCAGTGATGGCCGGGGCTCTTTGTGTTAGTGGCAGGGCTCCAGCCAGAGAGGGGCAAGGCTCCATGTGTGAGGGAAAGGGCTCCATGTTTGTGGGGCAGGGCTCCAGCCAGTGATGGGCAGGGATCCATGAGGGATGGGCAGGGCTCCATGCAGTCAGGGGCAAGGCTCCATATTTGAGGGGCGGGGCTCCAATTATGAAGGGCAAGGCCCCATGAGTGAGGCGCGGGGTTCCAGGCTTTCAGGGGTGGGGATCCAGTCAGTGCGGGGCGGGGCACTAGGCAGTCATGGCTGGGGCTCCCTGTGTGAGGGGCAGGGCTTCAGGCAGTGAGGGGCGGTGGATGGAGACAGCATGGGAAATATTGCATTAGGAAAAGTAAAAATGTAAATTTGGTAAATTTAGTGACTGTAAGAAAATGGCCCGGGATTATGTCAGGTGCAGTGCGAAGGACTAAATGATGCCAAAACAAAGCTCACAGATATTTCAAAAGCAGCGGAAAAAGTCAAGGAGGAAAACCCAACTTAGGGGGCAAGATATGAGGGACATGGCATGAATATTTAAAAGAAGAAAAAAGAAAAACAAGAAAAAATCGTTCCCAAAGTCAAAGCCTTCAAAATGCAGGCAGGCCATACGCCAGCAAGTGCAGGCACATGCAGCAAAGCTTGCCAAATCTGATCCTCACTGAAGGCCAAAGCAGAAAATAAGGGCCTACAAACAGGCTGGAGCGGAGACACCATCAAAGGAATTGTAATTGGAGGAGAAAAAAAGAAAATTTGGGAAATTTAGTGACTGTAAGAAAATGGCCCGGGATAATATCAGGTGCAGTGCGAAGGACCAAAAGATGCAAAAACTAAGCTCACAGATGTTGCAAAAGCAGGGGAAAAAGTCAAGGAGGAAGACACAACTTAGGTGGCAAGATATGAGGACATGGCATGGACACTTCAGAAATCAACCAAAAAATGAAAAAAATCTTTCCCCAAGTCAAAGCCACCAAAAGGCATGGCATGCCATCAAGGGCAGGGAAATGCACCAATGACTCTTCGATTCGTCCCCATTGAAATCACAAGATTTCTTTTCCCTTCCCGAAGGGAAATGAAATTTCCTTTCGGGAAGGGAAAAGGAATCTTGTGAATCCCAAAAGAAAGGCTTGGAAACACTCTGGAAAGAGATAAGTTCAAATGAAATGCAATTGAAAAAAGCAGAAAATCAGTAATTTTAATGTCTTCAAAAAATAGGCTGTGAGGAAATCAGCTGCATTGCAAAGGACCAAAACATGCAAAAAATAGGCTCACAGATGTTGCAAAAGCAGGGGAAAAAGTCAAGGAGGAAGACACAACGTGGGGGCAAGGTATGAAGGACATGGCATGAATACTTAAAACAAACAAAAAAAAAAAAAAATAGAAAAAATCTTTCCCAAAGTCAAAGCCATCAAAATGCAGGCAGGCCATATGCAACCAAGGGCAGGCACATGCAGCAAAGCTTGCCAAAATTGATCCCCACTGAAGGCCAAAACAGAAAAGAAGGACCTACAAACACGCTGGAAAGGAGTCAACATCAAAGGAATTGCAATTGGAGGAGAAAAAAAGAAAATTTGGGAAATTTAGTGACTCTAAGAAAATGGCCTGGGGTTTTATCAGGTGCAGTGCAAAGGACCAAAAGATGCCAAAACTAAGCTCACAGATGTTGCAAAAGCTGGGGAAAAAGTCAAGGAGGAAGACACAACTTAGGGGCAAGATGTGCGGAACATGGCATGAATACTTAAAATAATAAAAAAAAAAAAAAAGAAAAAATCTTTCCCAAAGTCAAAGCCATCAAAACGCAGGCAGGCCATATGCCACCAAGGGCAGGTACATGCAGCAGAGCTTGCCAAAATTGATCCCCACTGAAGGCCAAAACAGAAAAGAAGGACTAGCAAACACGCTGGAATGGAGACAACATCAAAGGAATTGCAATTGGAGGAGAAAAAAAGAACATTTGGGAAATTTAGTGACTCTAAGAAAATGGCCCGGGGTTTTATCAGGTGCAGTGAAAAAGACCAAAAGGTGCCAAAACTAAGCTCACAGATGTTGCAAAAGCAGGGGAAAAAGTCAAGGAGGAAGACACATCTTAGGGGGCAAGATATGAAGGACATGGCATGAATACTTAAAACAAACAAAAAAAAAAAATAGAAAAAATCTTTCCAAAAGTCAAAGCCATCAAAATGCTGGCAGGCCATACGCCACCAAGGGCAGGCACATGCAGCAAAGCTTGCCAAAATTGATCCCCACTGAAGGCCAAAACAGAAAAGAAGGACCTACAAACACGCTGGAAAAGAAGTCAACATCAAAGGAATTGCAATTGGAGGAGAAAAAAAGAATATTTGGGAAATTTAATGACTCTTAGAAAATGGCCTGGGGTTTTATCAGGTGCAGTGCAAAGGACCAAAAGATGCCAAAACTAAGCTCACAGATGTTGCAAAAGCAGGGGAAAAAGTCAAGGAGGAAGACACAACGTGGGGGCAAGGTATGAGGGACATGGCATGAATACTTAAAACAAACAAAAAAAAAAAAATAGAAAAAAACTTTCCCAAAGTCAAAGCCATCAAAATGCAGGCAGGCCATATGCCACCAAGGGCAGGCACATGCAGCAAAGCTTGCCAAAATTGATCCCCACTGAAGGCCAAAACAGAAAAGAAGGACCTACAAACACGCTGGAAAGGAGTCAACATCAAAGGAATTGCAATTGGAGGAGAAAAAAAGAAAATTTGGGAAATTTAGTGACTCTAAGAAAATGGCCTGGGGTTTTATCAGGTGCACTGCAAAGGACCAAAAGATGCCAAAACTAAGCTCACAGATGTTGCAAAAGCAGGGGAAAAAGTCAAGGAGGAAGACACAACTTAGGGGGCAAGATATGAGGGACATGGCATGAACACTTCAGAAAACAACCAAAAAAAGAAAAAAATCTTTCCCAATGTCAAAGCCATCAAAAGGCATGGCCTGCCATCAAGTGCAGGGACATGCACCACAGATTCCTCTATTGGTCCCCATTGAAATCGCAGGATTCCTTTTCCCTTCCCGAACGGAAATCTCAATTCCTTTCGGGAAGGGAAAAGGAATCTTGCGGATCCCAAAAGAAAGGCGTACAAAAACTCTGGAAAGGAGATAGGTTCAAATGAAATGCAATTGAAAAAAGCCGAAAATTGGGAATTTTAGTCTCTTCAAAAAATAGGCTGTAAAGAAATCAGCTGCATTGCAAATGATCAAATGGTGCCAAAATTCAGCTCACAGATGTTGCAAAAGCAGGGGAAAAAGTCAAGGAGGAAGACACAACATAGGGGGCAAGATATGAGGGACATGGCATGAATACTTAAAATAATAAAAAAAAAAAAGAAAAAATCTTTCCCAAAGTAAAAGCCATCAAAATGCAGGCAGGCCATACGCCACCAAGGGCAGGCAGATGCAGCAAAGCTTGCCAAAATTGATCCCCACTGAAGGCCAAAACAGGAAAGAAGGACCTACAAATACTCTGGAAAGGAGTCAACATCAAAGGAATTGCAATTGGAGGAGAAAAAAAGAAAATTTGGGAAATTTCGTGACTCTAAGAAAATGGCCTGGGGTTTTATCAGGTGCCTTGCAAAGGACCAAAAGGTGCCAAAACTAAGCTCACAAATGTTGCAAAAGCAGGGGAAAAAGTCAAGGAGGAAGACACAACTTAGGGGGCAAGATATGAGTGACATGGCATGAACACTTCAGAAAACAACCAAAAAAAGAAAAAAATCTTTCCCAAAGTCAAAGCCATCAAAAGGCATGGCCTGCCATCAAGTGCAGGGACATGCACCAAAGATTCCTCTATTGATCCCCATTGAAATCGCAAGATTCCTTTTCCCTTCCCGAAAAGAAATTTCATTTCCTTTCGGGAAGGGAAAAGGAATCTTGCGGATCCCAAAAGAAAGGCTTACAAACACTCTGGAAAGGAGATAGGTTCAAATGAAATGCAATTGAAAAAAGCAGAAAATTGGGAATTTTAGTCTCTTCAAAAAATAGGCTGTGAGGAAATCAGCTGCATTGCAAAGGACCAAAAGGTGCCAAAACTAAGCTCACAGATGTTGCAAAAGCAGGGGAAAAAGTCAAGGAGGTAGACACAACTTAGGGGGCAAGATATGAGGGACATGGCATGAATACTTAAAATAATAAAAAAAAAAAAAAAGAAAAAATCTTTCCCAAAGTCAAAGCCATCAAAATGCAGGCAGGCCATACGCCAGCAAGTGCAGGCACATGCAGCAAAGCTTGCCAAAATTGATCCCCACTGAAGGCCAAAACAGAAAAGAAGGACCTACAAACACGCTGGAAAGGAGTCAACATCAAAGGAATTCCAATTGGAGGAGAAAAAAAGAAAATTTTGGAAATTTAGTGACTCTAAGAAAATGGCCCGGGTTTTTATCAGGTGCATTGCAAAGGACCAAAATGTGCCAAAACTAAGCTCACAGATGTTGCAAAAGCAGGGGAAAAAGTCAAGGAGGAAGACACAACGTGGGGGCAAGATGTGAGGAACATGGCATGAATACTTAAAATAATAAAAAAAAAAAAAAAGAAAAAATCTTTCCCAAAGTCAAAGCCATCAAAACGCAGGCAGGCCATATGCCACCAAGGGCAGGTACATGCAGCAGAGCTTGCCAAAATCGATCCCCACTGAAGGCCAAAACAGAAAAGAAGGACTAGCAAACACGCTGGAATGGAGACAACATCAAAGGAATTGCAATTGGAGGAGAAAAAAAGAACATTTGGGAAATTTAGTGACTCTAAGAAAATGTCCCGGGGTTTTATCAGGTGCAGTGAAAAAGACCAAAAGGTGCCAAAACTAAGCTCACAGATGTTGCAAAAGCAGGGGAAAAAGTCAAGGAGGAAGACACAACTTAGGGGGCAAGATATGAAGGACATGGCATGAATACTTAAAACAAACAAAAAAAAAAAAATAGAAAATATCTTTCCCAAAGTCAAAGCCATCAAAATGCAGGCAGGCCATACGCCACCAAGGGCAGGCACATGCAGCAAATCTTGCCAAAATTGATCCCCACTGAAGGCCAAAACAGAAAAGAAGGACCTACAAACACGCTGGAATGGAGACAACATCAAAGGAATTGCAATTGGAGGAGAAAAAAAGAAAATTTGGGAAATTTAGTGACTCTTAGAAAATGGCCTGGGGTTTTATCAGGTGCAGTGCAAAGGAACCGAAGATGCCAAAACTAAGCTCACAGATGTTGCAAAAGCAGGGGAAAAAGTCAAGGAGGAAGGCACAACTTAGGGGGCAAGATATGAGGGACATGACATGAATACTTAATACAAAAAAAAAAAAAAAATACAAAACATCTTTCCCAAAGTCAAAGCCATCAAAATGCAGGCAGGCCATATGCCACCAAGGGCCGGCACATGCAGCAAAGCTTGCCAAAATTGATCCCCACTGAAGGCCAAAACAGAAAACAAGGACCTACAAACACGCTGGAAAGGAGTCAACATCAAAGGAATTGCAATTGGAGGAGAAAAAAAGAAAATTTGGGAAATTTAATGACTCTAAGAAAATGGTCTGGGGTTTTATCAGGTGCATTGTAAAGGACCAAAAGATGCCAAAACTAAGCTCACAGATGTTGCAAAAGCAGGGGAAAAAGTCAAGGAGGAAGACACAACTTAGGGGGCAAGATATGAGGGACATGGCATGAATACTTAAAATTTAAAAAAAAAAAAAAAAAAAAAATCTTTCCCAAAGTCAAAGCCATCAAACTGCAGGCAGGCCATACGCCACCAAGGGAAGGCACATGCAGCAAAGCTTGCCAAAATTGATCCCCACTGACGGCCAAAACAGAAAAGAAGGACCTACAAACACGCTGGAATGGGGACACTGTCGCAGACATTTTTCTACAGAAATCCTTTCTTTCAGATTTCTGTGTCTCCTGGAAGGCAGAGGCCTCAGAAGGGAAGGTAAACAATTAATATCAGCTGCTCTGGAATGCAATAGGAATTCACCTTGATTGGCTCATTTTCTATGTTTATAATTAAGGACCAATCACCAGTGCAAGCTAGGGGACTGAGTCCCTGGACACAACTTTGTTATGGATTCTTTCTATCTATTCTTAGCTTAGCTTAGCAGCTCCTCAAAATCTCTCTCCTTTTTCTATTTAGTATAGTCTTAATGTATTATATATTATATATCAATAAATAAGCCTTCTGATCAAGAAACAAGATTCCCGTCTCTCTCTCACCACCAGAGACCCACTCAGGCGCTGTAATAGAGACACCATCAAAGGAATTGCAATTGGAGGAGAAAAAAAGAAAATTTGGGAAATTTAATGGCTCTTAGAAAGTGGCCTGGGGTTTTAGCAGGTGCAGTGCAAAGGACCAAAACGTGCCAAAACTAACCTCCAGATGTTGCAAAAGCAGGGGAAAAAGTCAAGGAGGAAGACACAACTTAGGGGGCAAGATATGAGGGACATGGCATGAACACTTCAGTAAAAAACCAAAAAAAGAAAAAAATCTTTCCCAAAGTCAAAGCCATCAAACGGCATGGCCTGCCATCAAGTGCAGGGACATGCACCAAAGATTCCTCTATTGGTCCCCATTGAAATCGCAAGATTCCTTTTCCCTTCCCGAAAGGAAATGAAAATTCCTTTCGGGAAGGGAAAAGGAATCTTGCGAATCCCAAAAGAAAGGCTTAAAAACACTCTGGAAAGGAGATAAGTACAAATGAAATGCAATTGAAAAAAGCAGAAAATCGGGAATTTAAGTCTCTACAAAAAATAGGCTGTGAGGAAATCAGCTGCATTGCAAAGGACCAAAAGATGCAAAAACTAAGCTCACAGATGTTGCAAAAGCAGGGGAAAAAGTCAAGGAGGAAGACAGAACTTAGGGGGCAAGATATGAGGGACATGGCATGAACACTTCAGAAAACAACCAAAAAAAGAAAAAAATCTTTCCCAAAGTCAAAGCGATCAAAAGGCATGGCCTGCCATCAAGTGCAGGGACATGCACCAAAGATTCCTCTATTGGTCCCCTTTGAAATCGCAAGATTCCTTTTCCCTTCCCGAAAGGAAATGAAATTTCCTTTCGGGAAGGGAAAAGGAATCTTGCGAATCCCAAAAGAAAGGCTTACAAACACTCTGGAAATGAGATAGTTTCAAATGAAATGCAATTGAAAAAAGCAGAAAATCGGGAATTTTAGTCTCTTCAAAAAATAGGCTGTGAGGAAATCAGCTGCATTGCAAAGGACCAAAAGATGCCAAAACTAAGCTCACAGATGTTGCAAAAGCAGGGGAAAAAGTCAAGGAGGAAGACAGAATTAGGGGGCAAGATATGAGGGACATGGCATGAATGCTTAAAATAATAAAAAAAAAAAAAAAAAGAAAAACTCTTTCCCAAAGTCAAAGCCATCAAAATGCAAGCAGGCCATACGCCAGCAAGTGCAGGCACATGCAGCAAAGCTTGCCAAAATTGATCCCCACTGAAGGCCAAAACAGAAAAGAAGGACCTACAAACACGCTGGAAAGGAGTCAACATCAAAGGAATTCCAATTGGAGGAGAAAAAAAGAAAATTTTGGAAATTTAGTGACTCTAAGAAAATGGCCCGGGGTTTTATCATGTGCATTGCAAAGGACCAAAAGGTGCCAAAACTAAGCTCACAGATGTTGCAAAAGCAGGGGAAAAAGTCAAGGAGGAAGACACAACGTGGGGGCAAGGTATGAAGGACATGGCATGAATACTTAAAACAAACAAAAAAAAAAAAAATAGAAAAAATCTTTCCCAAAGTCAAAGCCATCAAAATGCAGGCAGGCCATATACCACCAAGGGCAGGCACATGCAGCAAAGATTGCCAAAATTGATCCCCACTGAAGGCCAAAACAGAAAAGAAGGACCTACAAACACGCTGGAAAGGAGTCAACATCAAAGGAATTGCAATTGGAGGAGAAAAAAAGAAAATTTGGGAAATTTAGTGACTCTAAGAAAATGGCCTGGGGTTTTATCAGGTGCAGTGCAAAGGACCAAAAGATGCCAAAACTAAGCTCACAGATGTTGCAAAAGCTGGGGAAAAAGTCAAGGAGGAAGACACAACTTAGGGGGCAAGATGTGCGGAACATGGCATGAATACTTAAAATAATAAAAAAAAAAAAAAGAAAAAATCTTTCCCAAAGTCAAAGCCATCAAAACGCAGGCAGGCCATATGCCACCAAGGGCAGGTACATGCAGCAGAGCTTGCCAAAATTGATCCCCACTGAAGGCCAAAACAGAAAAGAAGGACTAGCAAACACGCTGGAATGGAGACAACATCAAAGGAATTGCAATTGGAGGAGAAAAAAAGAACATTGTGGAAATTTAGTGACTCTAAGAAAATGGCCCGGGGTTTTACAAGGTGCAGTGAAAAAGACCAAAAGGTGCCAAAACTAAGCTCACAGATGTTGCAAAAGCAGGGGAAAAAGTCAAGGAGGAAGACACATCTTAGGGGGCAAGATATGAAGGACATGGCATGAATACTTAAAATAATAAAAAAAAAAAAAAGAAAAAATCTTTCCCAAAGTCAAAGCCATCAAAATGCTGGCAGGCCATACGCCACCAAGGGCAGGCACATGCAGCAAAGCTTGCCAAAATTGATCCCCACTGAAGGCCAAAACAGAAAAGAAGGACCTACAAACACGCTGGAAAAGAAGTCAACATCAAAGGAATTGCAATTTGAGGAGAAAAAAAGAAAATTTGGGAAATTTAGTGACTCTTAGAAAATGGCCTGGGGTTTTATCAGGTGCATTGCAAAGGACCAAAAGATGCCAAAACTAAGCTCACAGATGTTGCAAAAGCAGGGGAAAAAGTCAAGGAGGAAGACACAACTTAGGGGGCAAGATATGAGGGACATGGCATGAACACTTCAGAAAACAACCAAAAAAAGAAAAAAATCTTTCCCAAAGTCAAAGCCATCAAAAGGCATGGCCTGCCATCAAGTGCAGGGACATGCACCAAAGATTCCTCTATTGGTCCCCATTGAAATCGCAGGATTCCTTTTCCCTTCCCGAACGGAAATCTCAATTCCTTTCGGGAAGGGAAAAGGAATCTTGCGGATCCCAAAAGAAAGGCTTACAAAAACTCTGGAAAGGAGATAGGTTCAAATGAAATGCAATTGAAAAAAGCCGAAAATTGGGAATTTTAGTCTCTTCAAAAAATAGGCTGTGAGGAAATCAGCTGCATTGCAAATGATCAAAAGGTGCCAAAATTCAGCTCACAGATGTTGCAAAAGCAGGGGAAAAAGTCAAGGAGGAAGACACAACTTAGGGGGCAAGATATGAGGGACATGGCATGAATACTTAAAATAATAAAAAAAAAAAAAAAGAAAAAATCTTTCCCAAAGTCAAAGCCATCAAAATGCAGGCAGGCCATACGCCAGCAAGTGCAGGCACATGCAGCAAAGCTTGCCAAAATTGATCCCCACTGAAGGCCAAAACAGAAAAGAAGGACCTACAAACACGCTGGAAAGGAGTCAACATCAAAGGAATTGCAATTGGAGGAGAAAAAAAGAAAATTTTGGAAATTTAGTGACTCTAAGAAAATGGCCCGGGGTTTTATCAGGTGCATTGCAAAGGACCAAAAGGTGCCAAAACTAAGCTCACAGATGTTGCAAAAGCAGGGGAAAAAGTCAAGGAGGAAGACACAACTTAGGGGGCAAGATGTGAGGAACATGGCATGAATACTTAAAATAATAAAAAAAAAAAAAAAGAAAAAATCTTTCCCAAAGTCAAAGCCATCAAAATGCAGGCAGGCCATACGCCAGCAAGTGCAGGCACATGCAGCAAAACTTGCCAAAATTGATCCCCACTGAAGGCCAAAACAGAAAAGAAGGACCTACAAACACGCTGGAATGGAGACAACATCAAAGGAATTGCAATTGGAGGAGAAAAAAAGAAAATTTGGGAAATTTAGTGACTCTTAGAAAATGGCCTGGGGTTTTATCAGGTGCAGTGCAAAGGAACAGAAGATGCCAAAACTAAGCTCACTAATGTTGGAAAAGCAGGGGAAAAAGTCAAGGAGGAAGGCACAACAGGGGGCAAGATATGAGGAACATGACATGAATACTTAAAATATAAAAAAAAAAAAAAAAAAAAAAAACACTTTCACAAAGTCAAAGCCATCAAAATGCAGGCAGGCCATATGCCACCAAGGGCAGGCACATGCAAGAAAGCTTGCCAAAATCGATCCCCATTGAAGGCAAAACAGAAAAGAAGGACTTACAAACACGCTGGAAATGAGTCAACATCAAAGGAATTGCAATTGGAGGAGAAAAAAAGAAAATTTGGGAAATTTAGTGACTCTAAGAAAATGGCCTAGGTTTATATCAGGTGCAGTGCAAAGGACCAAAAGGTGCCAAAACTAAGCTCCAGATGTTGCAAAAGCAGGGGAAAAAGTCAAGGAGGAAGACACAACTTTGGGGGCAAGATATGAGGGACATTGCATGAATAGTTAAAACAAACAAAAACAAAAAAAAATGAAAAATCTTTCCCAAAGTCAAAGCCATCAAAATGCAGGCAGGCCATACGCCAGCAAGGGCAGGCACATGCAGCAAAGCTTGCCAAAATTGATCCCCACTGAAGGCCAAAACAGAAAAGAAGGACCTACAAACACGCTGGAGTGGAGTCAACATCAAAGGAATTCCAATTGGAGGAGAAAAAAAGAATATTTGGGAAATTTAATGACTCTTAGAAAATGGCCTGGGGTTTTATCAGGTGCAGTGCAAAGGACCAAAAGGTGCCAAAACTAAGCTCACAGATGTTGCAAAAGCAGGGGAAAAAGTCAAGGAGGAAGACACAACTTAGGGGGCAAGATATGAGGGACATGACATGAATACTTAATACAAAAAAAAAAAAAAAATACAAAAAATCTTTCCCAAAGTCAAAGCCATCAAAATGCAGGCAGGCCATATGCCACCAAGGGCCGGCACATGCAGCAAAGCTTGCCAAAATTGATCCCCACTGAAGGCCAAAACAGAAAAGAAGGACCTACAAACACGCTGGAATGGAGACACCATCAACGGAATTGCAATTGGCGGAGAAATAAAAAAAATTTTGGATATTTAGTGAGTCTAAGAAAATGGCCTGGGGTTTATATCAGTTGCAGTGCAAAGGACCAAAAGATGCCAAAACTAAGCTCACAGATGTTGCAAAAGCAGGGGAAAAAGTCAAGGAGGAAGACACAACTTAGGGGGCAAGATATGAGGGACATGGCATGAATACTTAAAATTAAAAAAAAAAAAAAAAAAAAAAATCTTTCCCAAAGTCAAAGCCATCAAAATGCAGGCAGGCCATACGCCACCAAGGGAAGGCACATGCAGCAAAGCTTGCCAAAATTGATCCCCACTGCAGGCCAAAACAGAAAAGAAGGACTTACAAACACGCTGGAAAGGAGTCAACATCAAAGGAATTGCAATTGGAGGAGAAAAAAAGAAAATTTGGGAAATTTAATGACTCTAAGAAAATGGTCTGGGGTTTTATCAGGTGCAGTGCAAAGGACCAAAAGATGCCAAAACTAAGCTCACAGATGTTGCAAAAGCAGGGGAAAAAGTCAAGGAGGAAGACACAACTTAGGGGGCAAGATATGAGGGACATGGCATGAATACTTAAAATTTAAAAAAAAAAAAAAAAAAAAAAATCTTTCCCAAAGTCAAAGCCATCAAACTGCAGGCAGGCCATACGCCACCAAGGGAAGGCACATGCAGCAAAGCTTGCCAAAATTGATCCCCACTGTAGGCCAAAACAGAAAAGAAGGACTTACAAACACGCTGGAAAGGAGTCAAGATCAAAGGAATTGCAATTGGAGGAGAAAAAAAGAAAATTTGGGAAATTTAATGACTCTAAGAAAATGGTCTGGGGTTTTATCAGGTGCAGTGCAAAGGACCAAAAGATGCCAAAACTAAGCTCACAGATGTTGCAAAAGCAGGGGAAAAAGTCAAGGAGGAAGACACAACTTAGGGGGCAAGATATGAGGGACATGGCATGAATACTTAAAATTTAAAAAAAAAAAAAAAAAAAAATCTTTCCCAAAGTCAAAGCCATCAAAATGCAGGCAGGCCATACGCCAGCAAGGGCAGGCACATGCAGCAAAGCTTGCCAAAATTGATCCCCACTGACGGCCAAAACAGAAAAGAAGGACCTACAAACACGCTGGAATGGGGACACTGTCGCAGACATTTTTCTACAGAAATCCTTTCTTTCAGATTTCTGTGTCTCCTGGAAGGCTGAGGCCTCAGAAGGGAAGGTAAACAATTATTATCAGCTGCTCTGGAATGCAATAGGAATTCACCTTGATTGGCTCATTTTCTATGTTTATAATTAAGGACCAATCACCAGTGCAAGCTAGGGGACTGAGTCCCTGGACACAACTTTGTTATGGATTCTTTCTATCTATTCTTAGCTTAGCTTAGCAGCTCCTCAAAATCTCTCTCCTTTTTCTATTTAGTATAGTCATAATGTATTATATATTATATATCAATAAATAAGCCTTCTGATCAAGAAACAAGATTCCCGTCTCTCTCTCACCACCAGAGACCCACTCAGGCGCTGTAATAGAGACACCATCAAAGGAATTGCAATTTGAGGAGAAAAAAAGAAAATTTGGGAAATTTAATGACTCTTAGAAAGTGGCCTGGGGTTTTATCAGGTGCAGTGCAAAGGACCAAAAGGTGCCAAAACTAAGCTCACAAATGTTGCAAAAGCAGGGGAAAAAGTCAAGGAGGAAGACACAACTTAGGGGGCAAGATATGAGGGACATGGCATGAACACTTCAGAAAACAACCAAAAAAAGAAAAAAATCTTTCCCAAAGTCAAAGCCATCAAAAGGCATGGCCTGCCATCAAGTGCAGGGACATGCACCAAAGATTCCTCTATTGGTCCCCATTGAAATCGCAGGATTCCTTTTCCCTTCCCGAACGGAAATCTCAATTCCTTTCGGGAAGGGCAAAGGAATCTTGCGAATCCCAAAAGAAAGGCTTACAAAAACTCTGGAAAGGAGATAGGTTCAAATGAAATGCAATTGAAAAAAGCAGAAAATTGGGAATTTTAGTCTCTTCAAAAAATAGGCTGTGAGGAAATCAGCTGCATTGCAAAGGATCAAATGTTGCCAAAACTAAGCTCACAGATGTTGCAAAAGAAGGGGAAAAAGTCAAGGAGGAAGACACAACTCAGGGGGCAAGATATGAGGGACATGGCATGAATACTTAAAATAATAAAAAAAAAAAAAAGAAAAAATCTTTCCCAAAGTCAAAGCCATCAAAATTCAGGCAGGCCATACGCCATCAAGTGCAGGCACATGCAGCAAAGCTTGCCAAAATTCATCCCCACTGAAGGCCAAAACAGAAAAGAAGGACCTACATACACGCTGGAAAGGAGTCAACATCAAAGGAATTGCAATTGGAGGAGAAAAAAAGAAAATTTGGAAAATTTAGTGACTCTAAGAAAATGGCCTGGGGTTTATATCAGGTGCAGTGCAAAGGACCAAAAGATGCCAAAACTAAGCTCACAGATGTTGCAAAAGCAGGGGAAAAAGTCAAGGAGGAAGACACAACTTAAGGGCCAGATATGAGGGACATGGCATGAATACTTAAAAATAACAGAAACAAAAATAAATGAAAAATCTTTCCCAAAGTCAAAGCCATCAAAATGCAGGCAGGCCATATGCCACCAAGGGCAGGCACATGCAGCAAAGCTTGCAAAAATGAATCCCCACTGAAGGCCAAAACAGAAAAGAAGGACCTACAAACACGCTGGAATGGAGACAACATCAAAGGATTTGCAATTGGAGGAGAAAAAAAGAAAATCAGGGAAATTACTGGCTCTAAAAAAATGGCCTGGGTTTAAATCAGGTGCATTGCAAAGGACCAAAAGGTGCCAAAACTAAGCTCACAGATGTTGAAAAGAAGGGGAAAAAGTGAAGGAGGAAGACACAACTTAGGGGGCAAGATATGAGGGACATGGCATGAATACTTAAAACAAAAAAGAAAAAAAAAAGAAAATATCTTTCCCAAAGTCAAAGCCATCAAAATGCAGGCAGGCCATACGCCAGCAAGGGCAGGCACATGCAGCAAAACTTGCCAAAATTGATCCCCACTGGAGGCCAAAACAGAAAAGAAGGACTTGCAAACACGCTGGAATGGAGACACCATCAAAGGAATTGCAATTGGAGGAGAAAAAAAGAAAATTTGGGAAATTTAGTGACTCTAAGAAAATGGCCCGGGTTTTTATCAGGTGCAGTGCAAAGGACCAAAAGATGCCAAAACTAAGCTCACAGATGTTGCAAAAGCAGGGGAAAAAGTCAAGGAGGAAGACAGAACTTAGGGGGCAAGATATGAAGGACATGGCATGAAGAGTTAAAGCAAACAAAGAAAAAAAAAATAGAAAAAATCTTTCCCAAAGTCAAAGCCATCAAAATGCAGGCAGGCCATACGCCACCAAGGGAAGGCACATGCAGCAAAGCTTGCCAAAATTGATCCCCACTGAAGGCCAAAACAGAAAAGAAGGACCTACAAACACGCTGGATAGGAGTCAACATCAAAGGAATTGCAATTGGAGGAGAAAAAAAGAAAGTTTGGGAAATTTAGTGACTCTAAGAAAATGGCCTGGGGTTTTATCAGGTGCAGTGCAAAGGACCAAAAGATGCAAAAACTAAGCTCACAGATGTTGCAAAAGCAGGGGAAAAAGTCAAGGAGGAAGACACAACTTAGGGGGCAAGATATGAGGGACATGGCATGAATACTTAAAATTATAAAAAAAAAAAAAAAGAAAAAATCTTTCCCAAAGTCAAAGCCATCAAAATGCAGGCAGGCCATACGCCAGCAAGTGCAGGCACATGCAGCAAATCTTGCCAAAATTGATCCCCACTGAAGGCCAAAACAGAAAGGAAGGACCTACAAGCACGTTGGAATGGAGACAATATCAAAGGATTTGCAATTGGAGGAGAAAAAAAGAAAATTTGGGAAATTACTGGCTCTAAAGAAATGGCCTGGGTTTATATCAGGTGCAGTGCAAAGGACCAAAAGGTGCCAAAACTAAGCTCACAGATGTTGCCAAAGAAGGGGAAAAAGTCAAGGAGGAAGACACAATTTAGGGGCCAGATATGAGGGACATGGCATGAATACTAAAAACAAAAAAAAAAAAAAAAAGAAAAAATCTTCCCCAAAGTCAAAGCCATCAAAATGCAGGCAGGCCATGCGCCAGGAAGGGCAGGCACATGCAGCAAAGCTTGCCAAATTTGATCCCCACTGAAGGACAAAACAGAAAAGAAGAACCTACAAACAAGCTGGATATGAGTCAACATCGAAGGATTTGCAATTGGAGGAGAAAAAAAGAAAATTTGGGAAATTTAGTGACTCTAAGAAAATGGCCTGGGTTTATATCAGGTGCAGTGCAAAGGACCAAAAGGTGCCAAAACTAAGCTCACAGATGTTGCAAAAGCAGGGGAAAAAATCAAGGAGGAAGACACAACTTAGGGGGCAAGATATGAGGGACATGGCATGAATACTTAAAAAAAAAAAGAAAAAAAAAAGAAAAAATCTTTCCCAAAGTCAAAGACATCAAAATACAGGCAGGCCATACGCCACCAAGGGCAGGCACATGCAGCAAAGCCTGCCAAAATTGATCCCCACTGAAGGCCAAAACAGAAAAAAGGACCTACACACACGCTGGAAAGGAGTCAACATCAAAGGAATTGCAATTGGAGGAGAAAAAAAGAAAATTTGGGAAATTTAGTGACTCTAAAAAAAAGGCCTGGGGTTTTATCAGGTGCAGTGCAAAGGACCAAAAGGTGCCAAAACTAAGCTCACAGATGTTGCAAAAGCAGGGGAAAAAGTCAAGGAGGAAGACACAACTTAGGGGGCAAGATATGAGGGACATGGCATGAACACTTCAGAAAACAACCAAAAAAAGAAAAAAATCTTTCCCAAAGTCAAAGCCATCAAATGGAATGGCCTGCCATCAAGTGCAGGGACATGCTCCAAAGATTCGTCTATTGGTCCCCATTGAAATCGCAAGATTCCTTTTCACTTCCAGAAAGCAAATGAAATTTCCTTTCGGGAAGGAAAAAGGAATCTTGCGAATCCCAAAAGAAAGGCTTAAAAACACTCTGGAAAGAGATAGTTTCAAATGAAATGCAATTGAAAAAGCAGAAAATCGGGAATTTTAGTCTCTTCAAAAAATAGGCTGTGAGGAAATCAGCTGCATTGCAAAGGACCAAAAGATGCCAAAACTAAGCACACAGATGTTGCAAAAGCAGGGGAAAAAGTCAAGGAGGAAGACACAACTTAGGGGGCAAGATATGAGGGACATGGCATGAATACTTAAAATAATAAAAAAAAAAAAAAAGAAATAATCTTTCCCAAAGTCAAAGCCATCAAAATGTAGGCAGGCCATACGCCAGCAAGTGCAGGCACATGCAGCAGATCTTGCCAAAATTGATCTCCACTGAAAGCCAAAAAAGAAAACAAGGACCTACAAACACGCTGGAATGGAGACAACATCAAAGGAATAGCAATTGGAGGAGAAAAAAAGAACATTTGGGAAATTTAGTGACTCTAAGAAAATGGCCTGGGGTTTTATCAGATGCAGTGCAAAGGACCAAAAGGTGCCAAAACTAAGCTCACAGATGTTGCAAAAGCAGGGGAAAAAGTCAAGGAGGAAGACAGAACTTAGGGGGCAAGATATGAGGGACATGGCATGAACACTTCTGAAAACAACCAAAAAAAGAAAAAAATCTTTCCCAAAGTCAAAGCCATCAAAAGGCAGGCAGGCCATACGCCACCAAGGGCAGGCACATGCAGCAAAGCTTGCCAAAATTGATCCCCACTGAAGGCCAAAACAGAAAAGAAGGACCTACAAACACGCTGGAAAGGAGTCAACATCAAAGGAATTGCAACTGGAGGAGAAAAAAAGAAAATTTGGGAAATTTAGTGACTCTAAGAAAATGTCCTGGGTTTATATCAGGTGCAGTGCAAAGGACCAAAAGATGCCAAAACTAAGCTCACAGATGTTGCAAAAGCAGGGGAAAAAGTCAAGGAGGAAGACACAACTTAGGGGGAAAGATATGAAGGACATGGCATGAACACTGAAAACAAAAAAGAAAAAAAAAAGAAAAAATCTTTCCCAAAGTCAAAGCCATCAAAAGGCATGGCCTGCCATCAAGTGCAGGGACATGCACCAAAGATTCCTCTATTGGTCCCCATTGAAATCGCAAGATTCCTTTTCCCTTCCAAAAAGGACATGAAATTTCCTTTCGGGAAGGGAAAAGGAATCTTGCGAATCCCAAAAGAAAGGCTTACAAACACTCTGGAAAGAGATAGGTTCGAATGAAATGCAATTGAAAAAAGCAGAAAATTGGGAACTTTAGTCTCTTCAAAAAAAAAGGCTGTGAGGAAATCAGCTGCATTGCAAAGGACCAAAAGGTGCCAAAACTAAGCTCACAGATGTTGCAAAAGCAGGGGAAAAAGTCAAGGAGGAAGACACAACTTAGGGGGCAAGATATGAGGGACATGGCATGAATACTTAAAATATTAAAAAAAAAAAAAGGAAAAACCTTTCCCAAAGTCAAAGCCATCAAAATGCAGGCAGGCCATACGCCAGCAAGGGCAGGCACATGCAGCAAAGCTTGCCAAAATTGATCCCCACTGAAGGCCAAAACAGAAAAGAAGGACCTACAAACACGCTGGAAAGGAGTCAACATCAAAGGAATTGCAATTGGAGGAGAAAAAAAGAAAATTTGGGAAATTCAGTGACTCTAAGAATATGGCCTGTCAGTATATCATGGGCAGTGCAAAGGGCCAAAGATGCCAAAACTAAGCTCACAGATGTTGCAAAAGCAGGGGAAAAAGTCAAGGAGGAAGACACAACTTAGGGGGCAAGATATGAGGGACAAGGCATGAATACTTAAAACAATAAAAAGGAAAAAAAGAAAATATCTTTCCCAAAGTCAAAGCCATCAAAATGTAGGCAGGCCATTTCCACCAAGGGCAGGCACATGCAGCAAAGCTTGCCAAAATTGATCCCCACTGAAGGTCAAAACAGAAAAGAAGGACACACAAACACGCTGGAATGGAGACACCATCAAAGGAATTGCAATTGGAGGAGAAAAAAAGAAAATTTGGGAAATTTAATGACTATTAGAAAGTGGCCTGGGGCTTTAGCAGGTGCAGTGCAAAGGACCAAAAGGTGCCAAAACTAAGCTCACAGATGTTGCAAAAGCAGGGGAAAAAGTCAAGGAGCAAGACACAACTTAGGGGGCAAGATATGAGGGACATGGCGTGAACACTTCAGAAAACAACCAAAAAAAGAAAAAAATCTTTCCCAAAGTCAAAGCAATCAAAAGGCATGGCCTGCCATCAAGTGCAGGGACATGCACCAAAGATTCCTCTATTGGTCCCCATTGAAATCGCAAGATTCCTTTTCCCTTCCCGAAAGGAAATTTCATTTCCTTTCGGGAAGGGAAAAGGAATCTTGCGAATCCCAAAAGAAAGGCTTACAAACACTCTGGAAAGAGATAGGTTCGAATGAAATGCAATTGAAAAAAGCAGAAAATCGGGAAATTTAGTCTCTTCAAAAAATAGGCTGTGAGGAAATCAGGTGCATTGCAAAGGAAAATAAAGGTGCCAAAGGTAAGCTCACAGATGTTGCAAAAGCAGGGGAAAAAGTCAAGGAGGAAGACACAACTTAGGGGGCAAGATATGAGGGACATGGCATGAATACTTAAAATATTAAAAAAAAAAAAGAAAAAACCTTTCCCAAAGTCAAAGCCATCAAAATGCAGGCAGGCCATACGCCAGCAAGTGCAGGCACATGGAGCAAAGCTTGCCAAAATTGATCCCCACTGAAGGCCAAAACAGAAAAGAAGGACCTACAAACACGCTGGAAAGGAGTCAACATTAAAGGAATTGCAATTGGAGGAGAAAAAAAGAAAATTTTGGAAATTCAGTGACTCTAAGAATATGGCCTGGCAGTATATCATGGCAGTGCAAAGGCCAAAGATGCCAAAACTAAGCTCACAGATGTTGCAAAAGCAGGGGAAAAAGTCAAGGAGGAAGACACAACTTAGGGGGCAAGATATGAGGGACATGGCATGAATACTTAAAATAATAAAAAAAAAAAAAAAAAGAAAAAATCTTTCCCATAATCAAAGCCATCAAAATGCAGGCAGGCCATACGCCAGCAAGGGAAGGCACATGCAGCAAAGCTTGCCAAAATTGATCCCCACTGTAGGCCAAAACAGAAAAGAAGGACTTACAAACACGCTGGAAAGGAGTCAACATCAAAGAATTGCAATTGGAGGAGAAAAAAGAAAAATTTGGGAAATTTAATGACTCTAAGATAATGGCCTGGGGTTTTATCAGGTGCAGTGCAAAGGACCAAAAGATGCCAAAACTAATCTCACAGATGTTGCAAAAGCAGGGGAAAAAGTCAAGGAGGAAGACACAACTTAGGGGGCAAGATATGAGGGACATGGCATGAATACTTAAAACAGAAAAGAAAAAAAACAGAAAAAATCTTTCCCAAAGTCAAAGCCATCAAAATGCAGGCAGGCCATACGCCACCAAGGGCAGGCACATGCAGCAAAGCTTGCCAAAATTGATCCCCACTGAAGGCCAAAACAGAAAAGAAGGACCTACAAACAAGGTGGAATGGAGACACTTTCGCAGACATTTTTCTACAGAAATCCTTTCTTTCAGATTTCTGTGTCTTCTGGAAGGCAGAGGCCTCAGAAGGGAAGGTAAACAATTATTATCAGCTGCTCTGGAATGCAATAGGAATTCACCTTGATTGGCTCATTTTCTATGTTTATAATTAAGGACCAATCACCAGTGCAAGCTAGGGGACTGAGTCCCTGGACACAACTTTGTTATGGATTCTTTCTATCTATTCTTAGCTTAGCTTAGCAGCTCCTCAAAATCTCTCTCCTTTTTCTATTTAGTATAGTCATAATGTATTATATATTATATATCAATAAATAAGCCTTCTGATCAAGAAACAAAATTCCCGTCTCTCTCTCACCACCAGCGACCCACTCAGGCGCTGTAATAGAGACACCATCAAAGGAATTGCAATTTGAGGAGAAAAAAAGAAAATTTGGGAAATTTAATGACTCTTAGAAAGTGGCCTGGGGTTTTATCAGGTGCAGTGCAAAGGACCAAAAGGTGCCAAAACTAAGCTCACAGATGTTGCAAAAGCAGGGGAAAAAGTCAAGGAGGAAGACACAACTTAGGGGGAAAGATATGAGGGACATGGCATGAACACTTCAGAAAACAACCAAAAAAAGAAAAAAATCTTTCCCAAAGTCAAAGCCATCAAAAGGCATGGCCTGCCATCAAGTGCAGGGACATGCACCAAAGATTCCTCTATTGGTCCCCATTGAAATCGCAAGATTCCTTTTCCCTTCCCGAAAGGAAATTTCATTTCCTTTCGGGAAGGGAAAAGGAATCTTGCGAATCCCAAAAGAAAGGCTTACAAACACTCTGGAAATGAGATAGGTTCAAATGAAATGCAATTGAAAAAAGCAGAAAATCGGGAATTTTAGTCTCTACAAAAAATAGGCTGTAAGGAAATCAGCTGCATTGCAAAGGACCAAAAGATGCAAAAAATAAGCTCACAGATGTTGCAAAAGCAGGGGAAAAAGTCAAGGAGGAAGACACAACTTAGGGGGCAAGATATGAGGGACATGGCATGAATACTTAAAACAATACAAAAAAAAAAAAAAGAAAAACTCTTTCCCAAAGTCAAAGCCATCAAAATGCAGGCAGGCCATACGCCACCAAGGGCAGGCACATGCAGCAAAGCTTGCCAAAATTGATCCCCACTGAAGGCCAAAACAGAAAAGAAGGACTTACAAACACGCTGGAATGGAGACACCATCAAAGGAATTGCAATTGGAAGAGAAAAAAAGAAAATTTGGGAAATTTAATGGCTCTTAGGAAGTGGCCTGGGGTTTTAACAGGTGCAGTGCAAAGGACCAAAAGGTGCCAAAACTAAGCTCCAGATGTTGCAAAATCAGGGGAAAATGTCAAGGAGGAAGACACAACTTAGGGGGCAAGATATGAGGGACATGGCATGAACACCTCAGGAAAAAACCAAAAAAAGAAAAAAATCTTTCCCAAAGTCAAAGCCATCAAAAGGCATGGCCTGCCATCAAGTGCAGGGACATGCACCAAAGATTCCTCTATTGGTCCCCATTGAAATCGCAAGATTCCTTTTCCCTTCCAAAAAGGAAATGAAATTTCCTTTCGGGAAGGGAAAAGGAATCTTGCGAATCCCAAAAGAAAGGCTTACAAACACTCTGGAAAGGAGATAGGTTCAAATGAAATGCAATTGAAAAAAGCAGAATATCGGGAATTTTAGTCTCTACAAAAAACAGGCTGTGAGGAAATCAGCTGCATAGCAAAGGAAATAAAGGTGCCAAAACTAAGCTCACAGATGTTGCAAAAGCAGGGGAAAAAGTCAAGGAGGAAGACACAACTTAGGGGGCAAGATATGAGGGACATGGCATGAATACTTCAAACAAAAAAAAAAAAAAGAGAAAAAAAATCTTTCATAAAATCAAAGCCATCAAAATGCAGGCAGGCCATACGCCAGCAAGGGAAGGCACATGCAGCAAAGCTTGCCAAAATTGATCCCCACTGTAGGCCAAAACAGAAAAGAAGGTCTTAGAAACACGCTGGAATGGAGACACCATCAAAGGAATTCCAACTGGAGGAGAAAAAAAAAAATGGGAAATTTAATGACTCTAAGAAAATGGCCTGGGTTTGTATCAGGTGCAGTGCAAAGGACCAAAAGCTGCCAAAACTAAGCTCACAGATGTTGCAAAAGCAGGGGAAAAAGTCAAGGAGGAAGACACAACAGGGGGCAAGATATGAGGAACATGGCATGAATAGTTAAAATATTAAAAAAAAAAAAAAAAGAGAAAATCTTACCCAAAGTCAAAGCCATCAAAATGCAGGCAGGCCATACGCCAGCAAGGGCAGGCACATGCAGCAAAGCTTGCCAAAATTGATCCCCACTGAAGGCAAAACAGAAAAGAAGGACTTAAATACATGCCGGAATGGAGACACCATCAAAGGTATTGCAATTGGAGGAGAAAAAAAGAAAATTTGGGAAATTTAGCAACTCTAAGAAAATGGCCCGGGTTTATATCAGGCGCAGTGCAAGGACCAAAAGATGCCAAAACTAAGCTCACAGATGTTGCAAAAGCAGGGGAAAAAGTCAAGGAGTAAGACACAACTTAGGGGGAAAGATATGAAGGACATGGCATGAACACTGAAAACAAAAAAGAAAAAAAAAAGATAAAATCTTTCCCAAAGTCAAAGCCATCAAAAGGCATGGCCTGCCATCAAGTGCAGGGACATGCACCAAAGATTCCTCTATTGGTCCCCATTGAAATCGCAAGATTCCTTTTCCCTTCCCGAAAGGAAATGAAATTTCCTTTCGGGAAGGGAAAAGGAATCTTGCGAATCCCAAAAGAAAGGCTTACAAACACTCTGGAAAGAGATAGGTTCGAATGAAATGCAATTGAAAAAAGCAGAAATTTGGGAATTTTAGTCTCTTCAAAAAAAAAGGCTGTGAGGAAATCAGCTGCATTGCAAAGGAAATAAAGGTGCCAAAACTAAGCTCACAGATGTTGCAAAAGCAGGGGAAAAAGTCACGGAGGAAGACACAACTTAGGGGGCAAGATATGAGGGACATGGCATGAATACTTAAAATTTTAAAAAAGAAAAAAGAAAAAACCTTTCCCAAAGTCAAAGCCATCAAAATGCAGGCAGGCCATACGCCAGCAAGGGCAGGCACATGCAGCAAAGCTTGCCAAAATTGATCCCCACTGAAGGCCAAAACAGAAAAGAAGGACCTACAAACACGCTGGAAAGGAGTCAACATTAAAGGAATTGCAATTGGAGGAGAAAAAAAGAAAATTTGGGAAATTCAGTGACTCTAAGAATATGGCCTGGCAGTATATCATGGGCAGTGCAAAGGGCCAAAGATGCCAAAACTAAGCTCACAGATGTTGCAAAAGCAGGGGAAAAAGTCAAGGAGGAAGATACAACTTAGGGGGCAAGATATGAGGGACATGGCATGAATACTTAAAACAATAAAAAGCAAAAAAAGAAAATATCTTTCCCAAAGTCAAAGCCATCAAAATGCAGGCAGGCCATACGCCACCAAGGGCAGGCACATGCAGCAAAGCTTGCCAAAATTGATCCCCACTGAAGGTCAAAACAGAAAAGAAGGACACACAAACACGCTGGAATAGAGACAACATCAAAGGAATTGCAATTTGAGGAGAAAAAAAGAAAATTTGGGAAATTTAATGACTCTTAGAAAGTGGCCTGGGGTTTTATCAGGTGCAGTGCAAAGGACCAAAAGGTGCCAAAACTAAGCTCACAAATGTTGCAAAAGCAGGGGAAAAAGTCAAGGACGAAGACACAACTTAGGGGGCAAGATATGAGGGACATGGCTTGAACACTTCAGAAAACAACCAAAAAAAGAAAAAAATCTTTCCCCAAGTCAAAGCCATCAAAAGGCATGGCCTGCCATCAAGTGCAGGGACATGCACCAAAGATTCCTCTATTGGTCCCCATTGAAATCGCAAGATTCCTTTTCCCTTCCCGAAAGGAAATGAAATTTCCTTTCTGGAAAGGAAAAGGAATCTTGCAGATCCCAAAAGAAAGGCTTACAAACACTCTGGAAAGGAGATAGGTTCAAATGAAATGCAATTGAAAAAAGCAGAAAATCGGGAATTTTAGTCTCTTCAAAAAATAGGCTGTGAGGAAATAAGCTGCATTGCAAAGGACCAAAAGGTGCCAAAACTAAGCTCACAGATGTTGCAAAAGCAGGGGAAAAAGTCAAGGAGGAAGACAGAACTTAGGGGGCAAGATATGAGGGACATGGCATGAATACTTAAAATAATAAAAAAAAAAAAAAGGAAAAAATCTTTCCCAAAGTCAAAGCCATCAAAATGCAGGCAGGCCATATGCCACCAAGGGCAGGCACATGCAGCAAAGCTTGCCAAAATTGATCCCCACTGAAGGCCAAAACAGAAAAAAGGACCTACAAACACGCTGGAAAGGAGTCAATATCAAAGGTATTGCAATTGGAGGAGAAAAAAAGAAAGATTGGGAAATTTAGTGACTCGAAGAAAATGGCCTGGGGTTTTATCAGGTGCAGTGCAAAGGACAAAAAGGTGCCAAAACAAAGCTCACAGATGTTGCAAAAGCAGGGGAAAAAGTCAAGGAGGAAGACACAATTTAGGGGGCAAGATATGAGGGACATGGCATGAACACTTCGGAAAACAACCAAAAAAAGAAAAATTCTTTCCCAAAGTCAAAGCCATCAAAAGGCATGGCCTGCCATCAAGTGCAGGGACATGCACCAAAGATTCCTCTATTGGTCCCCATTGAAATCGCAAGATTCCTTTTCCCTTCCCGAAAGGAAATGAAATTTCCTTTCGGGAAGGGAAAAGGAATCTTGTGAATCCCAAAAGAAAGGCTTGCAAACACTCTGGAAAGGAGATAGGTTCAAATGAAATGCAATTGAAAAAAGCAGAAAATCTGGAATTTTAGTCTCTTCAAAAAATAGGCTGTGAGGGAATCAGCTGCATTGCAAAGGACAAAAAGATGCCAAAACTAAGCTCACAGATGTTGCAAAAGCAGGGGAAAAAGTTAAGGAGATAGACACAACTTAGGGGGCAAGATATGAGGGACATGGCATGAAAACTTAAAAGAAAAAAAAATAAAAAAATAAAAAAAATCTTTCCCAAAGTCATAGCCATCAAAATGCAGGCAGGCCCTAAGCCAGCAATGGCAGGCACATGCAGCAAATCTTGCCAACATTGATCCCCACTTAAGGCCAAAACAGAAAAGAAGGACCTACAAACACGCTGGAATGGAGACAACATCAAAGGATTTGCAATTGGAGGAGAAAAAAAGAAAATTTGGGAAATTTAATGACTCTTAGAAAGTGGCCTGGGGTTTTAGCAGGTGCAGTGCAAAGGACCAAAAGGTACCAAAACTAAGCTCATAGATGTTGCAAAAGGAGGGGAAAAAGTGAAGGAGGAAGAAACAACTTAGGGAGCAAGATATGAGGGACATGGCATGAATACTTAAAAGAAAAAAAAAAAAAAAAAAAGAAAAAAACTTTCCCAAAGTCAAAGCCATCAAAATGCAGGCAGGCCATACGCCACCAAGGGCAGGCACATGCAGCAAAGCTTGCCAAAATATATCCCCACTGAAGGCCAAAACAGAAAAGAAGGACCTACAAACACGTTAGAAAGGAGTCAACATCAAAGGAATTGCAATTGGAGGAGAAAAAGAGAAAATTTGGGAAATTTAGAGACTCTAAGATAATGGCCTGGGGTTTTATCAGGTGCAGTGCCAACGAACAAAAGATGCCAAAACTAAGCTCACAGATGTTGCAAAAGCAGGGGAAAAAGTCAAGGAGGAAGACACAACTTAGGGGGCAAGATATGAGGGACATGGCTTGAACACTTCAGAAAACAACCAAAAAAAGAAAAAAATCTTTCCCAAAGTCAAAGCCATCAAAAGGCATGGCCTGCCATCCAGTGCAGGGACATGCACCAAAGATTCCTCTATTGGTCCCCATTGAAATCGCAAGATTCCTTTTCCCTTCCCGAAAGGAAATGAAATTTCCTTTCAGGAAGGGAAAAGGAATCTTGCGAATCCCAAAAGAAAGGCTTACAAACACTCTGGAAAGGAGATAGGATCAAATGAAATGCAATTGAAAAAAGCAGAAATTTAGGAATTTTAGTCTCTTCAAAAAAAAAGGCTATGAGGAAATCAGCTGCATTGCAAAGGAAATAAAGGTGCCAAAACTAAGCTCACAGATGTTGCAAAAGCAGGGGAAAAAGTCACGGAGGAAGACACAACTTAGGGGGCAAGATATGAGGGACATGGCATGATTACTTAAAATAATAAAAAAAAAAAAAAGAAAAAACCTTTCAAAAAGTCAAAGCCATCAAAATGCAGGCAGGCCATATGCCACCAAGGGCAGGCACATGCAGCAAAACTTGCCAAAATTGATCCCAACTGAAGGCCAAAAGAGAAAAGAAGGACCTACAAACACGCTGGAAAGGAGTCAACATCAAAGGATTTGCAATTGGAGGAGAAAAAAAAAAAATTTTGGAAATTTAGTGACTCTAAGAAAATGGCCTTTGGTATTATATCAGGTGCAGTGCAAAGGACCAAAAGATGCCAAAACTAAGCTCACAGATGTTGCAAAAGCAGGGGAAATAGTGAAGGAGGAAGACACAACTTAGGGGGCAAGATATGAGGGACATGGCATTAATACTTAATGAAGAAAAAAAAAGAAAATATCGTTCCCAAAGTCAAAGCCATCAAAATGCAGGCAGGCCATACGCCAGCAAGGGCAGGCACATGCAGCAAAGCTTGCCAAAATTGATCCCCACTGAAGGCCAAAACAGAAAAGAAGGACCTACAAACACGCTGGAAAGGAGTCAATATCAAAGGAATTCAATTGGAGGAGAAAAAAAGAAAATTTGGGAAATTTAGTGACTCTAAGAAAATGGCCTGGGTTTTATATCAGTTGAAGTGCAAAGGACCAAAAGATGCCAAAACTATGCTCACAGATGTTGCAAAAGCAGGGGAAAAAGTCAAGGAGGAAGACACAACTTAGGGGGCAAGATATGAGGGACATGGCATGAATACTTAAAATAATAATAAAAAAAAAAAAAAAAATCTTTCCCAAAGTCAAAGCCATCAAAATGCTGGCAGAACATACGCCAGCAAGGGCAGGCACATGCAGCAAAGCTTGCCAAAATTGATCCCCACTGAAGGCCAAAACAGAAAAGAAGGACCTACAAACACGCTGGAATGGAGACAACGTCAAAGGATTTGCCATTGGAGGAGAAAAAAAGAAAATCATGGAAATTACTGGCTCTAAAAAACTGGCCTGGGTTTATATCAGGTGCATTGCAAAGGACCAAAAGGTGCCAAAACTAAGCTCACAGATGTTGCAAAAGCAGGGGAAAAAGTCAAGGAGGAAGACACATCTTATGGGGCAAGATATGAGGGACATGGCATGAATACTTAAAATATGAAAAAAAAAAAAAAGAAAAAATCTTTCCCAAAGTCAAAGCCATCAAAATGCAGGCAGGCCATATGCCAGCAAGGGCAGGCACATGCAGCAAAGCTTGCCAAAATTTATCCCAACTGAAGGCCAAAACAGAAAAGAAGGACCTACAAACACGCTGGAAAGGAGTCAACATCAAAGGAATTGCAATTGGAGGAGAAAAAAAGAAAATTTGGGAAATTTAGTGACTCTAAGAAAGTGGCCTGGGGTTTTATCAGGTGCAGTGCAAAGGACCAAAAGATGCCAAAACAAAGCTCACAGATGTTGCAAAAGCAGCGGAAAAAAGTCAAGGAGGAAGACACAACTTAGGGGGCAAGATGTGAGGGACATGGCATGAATACTTAAAAAATACAAAAACAAAAAATAATGAAAAATCTTTCCCAAAGTCAAAGCCATCAAAATGCAGGCAGGCCATACGCCACCAAGGGCAGGCACATGCAGCAAAGCTTGCCAAAATTGATCCCCACTGAAAGCCAAAACAGAAAAGAAGGACCTACAAACACGCTGGAATGGAGAAAACATCAAAGGATTTGCAATTGGAAGAGAAAAAAAGAATATCAGGGCAATTACTGGCTATAAAGAAATGGCCTTGGTTTATATCAGGTGCATTGCAAAGGACCAAAAGTTGCCAAAACTAAGCTCAGAGATGTTGCAAAAGCAGGGGAAAAAGTCAAGGAGGAAGACAGAACTTAGGGGGCAAGATATGAGGAACATGGCATGAATACTTAAAATAATAAAAAAAAAAAAAAAAGAAAAAATCTGTCCCAAAGTCAAAGCCATCAAAATGCAGGCAGGCCATACGCCAGCAAGGGCAGGCACATGCAGCAAAGCTTGCCAAAATTGATCCCCACTGAAGGCCAAAACAGAAAAGAAGGACCTACAAACACGCTGGAAATGAGCCAACATCTAAGGAATTGCAATTGGAGGAGAAAAAAAGAAAATTTGGGAAATTTAGTGACTCTAAGAAAATGGCCTGGGTTTATATCAGGTGCAGTTCAAAGGACCAAAAGATGCAAAAAGTAAGCTCACAGATGTTGCAAAAGCAGGGGAAAAAGTCAAGGAGGAAGACACAACTTAGGGGGCAAGATATGAGGGACATGGCATGAACACTTCAGAAAACAACCAAAAAAAGAAAAAAATCTTTCCCAAAGTCTAAGCCATCAAAAGGCATGGCCTGCCATCAAGTGCAGGGACATGCACCAAAGATTCCTCTATTGGTCCCCATTGAAATCGCAAGATTCCTTTTCCCTTCCCGAAAGGAAATGAAATTTCCTTTCGGGAAGGGAAAAGGAATCTTGCGAATCCCAAAAGAAAGGCTTACAAACACTCTGGAAAGGAGATAGGTTCAAATGAAATGCAATTGAAAAAAGCAGAAAATCGGGAATTTTAGTCTCTACAAAAAATAGGCTGTGAGGAAATCAGCTGCATTGCAAAGGACCAAAAGGTGGCAAAACTAAGCTCACAGATGTTGCAAAAGCAGGGGAAAAAGTCAAGGAGGAAGACACAACTTAGGGGGCAAGATATGAGGGACATGGCATGAATACTTAAAACAAAAAAAAAAAAAAAAAAAGAAAAAAATCTTTCCCAAAGTCAAAGCCATCAAAATGCAGGCAGAACATACGCCACCAAGGGCAGGCACATGCAGCAAAGCTTGCCAAAATTGATCCCCACTGAAGGCCAAAACTTAAAATAAGGACCTACAAACACGCTAGAATGGAGACAACATCAAAGGATTTGCAATTGGAAGAGAAAAAAAGAAAATTTGGGAAATTACTGACTCTAAAAAAATGGCCTGGGTTTATATCAGGTGCATTGCAAAGGACCAAAAGGTGCCAAAACTAAGCTCACAGATGTTGCAAAAGCAGGGGAAAAAGTCAAGGAGGAAGACACAACTTAGGGAGCAAGATATGAGGGACATGGCATGAACACTTAAAACAAAAAAAAAAAAAAAAAAGAAAAAAATCTTTCCCAAAGTCAAAGCCATCAAAATTCAGGCAGGCCATACGCCAGCAAGGGCAGGCACATGCAGCAAAGCTTGCCAAAATTGATCCCCACTGAAGGCCAAAACAGAAAAGAAGGACCTACAAACACGCTAGAATGGAGACAACATCAAAGGATTTGCAATTGGAAGAGAAAAAAAGAAAATTTGGGAAATTACTGACTCTAAAAAAATGGCCTGGGTTTATATCAGGTGCATTGCAAAGGACCAAAAGGTGCCAAAACTAAGCTCACAGATGTTGCAAAAGCAGGGGAAAAAGTCAAGGAGGAAGACACAACATAGGGAGCAAGATATGAGGGACATGGCATGAATACTTAAAACAAAAAAAAAAAAAAAAAAAATAAAAAATCTTTCCCAAAATCAAAGCCATCAAAATGCAGGCTGGCCATACGCCAGGAAGTGCAGGCACATGCAGCAAAGCTTGCCAAAATTGATCCCCACTGAAGGCCAAAACAGAAAAAAGGACGTACAAACACGCTGGAAAGGAGTCAATATCAAAGGAATTGCAATTGGAGGAGAAAAAAAAAAATTTGGGAAATTTAGTGACTCGAAGAAAATGGCCTGGGGTTTTATCAGGTGCAGTGCAAAGGACCAAAAGGTGCCAAAACAAAGCTCACAGATGTTGCAAAAGCAGGGGAAAAAGTCAAGGAGGAAGACACAACTTAGGGGGCAAGATATGAGGGACATGGCATGAACACTTAAAACAAAAAAGAAAAAAAAAAAGAAAAAATCTTTCCCAAAGTCAAAGCCATCAAAAGGCATGGCCTGCCATCAAGTGCAGGGACATGCACCAAAGATTCCTCTATTGGTCCCCATTGAAATCGCAAGATTCCTTTTCCCTTCCCGAAAGGAAATGAAATTTCCTTTCGGGAAGGGAAAAGGAATCTTGCGAATCCCAAAAGAAAGGCTTACAAACACTCTGGAAAGGAGATAGGTTCAAATGAAATGCAATTGAAAAAAGCAGAAAATCGGGAATTTTAGTCTCTACAAAAAATAGGCTGTGAGGAAATCAGCTGCATTGCAAAGGACCAAAAGGTAGCAAAACTAAGCTCACAGATGTTGCAAAAGCAGGGGAAAAAGTCAAGGAGGAAGACACAACTTAGGGGGCAAGATATGAGGGACATGGCATGAATACTTAAAACAAAAAAAAAAAAAAAAAAGAAAAAAATCTTTCCCAAAGTCAAAGCCATCAAAATGCAGGCAGAACATACGCCAGCAAGGGCAGGCACATGCAGCAAAGCTTGCCAAAATTGATCCCCACTGAAGGCCAAAACTTAAAATAAGGACCTACAAACACGCTAGAATGGAGACAACATCAAAGGATTTGCAATTGGAAGAGAAAAAAAGAAAATTTGGGAAATTACTGACTCTAAAAAAATGGCCTGGGTTTATATCAGGTGCATTGCAAAGGACCAAAAGGTGCCAAAACTAAGCTCACAGATGTTGCAAAAGCAGGGGAAAAAGTCAAGGAGGAAGACACAACTTAGGGAGCAAGATATGAGGGACATGGCATGAACACTTAAAACAAAAAAAAAAAAAAAAAGAAAAAAATCTTTCCCAAAGTCAAAGCCATCAAAATGCAGGCAGGCCATACGCCAGCAAGGGCAGGCACATGCAGCAAAGCTTGCCAAAATTGATCCCCACTGAAGGCCAAAACTTAAAATAAGGACCTACAAACACGCTAGAATGGAGACAACATCAAAGGATTTGCAATTGGAAGAGAAAAAAAGAAAATTTGGGAAATTACTGACTCTAAAAAAATGGCCTGGGTTTATATCAGGTGCATTGCAAAGGACCAAAAGGTGCCAAAACTAAGCTCACAGATGTTGCAAAAGCAGGGGAAAAAGTCAAGGAGGAAGACACAACTTATGGAGCAAGATATGAGGGACATGGCATGAATACTTAAAATAATAAAAAAAAAAAAAAAGAAAAAATCTTTCCCAAAATCAAAGCCATCAAAATGCAGGCAGGCCATACGCCAGGAAGTGCAGGCACATGCAGCAAAGCTTGCCAAAATTGATCCCCACTGAAGGCCAAAACAGAAAAAAGGACGTACAAACACGCTGGAAAGGAGTCAATATCAAAGGAATTGCAATTGGAGGAGAAAAAAAAAAATTTGGGAAATTTAGTGACTCGAAGAAAATGGCCTGGGGTTTTATCAGGTGCAGTGCAAAGGACCAAAAGGTGCCAAAACAAAGCTCACAGATGTTGCAAAAGCAGGGGAAAAAGTCAAGGAGGAAGACACAACTTAGGGGGCAAGATATGAGGGACATGGCATGAACACTTAAAACAAAAAAGAAAAAAAAAAAGAAAAACTCTTTTCCAAAGTCAAAGCCATCAAAAGGCATGGCCTGCCATCAAGTGCAGGGACATGCACCAAAGATTCCTCTATTGGTCCCCATTGAAATCGCAAGATTCCTTTTGCCTTCCCGAAAGGAAGTTTCATTTCCTTTCGGGAAGGGAAAAGGAATCTTGCAGATCCCAAAAGAAAGCCTTACAAACACTCTGGAAAGGAGATAGGTTCAAATGAAATGCAATTGAAAAAAGCAGAAAATCTGGAATTTTAGTCTCTTCAAAAAATAGGCTGTGAGGAAATAAGCTGCATTGCAAAGGACCAAAAGGTGCCAAAAGTAAGCTCACAGATGTTGCAAAAGCAGGGGAAAAAGTCAAGGAGGAAGACACAACTTAGGGAGCAAGATATGAGGGACATGGCATGAATACTTAAAATAAAAAAAAAAAAAACAGAAAAAAATCTTTCCCAAAGTCAAAGCCATCAAAATGCAGGCAGGCCATATGCCACCAAGGGCAGGCACATGCAGCAAAGCTTGCCAAAATTGATCCCCACTAAAGGACAAAACAGAAAAGAAGGACCTACAAACACGCTGGAAACGAGTCAACATCAAAGGAATTGTAATTGGAGGAGAAAAAAAGAAAGATTGGGAAATTTAGTGACTCGAAGAAAATGGCCTGGGTTTATATCAGGTTCAGTGCAAAGGACCAAAAGATGCAAAAAGTAAGCTCACAGATGTTGCAAAAGCAGGGGAAAAAGTCAAGGAGGAAGACACAATTTAGGGGGCAAGATATGAAGGACATGACATAAATACTTAAAACAATAAAAAAAAAAAAAAGAAAAAATCTTTCCCAAAGTCAAAGCCATCAAAATGCAGGCAGGCCATACGCCAGCAAGGGCAGGCACATGCAGCAAAGCTTGTCAAAATTGATCCCCACTGAAAGCCAAAACAGAAAAGAAGGACTTGCAAACATGCTGCAATGGAGACAACATCAAAGGATTTGCAATTGGAGGAGAAAAAAAGAAAATCAGGGAAATTACTGGCTCTAAAAAAATGGCCTGGGTTTATATCAGGTGCATTGCAAAGGACCAAAAGTACCAAAACTAAGCTCACAGATGTTGCAAAAGCAGGGGAAAAAGTGAAGGAGGAAGACACAACTAAGGGGGCAAGATATGAGGGACATGGCATGAATACTTAAAACAAAAAAGAAAAAAAAAAGAAAAAATCTTTCCCAAAGACAAAGCCATCAAAATGCAGGCAGGCCATACGCCAGCAAGGGCAGGCACATGCAGCAAAGCTTGCCAAAATTGATCCCCACTGAAGGCCAAAACAGAAAAGAAGGACCTACAAACACGCTGGAATGGAGACAACATCAAAGGAATTGCAATTGGTGGAGAAAAAAAGAACATTTGGGAAATTTAGTGACTCTAAGAAAATGGCCCGGGTTTTTATCAGGTGGAGTGCAAAGGACCAGAAGATTCAAAAAGTAAGCTCACAGATGTTGCAAAAGCAGGGGAAAAAGTCAAGGAGGAAGACAGAACTTAAGGGGCAAGATATGAAGGACATGGCATGAATAGTTAAAAAAAACAAACTAAAAAAAAATAGAAAAAATCTTTCCCAAAGTCAAAGCCATCAAAATGCAGGCAGGCCATACGCCACCAAGGGCAGGCACATGCAGCAAAGCTTGCCAAAATTGATCCCCGCTGAAGGCCAAAACAGAAAAGAAGGACCTAAAAACACGCTAGAAAGGAGTCAACATCAAAGGAATTGCAATTGGAGGAGAAAAAAAGAAAGTTTGGGAAATTCAGTGACTCTAAGAAAATGGCCTGGGTTTATATCAGGTGCAGTGCAAAGGACCAAAAGATGCCAAAACTACTCTCACAGATGTAGCAAAAGCAGGGGAAAAAGTCAAGGAGGAAGACACAATTTAGGGGGCAAGATATGAGGGACATGGCATGAATACTTAAAATAATAAAAAAAAAAAAAAAAGAAAAAATCTTTCCCAAATTTAAAGCCATCAAAATGCAGGCAGGCCATACGCCACCAAGGGCAGGCACATGCAGCAAAGCTTGCCAAAATTGATCCCCACTGAAGGCCAAAACAGAAAAGAAGGACCTACAAACACGCTGGAATGGAGACAGCATCAAAGGAATTGCAATTGGAGGAGAAAAAAAAAAAATTGGGAAATTTAATGACTCTTAGAAAGTGGCCTGGGGTTTTATCAGGTGCAGTGCAAAAGACCAAAAGATGCAAAAACTAAGCTCACAAATGTTGCAAAAGCAGGGGAAAAAGTCAAGGAGGAAGACAAAACTTAGGGGGCAAGATATGAGGGACATGGCATGAACACTTCAGAAAACAACCAAAAAAAGAAAAAAATCTTTCCCAAAGTCAAAGCCATCAAAAGGCATGGCCTGCCATCAAGTGCAGGGACATGCACCAAAGATTCCTCTATTGGTCCCCATTGAAATCGCAAGATTCCTTTTCCCTTCCCGAAAGGAAATGAAATTTCCTTTCGGGAAGGGAAAAGGAATCTTGCGAATCCCAAAAGAAAGGCTTACAAACACTCTGGAAAGGAGATAGGTTCAAATGAAATGCAATTGAAAAAAGCAGAAAATCTGGAATTTTAGTCTCTTCAAAAAATAGGCTGTGAGGAAATCAGCTGCATTGCAAAGGACCAAAAGTTGCCAAAACTAAGCACACAGATGTTGCAAAAGCAGGGGAAAAAGTCAAGGAGGAAGACACAGCTTAGGGGGCAAGATATGAAGGACATAGCATGAGTACTTAAAACAAAAAAAAAAAAAAAGAAAAAAATCTTTCCATAGTCAAAGCCATCAAAATGCAGGCAGGCCATACGCCAGCAAGGGCAGGCACATGCAGCAAAGCTTGCCAAAATTGATCCCCACTGAAGGCCAAAACAGAAAAGAAGGACCTACAAACACGCTGGAATTGAGACAACATCAAAGGATTTGCAATTGGAGGAGAAAAAAAGAAAATTTGGGAAATTACTGACTCCAAAAAAGTGGCCTGGGTTTATATCAGGTGCATTGCAAAGGACCAAAAGGTGCCAAAACTAAGCTCACCGATGTTGCAAAAGCAGGGGAAAAAGTCAGGGAGGAAGACACAACTTAGGGGGCAAGATATGAGGGACATCGCATGAATACTTAAAATATTAAAAAAAAAAAAAAGAAAAAATCTTTCCCAAAGTCAAAGCCATCAAAATGCAGGCAGGCCATACGCCACCAAGGACAGGCACATGCAGCAAAACTTGCCAAAATTGATCCCCACTGAAGGCCAAAACTGAAAAGAAGGACCTACAAACACGCTGGAAAGGAGTCAACATCAAAGGAATTGCAATTGGAGGCGAAAAAAAGAAAATTTTGGAAATTTAGTGAGTCTACGAAAATGGCCTGGGGTTTTATCAGGTGCAGTGCAAAGGATCAAAAGATGCAAAAACTAAGCTCACAGATGTTGCAAAAGCAGGGGAAAAAGTCAAGGAGGAAGACACAACTTAGGGGGCAAGATATGAGGGACATGGCATGAACACTTCAGAAAACAACCAAAAAAAGAAAAAAATCTTTCCCAAAGTCAAAGCCATCAAAAGGCATGGCCTGCCATCAAGTGCAGGGACATGCACCAAAGATTCCTCTATTGGTCCCCATTGAAATCGCAAGATTCCTTTTCCCTTCCCGAAAGGAAATGAAATTTCCTTTCGGGAAGGGAAAAGGAATCTTGCGAATCCCAAAAGAAAGGCTTACAAACACTCTGGAAAGGAGATAGGTTCAAATGAAATGCAATTGAAAAAAGCAGAAAATCTGGAATTTTAGTCTCTTCAAAAAATAGGCTGTGAGGAAATCAGCTGCATTGCAAAGGACCAAAAGGTGCCAAAAGTAAGCTCACAGATGTTGCAAAAGCAGGGGAAAAAGTCAAGGAGGAAGACAGAACTTAGGGGGCAAGATATGAGGAACATGGCATGAATACTTAAAATAATAAAAAAAAAAAAAAGAAAAAATCTATCCCAAAGTGACAGCCATCAAAATGCAGGCAGGCCATACGCCACCAAGGGCAGGCACATGCAGCAAAGTTTGCCAAAATTGATCCGCACTGAAGGCCAAAACAGAAACGAAGGACCTTACAAACACGCTGGAATGGAGACACCATCAAAGGAATTGCAATTGGAGGAGAAATAAAGAAAATTTGGGAAATTACTGACTCTAAAACACTGGCCTGGGTTTATATCTTGTGCAGTGCAAAAGATCAAATTGTGCCAAAACTAAGCTCACAGATGTAGCAAAAGCAGAGGAACAAGTCAAGGAGGAAGACACAACTTAGGCGGCAAGATATGAGGGACATGGCATGAACACTTCAGAAAACAACCAAAAAAAGAAAAAAATCTTTCCCAAAGTCAAAGCCATCAAAAGGCATGGCCTGCCATCAAGTGCAGGGACATGCACCAAAGATTCCTCTATTGGTCCCCATTGAAATCGCAAGATTCCTTTTCCCTTCCCGAAAGGAAATGAAATTTCCTTTCGGGAAGGGAAAAGGAATCTTGCGAATCCCAAAAGAAAGGCTTACAAACACTCTGGAAAGGAGATAGGTTCAAATGAAATGCAATTGAAAAAAGCAGAAAATCGGGAATTTTAGTCTCTTCAAAAAATAGGCTGTGAGGAAATCAGCTGCATTGCAAAGGACCAAAAGGTGCCAAAACTAAGCTCACAGATGTTGCAAAAGCAGGGGAAAAAGTCAAGGAGGAAGACAGAACTTAGGGGGCAAGATATGAGGGACATGGCATGAATACTTAAAATATTAAAGAAAAAAAAAAATGAAAAAATCTTTCCCAAAGTGACAGCCATCAAAATGCAGGCAGGCCATACGCCACCAAGGGCAGGCACATGCAGCAAAGCTTGCCAAAATTGATCCCCACTGAAGGCCAAAACAGAAAAGAAGGACTTACAAACACGCTGGAATGGAGACACCATCAAAGGAATTGCTATTGGAGGAGAAAAAAAGAAAATTTGGGAAATTACTGACTCTAAAAAACTGGCCTGGGTTTATATCATGTGCAGTGCAAAGGATCAAATTGTGCCAAAACTAAGCTCACAGATGTTGCAAAAGCAGAGGAACAAGTCAAGGAGGAAGACAAAACTTAGGGGGCAAGATATGAGGGACATGGCATGAACACTTCAGAAAACAACCAAAAAAAGAAAAAAATTTTTCCCAAAGTCAAAGCCATCAAAAGGCATGGCCTGCCATCAAGTGCAGGGACAGGCACCAAAGATTCCTCTATTGGTCCCCATTGAAATCGCAAGATTCCTTTTCCCTTCCCGAAAGGAAATGAAATTTCCTTTCGGGAAGGGAAAAGGAATCTTGCGAATCCCAAAAGAAAGGCTTACAAACACTCTGGAAAGGAGATAGGTTCAAATGAAATGCAATTGAAAAAAGCAGAAAATCGGGAATTTTAGTCTCTTCAAAAAATAGGCTGTGAGGAAATCAGCTGCATTGCAAAGGAACAAAAGGTGCCAAAAGTAAGCTCACAGATGTTGCAAAAGCAGGGGAAAAAGTCAAGGAGGAAGACACAACTTAGGGAGCAAGATATGAGGGACATGGCATGAATAACTAAAACAATAAAAAAAAAAAAAAAAGGAAAAAAATCTTTCCCAAAGTCAAAGCAATCAAAATGCAGGCAGGCCATACGCCACCAAGGGCAGGCACATGCAGCAAAGCTTGCCAAAATTGATCCCCACTGAAAGCCAAAACAGAAAAAAGGACCTACAAACACGCTGGAATGGAGACAACATCAAAGGATTTGGAATTGGAGGAGAAAAAAAGAAAATTTGGGAAATTACTGACTCTAAAAAACTGGCCTGGGTTTATATCAGGTGCATTGCAAAGGACCAAAAGGTGCCAAAACTAAGCTCACCGATGTTGCAAAAGCAGGGGAAAAAGTCAAGGAGGAAGACACAACTTAGGGGGCAAGATATGAGGGACATGGCATGAATAATTTAAACAAAAAAAAAATAAAATAAAAAAAATCTTTCCCAAAGTCAAAGCCATCAAAATGCAGGCAGGCCATACGCCAGCAAGGGCAGGCACATGCAGCAAAGCTTGCCAAAATTGATCCCCACTGAAGGCCAAAACAGAAAAAAAGGACCTACAAACACGCTGGAAAGGAGTCAACATCAAAGGAATTGCAATTGGTGGAGAAAAAATGAAAATTTGGGAAATTTAGTGACTCTAAGAAAATGGCCTGGATTTATATCAGGCGCAGTGCAAAGGACCAAAAGATGCCAAAACTAAGCTCACAGATGTTGCAAAAGCAGGGGAAAAAGTCAAGGAGGAAGACACAACTTAGGGGGCAAGATATGAGGGACATGGCATGAATACTTAAAATATTAAAAAAAAAAAAAATGAAAAAATCTTTCCCAAAGTCAAAGCAATAAAAATGCAGGCAGGCCATACGCCACCAAGGGCAGGCACATGCAGCAAAGCTTGCCAAAATTGATCCCCACTGAAGGCCAAAACAGAAAAGAAGGACCTACAAACACGCTGGAAAGGAGTCAACATCAAAGGAATTGCAATTGGAGGCGAAAAAAAGAAAATTTTGGAAATTTAGTGAGTCTACGAAAATGGCCTGGGGTTTTATCAGTTGCAGTGCAAAGGATCAAAAGATGCAAAAACTAAGCTGACAGATGTTTCAAAAGCAGGGGAAAAAGTCAAGGAGGAAGACACAACTTAGGGGGCAAGATATGAGGGACATGGCATGAACACTTCAGAAAACAACCAAAAAAAGAAAAAAATCTTTCCCAAAGTCAAAGCCATCAAAAGGCATGGCCTGCCATCAAGTGCAGGGACATGCACCAAAGATTCCTCTATTGGTCCCCATTGAAATCGCAAGATTCCTTTTCCCTTCCCGAAAGGAAATGAAATTTCCTTTCGGGAAGGGAAAAGGAATCTTGCGAATCCCAAAAGAAAGGCTTACAAACACTCTGGAAAGGAGATAGGTTCAAATGAAATGCAATTGAAAAAAGCAGAAAATCTGGAATTTTAGTCTCTTCAAAAAATAGGCTGTGAGGAAATCAGCTGCATTGCAAAGGACCAAAAGGTGCCAAAACTAAGCTCACAGATGTTGCAAAAGCAGGGGAAAAAGTCAAGGAGGAAGACACAACTTAGGGGGCAAGATATGAGGGACATGGCATGAATACTTAAAATATTAAAAAAAAAAAAAATAGAAAAAATCTTTCCCAAAGTGACAGCCATCAAAATGCAGGCAGGCCATACGCCAGCAAGTGCTGGCACATGCAGCAAAGTTTGCCAAAATTGATCCGCACTGAAGGCCAAAACAGAAAAGAAGGACCTTACAAACACGCTGGAATGGAGACACCATCAAAGGAATTGCAATTGGAGGAGAAATAAAGAAAATTTGGGAAATTACTGACTCTAAAAAACTGGCCTGGGTTTATATCATGTGCAGTGCAAAGGATCAAATTGTGCCAAAACTAAGCTCACCGATGTTGCAAAAGCAGAGGAACAAGTCAAGGAGGAAGACACAACTTAGGGGGCAAGATATGAGGGACATGGCATGAACACTTCAGAAAACAACCAAAAAAAGAAAAAAATCTTTCCCAAAGTCAAAGCCATCAAAAGGCATGGCCTGCCATCAAGTGCAGGGACATGCCCCAAAGATTCCTCTATTGGTCCCCATTGAAATCGCAAGATTCCTTTTCCCTTCCCGAAAGGAAATGAAATTTCCTTTCGGGAAGGGAAAAGGAATCTTGCGAATCCCAAAAGAAAGGCTTACAAACACTCTGGAAAGGAGATAGGTTCAAACGAAATGTAAGTGAAAAAAGCAGAAAATCGGGAATTTTAGTCTCTACAAAAAATAGGCTGTGAGGAAATCAGCTGCATTGCAAAGGAACAAAAGGTGCCAAAACTAAGCACACAGATGTTGCAAAAGCAGGGGAAAAAGTCAAGGAGGAAGACAGAACTTAGGGGGCAAGATATGAGGGACATGGCATGAATACTTAAAATATTAAAAAAAAAAAAATGAAAAAAAATTTCCCAAAGTGACAGCCATCAAAATGCAGGCAGGCCATACGCCACCAAGGGCAGGCACATGCAGCAAAGCTTGCCAAAACTGATCCCCACTGAAGGCCAAAACAGAAAAGAAGGACTTACAAACACGCTGGAATGGAGACAACATCAAAGGAATTGCAATTGAAGGGGAAAAAAAGAAAATTTGGTAAATTTAATGACTCTTAGTAAGTGGCCTGGGTTTATATCAGCTGCAGTGCAAAGGATCAAATTGTTCCAAAACTAAGCTCACAAATGTTGCAAAAGCAGGGGAAAAAGTCAAGGAGGAAGACAGAACTTAGGGGGCAAGATATGAGGGACATGGCATGAACACTTACAATAATAAAAAAAAAAAAAAGAAAAAATCTTTCCCAAAGTCAAAGCCATCAAAGTACAGGCAGGCCATGCGCCACCAAGGGCAGGCACATGCAGCAAAGCTTGCCAAAATTGATCCCCACTGAAGGCCAAAACAGAAAAGAAGGACCTACAAACACGCTGGAATGGAGACACCATCAAAGGAATTGCAATTGGAGGAGAAAAAAAGAAAATTTTGGAAATTTAATGACTCTTAGAAAGTGGCCTGGGGTTTTATGAGGTGCAGTGCAAAGGACCAAAAGATGCCAAAACTAAGCTCACAGATGTTGCAAAAGCAGGGGAAAAAGTCAAGGAGGAAGACACAACTTAGGGGGCAAGATATGAGGGACATGGCATGAACACTTCAGAAAACAACCAAAAAAAGAAAAAAATCTTTCCCAAAGTCAAAGGCATCAAAAGGCATGGCCTGCCATCAAGTGCAGGGACATGCACCAAAGATTCCTCTATTGGTCCCCATTGAAATCGCAAGATTCCTTTTCCCTTCCCGAAAGGAAATGAAATTTCCTTTCGGGAAGGGAAAAGGAATCTTGCGAATCCCAAAAGAAAGGCTTACAAACACTCTGGAAAGGAGATAGGTTCAAATGAAATGCAATTGAAAAAAGCAGAAAATCTGGAATTTTAGTCTCTTCAAAAAATAGGCTGTGAGGCAATCAGCTGCATTGCAAAGGACCAAAAGGTGCCAAAACTAAGCTCACAGATGTTGCAAAAGCAGGGGAAAAAGTCAAGGAGGAAGACACAACTTAGGGGGCAAGATATGAGGGACATGGCATGAATACTTAAAATATTAAAAAAAAAAAAAAATGAAAAAATCTTTCCCAAAGTGACAGCCATCAAAATGCAGGCAGGCCATACGCCACCAAGGGCAGGCACATGCAGCAAAGCTTGCCAAAACTGATCCCCACTGAAGGCCAAAACAGAAAAGAAGGACTTATAAACACGCTGGAATGGAGACACCATTAAAGGAATTGCAATTGGAGGAGAAAAAAAGAAAATTTGGGAAATTACTGACTCTAAAAGACTGGCCTGGGTTTATATCAGGTGCAGTGCAAAGGATCAAATTGTGCCAAAACTAAGCTCACAGATGTTGCAAAAGCAGAGGAACAAGTCAAGGAGGAAGACAAAACTTAGGGGGCAAGATATGAGGGACATGGCATGAACACTTCAGAAAACAACCAAAAAAAGAAAAAAATCTTTCCCAAAGTCAAAGCCATCAAAAGGCATGGCCTGCCATCAAGTGCAGGGACATGCACCAAAGATTCCTCTATTGGTCCCCATTGAAATCGCAAGATTCCTTTTCCCTTCCCGAAAGGAAATGAAATTTCCTTTCGGGAAGGGAAAAGGAATCTTGCGAATCCCAAAAGAAAGGCTTACAAACACTCTGGAAAGGAGATAGGTTCAAATGAAATGCAATTGAAAAAAGCAGAAAATCGGGAATTTTAGTCTCTACAAAAAATAGGCTGTGAGGAAATCAGCTGCATTGCAAAGGAACAAAAGGTGCCAAAAGTAAGCTCACAGATGTTGCAAAAGCAGGGGAAAAAGTCAAGGAGGAAGACAGAACTTAGGGGGCAAGATATGAGGGACATGCCATGAATACCTAAAACAATAAAAAAAAAAAAAAAAAGGAAAAAAATCTTTCCCAAAGACAAAGCAATCAAAATGCAGGCAGGCCATACGCCACCAAGGGCAGGCACATGCAGCAAAGCTTGCCAAAATTGATCCCCACTGAAAGCCAAAACAGAAAAGAAGGACCTACAAACACGCTGGAATGGAGACAACATCAAAGGATTTGCAATTGGAGGAGAAAAAAAGAAAATTTGGGAAATTACTGACTCTAAAAAACTGGCCTGGGTTTATATCAGGTGCCGTGCAAAGGATCAAAAGGTGCCAAAACTAAGCTCACCGATGTTGCAAAAGCAGGGGAAAAAGTCAAGGAGGAAGACACAACTTAGGGGGCAAGATATGAGGGACATGGCATGAATAATTAAAACAAAACAAAAATAAAAAAAAAAAATCTTTCCCAAAGTCAAAGCCATCAAAATGCAGGCAGGCCATACGCCACCAAGGGCAGGCACATGCAGCAAAGCTTGCCAAAATTGATCTCCACTGAAGGCCAAAACAGAAAAGAAGGACCTACAAACATGCTGGAAAGGAGTCAACATCAAAGGAATTGCAATTGGAGGAGAAAAAATGAAAATTTGGGAAATTTAGTGACTCTAAGAAAATGGCCTGGATTTATATCAGGCGCAGTGCAAAGGACCAAAAGATGCCAAAACTAAGCTCACAGATGTTGCAAAAGCAGGGGAAAAAGTCAAGGAGGAAGACACAACTTAGGGGGCAAGATATGAGGGACATGGCATGAATACTTAAAATATTAAAAAAAAAAAAAAATGAAAAAATCTTTCCCAAAGTCAAAGCAATAAAAATGCAGGCAGGCCATACGCCACCAAGGGCAGGCACATGCAGCAAAGCTTGCCAAAATTGATCCCCACTGAAGGCCAAAACAGAAAAGAAGGACGTACAAACACGCTGGAAAGGAGACACCATCAAAGGAATTGCAATTGGAGGAGAAAAAGAAAAATTGGAAAATTTAGTGACTCTAAGAAAATGGCCTGGGTTTATATCAGGTGGAGTTCAAAGGACCAAAAGATGCCAACACTAAGCTCACAGATGTTGCAAAAATAGGGGAAAAAGTCAAGGAGGAAGACACAACTTAGGGGGCAAGATAGGAGGGACATGGCATGAACACTTCAGAAAACAACCAAAAAAAGAAAAAAATCTTTCCCAAAGTCAAAGGCATCAAAAGGCATGGCCTGCCATCAAGTGCAGGGACATGCACCAAAGATTCCTCTATTGGTCCCCATTGAAATCGCAAGATTCCTTTTCCCTTCCCGAAAGGAAATGAAATTTCCTTTCGGGAAGGGAAAAGGAATCTTGCGAATCCCAAAAGAAAGGCTTACAAACACTCTGGAAAGGAGATAGGTTCAAATGAAATGCAATTGAAAAAAGCAGAAAATCTGGAATTTTAGTCTCTTCAAAAAATAGGCTGTGAGGCAATCAGCTGCATTGCAAAGGACCAAAAGGTGCAAAAACTAAGCTCACAGATGTTGCAAAAGCAGGGGAAAAAGTCAAGGAGGAAGACAGAACTTAGGGGGCAAGATATGAGGGACATGGCATGAATACTTAAAATATTAAAAAAAAAAAAAAAAAAGGAAAAAAATCTTTCCCAAAGACAAAGCAATCAAAATGCAGGCAGGCCATACGCCACCAAGGGCAGGCACATGCAGCAAAGCTTGCCAAAATTGATCCCCACTGAAAGCCAAAACAGAAAAGAAGGACCTACAAACACGCTGGAATGGAGACAACATCAAAGGATTTGCAATTGGAGGAGAAAAAAAGAAAATTTGGGAAATTACTGACTCTAAAAAACTGGCCTGGGTTTATATCAGGTGCCGTGCAAAGGATCAAAAGGTGCCAAAACTAAGCTCACCGATGTTGCAAAAGCAGGGGAAAAAGTCAAGGAGGAAGACACAACTTAGGGGGCAAGATATGAGGGACATGGCATGAATAATTAAAACAAAACAAAAATAAAAAAAAAAAATCTTTCCCAAAGTCAAAGCCATCAAAATGCAGGCAGGCCATACGCCACCAAGGGCAGGCACATGCAGCAAAGCTTGCCAAAATTGATCTCCACTGAAGGCCAAAACAGAAAAGAAGGACCTACAAACATGCTGGAAAGGAGTCAACATCAAAGGAATTGCAATTGGAGGAGAAAAAATGAAAATTTGGGAAATTTAGTGACTCTAAGAAAATGGCCTGGATTTATATCAGGCGCAGTGCAAAGGACCAAAAGATGCCAAAACTAAGCTCACAGATGTTGCAAAAGCAGGGGAAAAAGTCAAGGAGGAAGACACAACTTAGGGGGCAAGATATGAGGGACATGGCATGAATACTTAAAATATTAAAAAAAAAAAAAATGAAAAAATCTTTCCCAAAGTCAAAGCAATAAAAATGCAGGCAGGCCATACGCCACCAAGGGCAGGCACATGCAGCAAAGCTTGCCAAAATTGATCCCCACTGAAGGCCAAAACAGAAAAGAAGGACGTACAAACACGCTGGAAAGGAGACACCATCAAAGGAATTGCAATTGGAGGAGAAAAAGAAAAATTGGAAAATTTAGTGACTCTAAGAAAATGGCCTGGGTTTATATCAGGTGGAGTTCAAAGGACCAAAAGATGCCAACACTAAGCTCACAGATGTTGAAAAAATAGGGGAAAAAGTCAAGGAGGAAGACACAACTTAGGGGGCAAGATAGGAGGGACATGGCATGAACACTTCAGAAAACAACCAAAAAAAGAAAAAAATCTTTCCCAAAGTCAAAGGCATCAAAAGGCATGGCCTGCCATCAAGTGCAGGGACATGCACCAAAGATTCCTCTATTGGTCCCCATTGAAATCGCAAGATTCCTTTTCCCTTCCCGAAAGGAAATGAAATTTCCTTTCGGGAAGGGAAAAGGAATCTTGCGAATCCCAAAAGAAAGGCTTACAAACACTCTGGAAAGGAGATAGGTTCAAATGAAATGCAATTGAAAAAAGCAGAAAATCTGGAATTTTAGTCTCTTCAAAAAATAGGCTGTGAGGCAATCAGCTGCATTGCAAAGGACCAAAAGGTGCAAAAACTAAGCTCACAGATGTTGCAAAAGCAGGGGAAAAAGTCAAGGAGGAAGACAGAACTTAGGGGGCAAGATATGAGGGACATGGCATGAATACTTAAAATATTAAAAAAAAAAAAAAAAGAAAAAATCTTTCCCAAAGTCAAAGCCATCAAAATGCAGGCAGGCCATACGCCACCAAGGGCAGGCACATGCAGCAAAGCTTGCCAAAATTGATCCGCACTGAAGGCCAAAACAGAAAAGAAGGACCTTACAAACACGCTGGAATGGAGACACCATCAAAGGAATTGCAATTGGAGGAGAAATAAAGAAAATTTGGGAAATTACTGACTCTAAAAAACTGGCCTGGGTTTATATCATGTGCAGTGCAAAAGATCAAATTGTGCCAAAACTAAGCTCGCAGATGTTGCAAAAGCAGAGGAACAAGTCAAGGAGGAAGACACAACTTAGGGGGCAAGATATGAGGGACATGGCATGAACACTTCAGAAAACAACCAAAAAAAGAAAAAAATCTTTCCCAAAGTCAAAGCCATCAAAAGGCATGGCCTGCCATCAAGTGCAGGGACATGCACCAAAGATTCCTCTATTGGTCCCCATTGAAATCGCAAGATTCCTTTTCCCTTCCCGAAAGGAAATGAAATTTGCTTTCGGGAAGGGAAAAGGAATCTTGCGAATCCCAAAAGAAATGCTTAAAAACACTCTGGAGAGGAGATAGGTTCAAATGAAATGCAATTGAAAAAAGCAGAAAATCTGGAATTTTAGTGTCTTCAAAAAATAGGCTGTGAGGAAATCAGCTGCATGGCAAAGGACCAAAAGGTGCCAAAACTAAGCTCACAGATGTTGCAAAAGCAGGGGAAAAAGTCAAGGAGGAAGACACAACTTAGGGGGCAAGATATGAGGGACATGGCATGAATACTTAAAATATTAAAAAAAAAAAAAAATGAAAAAATCTTTCCCAAAGTGACAGCCATCAAAATGCAGGCAGGCCATACGCCACCAAGGGAAGGCACATGCAGCAAAGATTGCCAAAATTGATCCCCACTGAAGGCCAAAACAGAAAAGAAGGACGTACAAACACGCTGGAAAGGAGACACCATCAAAGGAATTGCAATTGGAGGAGAAAAAGAAAAATTGGGAAATTTAGTGACTCTAAGAAAATGGCCTGGGTTTATATCAGGTGGAGTTCAAAGGACCAAAAGATGCCAACACTAAGCTCACAGATGTTGCAAAAGCAGGGGAAAAAGTCAAGGAGGAAGACACAACTTAGGGGGCAAGATAGGAGGGACATGGCATGAACACTTCAGAAAACAACCAAAAAAAGAAAAAAATCTTTCCCAAAGTCAAAGGCATCAAAAGGCATGGCCTGCCATCAAGTGCAGGGACATGCACCAAAGATTCCTCTATTGGTCCCCATTGAAATCGCAAGATTCCTTTTCCCTTCCCGAAAGGAAATGAAATTTCCTTTCGGGAAGGGAAAAGGAATCTTGCGAATCCCAAAAGAAAGGCTTACAAACACTCTGGAAAGGAGATAGGTTCAAATGAAATGCAATTGAAAAAAGCAGAAAATCTGGAATTTTAGTCTCTTCAAAAAATAGGCTGTGAGGCAATCAGCTGCATTGCAAAGGACCAAAAGGTGGCAAAACTAAGCTCACAGATGTTGCAAAAGCAGGGGAAAAAGTCAAGGAGGAAGACAGAACTTAGGGGGCAAGATATGAGGGACATGGCATGAATACTTAAAATATTAAAAAAAAAAAAAAAGAAAAAATCTTTCCCAAAGTCAAAGCCATCAAAATGCAGGCAGGCCATACGCCACCAAGGGCAGGCACATGCAGCAAAGCTTGCCAAAATTGATCCGCACTGAAGGCCAAAACAGAAAAGAAGGACCTTACAAACACGCTGGAATGGAGACACCATCAAAGGAATTGCAATTGGAGGAGAAAAAAAGAAAATTTGGGAAATTACTGACTCTAAAAAACTGGCCTGGGTTTATATCATGTGCAGTGCAAAGGATCAAATTGTGCCAAAACTAAGCTCACAGATGTTGCAAAAGCAGGGGAAAAAGTCAAGGAGGAAGACACAACTTAGGGGGCAAGATATGAGGGACATGGCATGAACACTTCAGAAAACAACCAAAAAAAGAAAAAAATCCTTCCCAAAGTCAAAGCCATCAAAAGGCATGGCCTGCCATCAAGTGCAGGGACATGCACCAAAGATTCCTCTATTGGTCCCCATTGAAATCGCAAGATTCCTTTTCCCTTCCCGAAAGGAAATGAAATTTCCTTTCGGGTAGGGAAAAGGAATCTTGCGAATCCCAAAAGAAAGGCTTACAAACACTCTGGAAAGGAGATAGGTTCAAATGAAATGCAATTGAAAAAAGCAGAAAATCGGGAATTTTAGTCTCTACAAAAAATAGGCTGTGAGGAAATCAGCTGCATTGCAAAGGACCAAAAGGTGCCAAAAGTAAGCTCACAGATGTTGCAAAAGCAGGGGAAAAAGTCAAGGAGGAAGACAGAACTTAGGGGGCAAGATATGAGGGACATGGCATGAATACCTAAAACAATAAAAAAAAAAAAAAAAAAGGAAAAAAATCTTTCCCAAAGTCAAAGCAATCAAAATGCAGGCAGGCCATACGCCACCAAGGGCAGGCACATGCAGCAAAGCTTGCCAAAATTGATCCCCACTGAAAGCCAAAACAGAAAAGAAGGACCTACAAACACGCTGGAATGGAGACAACATCAAAGGATTTTCAATTGGAGGAGAAAAAAAGAAAATTTGGGAAATTACTGACTCTAAAAAACTGGCCTGGGTTTATATCAGGTGCATTGCAAAGGACCAAAAGGTGCCAAAACTAAGCTCACAGATGTTGCAAAAGCAGGGGAAAAAGTCAAGGAGGAAGACACAACTTAGGGAGCAAGATATGAGGGACATGGCATGAATAATTAAAACAAAAAAAAAATAAAAAAAAAAAAAAATCTTTCCCAAAGTCAAAGCCATCAAAATGCAGGCAGGCCATACGCCACCAAGGGCAGGCACATGCAGCAAAGCTTGCCAAAATTGATCCCCACTGAAGGCCAAAACAGAAAAGAAGGATCTACAAACACGCTGGAAAGGAGTCAACATCAAAGGAATTGCAATTGGAGGAGAAAAAAAGAAAATTTGGGAAATTTAGTGACTCTTATAAAATGGCCTGGGGTTTTGTCAGGTGCAGTGCAAAGGACCAAAAGATGCCAAGACTAAGCTCACAGATGTTGCAAAAGCAGGGGAAAAAGTCAAGGAGGAAGACACAACTTAGGGGGCAAGATGTGAGGGACATGGCATGAATATTTAAAATTATAAAAAAAAAAAAAAAGAAAAATTCTTTCCCAAAGTCAAAGCCATCAAAAGGCAAGCAGGCCATACGCCAGCAAGTGCAGGCAGATGCAGCAAAGCTTGCCAAAATTGATCCCCACTGAAGGCCAAAACAGAAAAGAAGGACCTACAAACACGCTGGAAAGGAGTCAACATCAAAGGAATTGCAATTGGAGGAGAAAAAATGAAAATTTGGGAAATTTAGTGACTCTAAGAAAATGGCCTGGATTTATATCAGGCGCAGTGCAAAGGACCAAAAGATGCCAACACTAAGCTCACAGATGTTGCAAAAGCAGGGGAAAAAGTCAAGGAGGAAGACAAAACTTAGGGGGCAAGATAGCAGGGACATGGCATGAACACTTCAGAAAACAACCAAAAAAAGAAAAAAATCTTTCCCAAAGTCAAAGGCATCAAAAGGCATGGCCTGCCATCAAGTGCAGGGACATGCACCAAAGATTCCTCTATTGGTCCCCATTGAAATCGCAAGATTCCTTTTCCCTTCCCGAAAGGAAATGAAATTTCCTTTCGGGAAGGGAAAAGGAATCTTGCGAATCCCAAAAGAAAGGCTTACAAACACTCTGGAAAGGAGATAGGTTCAAATGAAATGCAATTGAAAAAAGCAGAAAATCTGGAATTTTAGTCTCTTCAAAAAATAGGCTGTGAGGCAATCAGCTGCATTGCAAAGGACCAAAAGGTGGCAAAACTAAGCTCACAGATGTTGCAAAAGCAGGGGAAAAAGTCAAGGAGGAAGACAGAACTTAGGGGGCAAGATATGAGGGACATGGCATGAATACTTAAAATATTAAAAAAAAAAAAAAAGAAAAAATCTTTCCCAAAGTCAAAGCCATCAAAATGCAGGCAGGCCATACGCCACCAAGGGCAGGCACATGCAGCAAAGTTTGCCAAAATTGATCCGCACTGAAGGCCAAAACAGAAAAGAAGGACCTTACAAACACGCTGGAATGGAGACACCATCAAAGGAATTGCAATTGGAGGAGAAAAAAAGAAAATTTGGGAAATTACTGACTCTAAAAAACTGGCCTGGGTTTATATCATGTGCAGTGCAAAGGATCAAATTGTGCCAAAACTAAGCTCGCAGATGTTGCAAAAGCAGAGGAACAAGTCAAGGAGGAAGACACAACTTAGGGGGCAAGATATGAGGGACATGGCATGAACACTTCAGAAAACAACCAAAAAAAGAAAAAAATCTTTCCCAAAGTCAAAGCCATCAAAAGGCATGGCCTGCCATCAAGTGCAGGGACATGCACCAAAGATTCCTCTATTGGTCCCCATTGAAATCGCAAGATTCCTTTTCCCTTCCCGAAAGGAAATGAAATTTCCTTTCGGGAAGGGAAAAGGAATCTTGGGAATCCCAAAAGAAAGGCTTACAAACACTCTGGAAAGGAGATAGGTTCAAATGAAATGCAATTGAAAAAAGCAGAAAATCTGGAATTTTAGTCTCTTCATAAAAAAAGCTGTGAGGAAATCAGCTGCACAGCAAAGGACCAAAAGGTGCCAAAACTAAGCTCACAGATGTTGCAAAAGCAGGGGAAAAAAGTCAAGGAGGAAGACACAACTTAGGGGGCAAGATATGAAGTACATGGCATGAATAATTAAAAAAAAAAAAATAAAAAAGAAAAAAATCTTTCCAAAGTCAAAGCCATCAAAATGCAGGCAGGCCATACGCCACCAAGGGCAGGCACATGCAGCATAGCTTGCCAAAATTGATCCCCACTGAAGGCCAAAACAGAAAAGAAGGACTTATAAACACGCTGGAATGGAGACACCATCAAAGGAATTGCACTTGAAGGAGAAAAAAGAAAATTTTGGAAATTTAGTGATTCTAAGAAAATGGCCTGGGGTTTATATCAGTTGCAGTGCAAAGGACCAAAAGATGCCAAAACTAAGCTCACAGATGTTGCAAAAGCAGGGGAAAAAGTCAAGGAGGAAGACACAACTTAGGGGGCAAGATATGAGGGACACGGCATGAATACTTAATATATTTAAAAAAAAAAAAAAATGAAAAAATCTTTCCCAAAGTGAAAGCCATCAAAATGCAGGCAGGCCATACGCCACCAAGGGCAGGCACATGCAGCAAAGCTTGCCAAAATTGATCCCCACTGAAGGCCAAAACAGAAAACATGGACTTACAAACACGCTGGAATGGAGACACCATCAAAGGAATTGCAATTGGAGGAGAAAAAAAGAAAATTTGGGAAATTAAATGACTCTTAGAAAGTGGCCTGGGGTTTTATCAGTTGCAGTGCAAAGGACCAAAAGATGCCAAAACTAAGCTCAGAGATGTTGCAAAAGCAGGGGAAAAAGTCAAAGAGGAAGACACAACTTAGGGGGCAAGATATGAGGGACATGGCATGAACACTTCAGAAAACAACAAAAAAAAGAAAAAATCTTTCCCAAAGTCAAAGCCATCAAAAGGCATGGCCTGCCATCAAGTGCAGGGACATGCACCAAAGATTCCTCTATTGGTCCCCATTGAAATCGCAAGATTCCTTTTCCCTTCCCAAAAGGAAATGAAATTTCCTTTCGGGAAGGGAAAAGGAATCTTGCGAATCCCAAAAGAAAGGCTTACAAACACTCTGGAAAGGAGATAGGTTCAAATGAAATGCAATTGAAAGAAGCAGAAATCTGGAATTTTAGTCTCTACAAAAAATAGGCTGTGAGGAATTCAGCTGCATTGCAAAGGATCAAAAGGTGCCAAAAGTAAGCTCACAGATGTTGCAAAAGCAGGGGAAAAAGTCAAGGAGGAAGACACAACTTAGGGGGCAAGATATGAGGGACATGGCATGAATACCTAAAACAATAAAAAAAAAAAAAAATGGAAAAAAATCTTTCCCAAAGTCAAAGCAATCAAAATGCAGGCAGGCCATACGCCACCAAGGGCAGGCACATGCAGCAAAGCTTGCCAAAATTGATCCCCACTGAAGGCCAAAAAAGAAAAGAAGGACCTACAAACACGATGGAATGGAGACAACATCCATGGATTTGCAATTGGAGGAAAAAAAAGAAAATTTGGGAAATTACTGACTCTAAAAAACTGGCCTGGGTTTATATCAGGTGCATTGCAAAGGACCAAAAGGTGCCAAAACTAAGCTCACCGATGTTGCAAAAGCAGGGGAAAAAGTCAAGGAGGAAGACACAACTTAGGGGGCAAGATATGAGGGACATGGCATGAATACTTAAAATATTAAAAAAAAAAAAAAGAAAAAATCTTTCCCAATGTCAAAGCCATCAAAATGCAGGCAGGCCATACGCCTCCAAGGGCAGGCACATGCAGCAAAGCTTGCCAAAATTGATCCACACTGAAGGCCAAAACAGAAAAGAAGGACCTACAAACACGCTGGAAAGGAGTCAACATCAAAGGAATTGCAATTGGAGGAGAAAAAAAGAAAAATTGGGAAATTTAGTGACTCTAAGAAAATGGCCTGGGGTTTTATCAGTTGCAGTGCAAAGGACCAAAAGATGCCAAAACTAAGCTCACAGATGTTGCAAAAGCAGGGGAAAAAGTCAAGGAGGAAGACACAACTTAGGGGGCAAGATATGAGGGACATGGCATGAATACTTCAGAAAACAACCAAAAAAAGAAAAAAATCCTACCCAAAGTCAAAGCCATCAAAAGGCATGGCCTGCCATCAAGTGCAGGGACATGCACCAAAGATTCCTCTATTGGTCCCCATTGAAATCGCAAGATTCCTTTTCCCTTCCCGAAAGGAAATTTCATTTCCTTTCGGGAATGGAAAAGGAATCTTGGGAATCCCAAAAGAAAGGCTTACAAACACTCTGGAAAGGAGATAGGTTCAAATGAAATGCAATTGAAAAAAGCAGAAAATTGGGAATTTTAGTCTCTTCAAAAAATAGGCTGTGAAGAAATCAGCTGCACAGCAAAGGACCAAAAGGTGCCAAAACTAAGCTCACAGATGTTGCAAAAGCAGGGGAAAAAAGTCAAGGAGGAAGACACAACTTAGGGGGCAAGATATGAAGGACATGGCATGAATACTTAAAACAAAAAAAAAAAAAAAACAGAAAAAAATCTTTCCAAAGTCAAAGCCATCAAAATGCAGGCAGGCCATACGCCACCAAGGGCAGGCACATGCAGCAAAGCTTGCCAAAATTGATCCCCACTGAAGGCCAAAACAGAAAAGAAGGACCTACAAACACGCTGGAATGGAGACACCATCGAAGGAATTGCAATTGGAGGAGAAAAAAAGAAAATGTGGGAAATTTAATGACTCTTAGAAAGTGGCCTGGGGTTTTATCAGGTGCAGTGCAAAGGACCAAAAGATGCCAAAACTAAGCTCACAGATGTTGCAAAAGCAGGGGAAAAAGTCAAGGAGGAAGACACAATTTAGGGGGCAAGATATGAGGGACATGGCATGAATACTTAAAATATTTAAAAAAAAAAAAATGAAAAAATCTTTCCCAAAGTCAAAGCCATCAAAATGCAGGCAGGCCATACGCCACCAAGGGCAGGCACATGCAGCAAAGCTTGCCAAAATTGATCCCCACTGAAGGCCAAAACAGAAAACAAGGACTTACAAACACGCTGGAATGGAGACACCATCAAAGGAATTGCAATTGGAGGAGAAAAAAAGAAAATGTGGGAAATTTAATGACTCTTAGAAAGTGGCCTGGGGTTTTATCAGGTGCAGTGCAAAGGACCAAAAGATGCCAAAACTAAGCTCACAGATGTTGCAAAAGCAGGGGAAAAAGTCAAGGAGGAAGACACAACTTAGGGGGCAAGATATGAGGGACATGGCATGAATACTTAAAATATTTAAAAAAAAAAAAAAAGAAAAAATCTTTCCCAAAGTCAAAGCCATCAAAATGCAGGCAGGCCATACGCCACCAAGGGCAGGCACATGCAGCAAAGCTTGCCAAAATTGATCCCCACTGAAGTCCAAAACAGAAAAGAAGGACTTACAAACACGCTGGAATGGAGACACCATCAAAGGAATTGCAATTGGAGGAGAAAAAAAGAAAATTTGGGAAATTAAATTACTCTTAGAAAGTGGCCTGGCGTTTTACCAGGTACAGTGCAAAGGACCAAAAGATGCCAAAACTAAGCTCACAGATGTTGCAAAAGCAGGGGAAAAAGTCAACGAGGAAGAAAGAACTTAGGGGGCAAGATATGAGGGACATGGCATGAATACTTAAAATATTAAAAAAAAAAAAATAGAAAAAATCTTTCCCAAAGTCAAAGCCATCAAAATGCAGGCAGGCCATACGCCACCAAGGGCAGGCACATGCAGCAAAGTTTGCCAAAATTGATCCGCACTGAAGGCCAAAACAGAAAAGAAGGACCTTACAAACACGCTGGAATGGAGACACCATCAAAGGAATTGCAATTGGAGGAGAAAAAAAGAAAATTTGGGAAATTACTGACTCTAAAAAACTGGCCTGGGTTTATATCATGTGCAGTGCAAAGGATCAAATTGTGCCAAAACTAAGCTCGCAGATGTTGCAAAAGCAGAGGAACAAGTCAAGGAGGAAGACACAACTTAGGGGGCAAGATATGAGGGACATGGCATGAACACTTCAGAAAACAACCAAAAAAAGAAAAAAATCTTTCCCAAAGTCAAAGCCATCAAAAGGCATGGCCTGCCATCAAGTGCAGGGACATGCACCAAAGATTCCTCTATTGGTCCCCATTGAAATCGCAAGATTCCTTTTCCCTTCCCGAAAGGAAATGAAATTTCCTTTCGGGAATGGAAAAGGAATCTTGGGAATCCCAAAAGAAAGGCTTACAAACACTCTGGAAAGGAGATAGGTTCAAATGAAATGCAATTGAAAAAAGCAGAAAATCTGGAATTTTAGTCTCTTCATAAAAAAAGCTGTGAGGAAATCAGCTGCACAGCAAAGGACCAAAAGGTGCCAAAACTAAGCTCACAGATGTTGCAAAAGCAGGGGAAAAAAGTCAAGGAGGAAGACACAACTTAGGGGGCAAGATATGAAGTACATGGCATGAATAATTAAAAAAAAAAAAATAAAAAAGAAAAAAATCTTTCCAAAGTCAAAGCCATCAAAATGCAGGCAGGCCATACGCCACCAAGGGCAGGCACATGCAGCATAGCTTGCCAAAATTGATCCCCACTGAAGGCCAAAACAGAAAAGAAGGACTTATAAACACGCTGGAATGGAGACACCATCAAAGGAATTGCACTTGAAGGAGAAAAAAGAAAATTTTGGAAATTTAGTGATTCTAAGAAAATGGCCTGGGGTTTATATCAGTTGCAGTGCAAAGGACCAAAAGATGCCAAAACTAAGCTCACAGATGTTGCAAAAGCAGGGGAAAAAGTCAAGGAGGAAGACACAACTTAGGGGGCAAGATATGAGGGACACGGCATGAATACTTAATATATTTAAAAAAAAAAAAAAATGAAAAAATCTTTCCCAAAGTGAAAGCCATCAAAATGCAGGCAGGCCATACGCCACCAAGGGCAGGCACATGCAGCAAAGCTTGCCAAAATTGATCCCCACTGAAGGCCAAAACAGAAAACAAGGACTTACAAACACGCTGGAATGGAGACACCATCAAAGGAATTGCAATTGGAGGAGAAAAAAAGAAAATTTGGGAAATTAAATGACTCTTAGAAAGTGGCCTGGGGTTTTATCAGTTGCAGTGCAAAGGACCAAAAGATGCCAAAACTAAGCTCAGAGATGTTGCAAAAGCAGGGGAAAAAGTCAAAGAGGAAGACACAACTTAGGGGGCAAGATATGAGGGACATGGCATGAACACTTCAGAAAACAACAAAAAAAAGAAAAAATCTTTCCCAAAGTCAAAGCCATCAAAAGGCATGGCCTGCCATCAAGTGCAGGGACATGCACCAAAGATTCCTCTATTGGTCCCCATTGAAATCGCAAGATTCCTTTTCCCTTCCCAAAAGGAAATGAAATTTCCTTTCGGGAAGGGAAAAGGAATCTTGCGAATCCCAAAAGAAAGGCTTACAAACACTCTGGAAAGGAGATAGGTTCAAATGAAATGCAATTGAAAGAAGCAGAAATCTGGAATTTTAGTCTCTACAAAAAATAGGCTGTGAGGAATTCAGCTGCATTGCAAAGGATCAAAAGGTGCCAAAAGTAAGCTCACAGATGTTGCAAAAGCAGGGGAAAAAGTCAAGGAGGAAGACACAACTTAGGGGGCAAGATATGAGGGACATGGCATGAATACCTAAAACAATAAAAAAAAAAAAAAAAAGGAAAAAAATCTTTCCCAAAGTCAAAGCAATCAAAATGCAGGCAGGCCATACGCCACCAAGGGCAGGCACATGCAGCAAAGCTTGCCAAAATTGATCCCCACTGAAGGCCAAAAAAGAAAAGAAGGACCTACAAACACGATGGAATGGAGACAACATCCATGGATTTGCAATTGGAGGAAAAAAAAGAAAATTTGGGAAATTACTGACTCTAAAAAACTGGCCTGGGTTTATATCAGGTGCATTGCAAAGGACCAAAAGGTGCCAAAACTAAGCTCACCGATGTTGCAAAAGCAGGGGAAAAAGTCAAGGAGGAAGACACAACTTAGGGGGCAAGATATGAGGGACATGGCATGAATACTTAAAATATTAAAAAAAAAAAAAAGAAAAAATCTTTCCCAATGTCAAAGCCATCAAAATGCAGGCAGGCCATACGCCTCCAAGGGCAGGCACATGCAGCAAAGCTTGCCAAAATTGATCCACACTGAAGGCCAAAACAGAAAAGAAGGACCTACAAACACGCTGGAAAGGAGTCAACATCAAAGGAATTGCAATTGGAGGAGAAAAAAAGAAAAATTGGGAAATTTAGTGACTCTAAGAAAATGGCCTGGGGTTTTATCAGTTGCAGTGCAAAGGACCAAAAGATGCCAAAACTAAGCTCACAGATGTTGCAAAAGCAGGGGAAAAAGTCAAGGAGGAAGACACAACTTAGGGGGCAAGATATGAGGGACATGGCATGAATACTTCAGAAAACAACCAAAAAAAGAAAAAAATCCTACCCAAAGTCAAAGCCATCAAAAGGCATGGCCTGCCATCAAGTGCAGGGACATGCACCAAAGATTCCTCTATTGGTCCCCATTGAAATCGCAAGATTCCTTTTCCCTTCCCGAAAGGAAATTTCATTTCCTTTCGGGAATGGAAAAGGAATCTTGGGAATCCCAAAAGAAAGGCTTACAAACACTCTGGAAAGGAGATAGGTTCAAATGAAATGCAATTGAAAAAAGCAGAAAATTGGGAATTTTAGTCTCTTCAAAAAATAGGCTGTGAAGAAATCAGCTGCACAGCAAAGGACCAAAAGGTGCCAAAACTAAGCTCACAGATGTTGCAAAAGCAGGGGAAAAAAGTCAAGGAGGAAGACACAACTTAGGGGGCAAGATATGAAGGACATGGCATGAATACTTAAAACAAAAAAAAAAAAAAAACAGAAAAAAATCTTTCCAAAGTCAAAGCCATCAAAATGCAGGCAGGCCATACGCCACCAAGGGCAGGCACATGCAGCAAAGCTTGCCAAAATTGATCCCCACTGAAGGCCAAAACAGAAAAGAAGGACCTACAAACACGCTGGAATGGAGACACCATCAAAGGAATTGCAATTGGAGGAGAAAAAAAGAAAATGTGGGAAATTTAATGACTCTTAGAAAGTGGCCTGGGGTTTTATCAGGTGCAGTGCAAAGGACCAAAAGATGCCAAAACTAAGCTCACAGATGTTGCAAAAGCAGGGGAAAAAGTCAAGGAGGAAGACACAACTTAGGGGGCAAGATATGAGGGACATGGCATGAATACTTAAAATATTTAAAAAAAAAAAAATGAAAAAATCTTTCCCAAAGTCAAAGCCATCAAAATGCAGGCAGGCCATACGCCACCAAGGGCAGGCACATGCAGCAAAGCTTGCCAAAATTGATCCCCACTGAAGGCCAAAACAGAAAAGAAGGACTTACAAACACGCTGGAATGGAGACACCATCAAAGGAATTGCAATTGGAGGAGAAAAAAAGAAAATTTGGGAAATTAAATTACTCTTAGAAAGTGGCCTGGCGTTTTACCAGGTGCAGTGCAAAGGACCAAAAGATGCCAAAACTAAGCTCACAGATGTTGCAAAAGCAGGGGAAAAAGTCAACGAGGAAGAAAGAACTTAGGGGGCAAGATATGAGGGACATGGCATGAATACTTAAAATATTAAAAAAAAAAAAATAGAAAAAATCTTTCCCAAAGTCAAAGCAATCAAAATGCAGGCAGGCCATACGCCTCCAAGGGCAGGCACATGCAGCAAAGCTTGCCAAAATTGATCCACACTGAAGGCCAAAACAGAAAACAAGGACCTACAAACACGCTGGAAAGGAGTCAACATCAAAGGAATTTCAATTGGAGGAGAAAAAAAGAAAAATTGGGAAATTTAGTGAGTCTAAGATAATGGCCTGGGGTTTTATCAGTTGCAGTGCAAAGGACCAAAATGTGCCAAAACTAAGCTCACAGATGTTGCAAAAGCAGGGGAAAAAGTCAAGGAGGAAGACACAACTTAGGGGGCAAGATATGAGGGACATGGCATGAACACTTCAGAAAACAACCAAAAAAAGAAAAAAATCCTTCCCAAAGTCAAAGCCATCAAAAGGCATGGCCTGCCATCAAGTGCAGGGACATGCACCAAAGATTCCTCTATTGGTCCCCATTGAAATCGCAAGATTCCTTTTCCCTTCCCGAAAGGAAATGAAATTTCCTTTCGGGAAGGGAAAAGGAATCTTGCGAATCCCAAAAGAAAGGCTTACAAACACTCTGGAAAGGAGATAGGTTCAAATGAAATGCAATTGAAAAAAGCAGAAAATCTGGAATTTTAGTCTCTTCAAAAAATAGGCTGTGAGGCAATCAGCTGCATTGCAAAGGACCAAAAGGTGGCAAAACTAAGCTCACAGATGTTGCAAAAGCAGGGGAAAAAGTCAAGGAGGAAGACAGAACTTAGGGGGCAAGATATGAGGGACATGGCATGAATACTTAAAATATTAAAAAAAAAAAAAAAGAAAAAATCTTTCCCAAAGTCAAAGCCATCAAAATGCAGGCAGGCCATACGCCACCAAGGGCAGGCACATGCAGCAAAGTTTGCCAAAATTGATCCGCACTGAAGGCCAAAACAGAAAAGAAGGACCTTACAAACACGCTGGAATGGAGACACCATCAAAGGAATTGCAATTGGAGGAGAAAAAAAGAAAATTTGGGAAATTACTGACTCTAAAAAACTGGCCTGGGTTTATATCATGTGCAGTGCAAAGGATCAAATTGTGCCAAAACTAAGCTCGCAGATGTTGCAAAAGCAGAGGAACAAGTCAAGGAGGAAGACACAACTTAGGGGGCAAGATATGAGGGACATGGCATGAACACTTCAGAAAACAACCAAAAAAAGAAAAAAATCTTTCCCAAAGTCAAAGCCATCAAAAGGCATGGCCTGCCATCAAGTGCAGGGACATGCACCAAAGATTCCTCTATTGGTCCCCATTGAAATCGCAAGATTCCTTTTCCCTTCCCGAAAGGAAATGAAATTTCCTTTCGGGAATGGAAAAGGAATCTTGGGAATCCCAAAAGAAAGGCTTACAAACACTCTGGAAAGGAGATAGGTTCAAATGAAATGCAATTGAAAAAAGCAGAAAATCTGGAATTTTAGTCTCTTCATAAAAAAAGCTGTGAGGAAATCAGCTGCACAGCAAAGGACCAAAAGGTGCCAAAACTAAGCTCACAGATGTTGCAAAAGCAGGGGAAAAAAGTCAAGGAGGAAGACACAACTTAGGGGGCAAGATATGAAGTACATGGCATGAATAATTAAAAAAAAAAAAATAAAAAAGAAAAAAATCTTTCCAAAGTCAAAGCCATCAAAATGCAGGCAGGCCATACGCCACCAAGGGCAGGCACATGCAGCATAGCTTGCCAAAATTGATCCCCACTGAAGGCCAAAACAGAAAAGAAGGACTTATAAACACGCTGGAATGGAGACACCATCAAAGGAATTGCACTTGAAGGAGAAAAAAGAAAATTTTGGAAATTTAGTGATTCTAAGAAAATGGCCTGGGGTTTATATCAGTTGCAGTGCAAAGGACCAAAAGATGCCAAAACTAAGCTCACAGATGTTGCAAAAGCAGGGGAAAAAGTCAAGGAGGAAGACACAACTTAGGGGGCAAGATATGAGGGACACGGCATGAATACTTAATATATTTAAAAAAAAAAAAAAATGAAAAAATCTTTCCCAAAGTGAAAGCCATCAAAATGCAGGCAGGCCATACGCCACCAAGGGCAGGCACATGCAGCAAAGCTTGCCAAAATTGGTCCCCACTGAAGGCCAAAACAGAAAACAAGGACTTACAAACACGCTGGAATGGAGACACCATCAAAGGAATTGCAATTGGAGGAGAAAAAAAGAAAATTTGGGAAATTAAATGACTCTTAGAAAGTGGCCTGGGGTTTTATCAGTTGCAGTGCAAAGGACCAAAAGATGCCAAAACTAAGCTCAGAGATGTTGCAAAAGCAGGGGAAAAAGTCAAAGAGGAAGACACAACTTAGGGGGCAAGATATGAGGGACATGGCATGAACACTTCAGAAAACAACAAAAAAAAGAAAAAATCTTTCCCAAAGTCAAAGCCATCAAAAGGCATGGCCTGCCATCAAGTGCAGGGACATGCACCAAAGATTCCTCTATTGGTCCCCATTGAAATCGCAAGATTCCTTTTCCCTTCCCAAAAGGAAATGAAATTTCCTTTCGGGAAGGGAAAAGGAATCTTGCGAATCCCAAAAGAAAGGCTTACAAACACTCTGGAAAGGAGATAGGTTCAAATGAAATGCAATTGAAAGAAGCAGAAATCTGGAATTTTAGTCTCTACAAAAAATAGGCTGTGAGGAAATCAGCTGCATTGCAAAGGAACAAAAGGTGCCAAAAGTAAGCTCACAGATGTTGCAAAAGCAGGGGAAAAAGTCAAGGAGGAAGACACAACTTAGGGGGCAAGATATGAGGGACATGGCATGAATACCTAAAACAATAAAAAAAAAAAAAAAAAGGATTAAAATCTTTCCCAAAGTCAAAGCAATCAAAATGCAGGCAGGCCATACGCCACCAAGGGCAGGCACATGCAGCAAAGCTTGCCAAAATTGATCCCCACTGAAGGCCAAAAAAGAAAAGAATGACCTACAAACACGATGAAATGGAGACAACATCCATGGATTTGCAATTGGAGGAAAAAAAAGAAAATTTGGGAAATTACTGACTCTAAAAAACTGGCCTGGGTTTATATCAGGTGCATTGCAAAGGACCAAAAGGTGCCAAAACTAAGCTCACCGATGTTGCAAAAGCAGGGGAAAAAGTCAAGGAGGAAGACACAACTTAGGGGGCAAGATATGAGGGACATGGCATGAATACTTAAAATATTAAAAAAAAAAAAAAGAAAAAATCTTTCCCAATGTCAAAGCCATCAAAATGCAGGCAGGCCATACGCCTCCAAGGGCAGGCACATGCAGCAAAGCTTGCCAAAATTGATCCACACTGAAGGCCAAAACAGAAAACAAGGACCTACAAACACGCTGGAAAGGAGTCAACATCAAAGGAATTGCAATTGGAGGAGAAAAAAAGAAAAATTGGGAAATTTAGTGACTCTAAGAAAATGGCCTGGGGTTTTATCAGTTGCAGTGCAAAGGACCAAAAGATGCCAAAACTAAGCTCACAGATGTTGCAAAAGCAGGGGAAAAAGTCAAGGAGGAAGACACAACTTAGGGGGCAAGATATGAGGGACATGGCATGAATACTTCAGAAAACAACCAAAAAAAGAAAAAAATCCTACCCAAAGTCAAAGCCATCAAAAGGCATGGCCTGCCATCAAGTGCAGGGACATGCACCAAAGATTCCTCTATTGGTCCCCATTGAAATCGCAAGATTCCTTTTCCCTTCCCGAAAGGAAATTTCATTTCCTTTCGGGAATGGAAAAGGAATCTTGGGAATCCCAAAAGAAAGGCTTACAAACACTCTGGAAAGGAGATAGGTTCAAATGAAATGCAATTGAAAAAAGCAGAAAATTGGGAATTTTAGTCTCTTCAAAAAATAGGCTGTGAAGAAATCAGCTGCACAGCAAAGGACCAAAAGGTGCCAAAACTAAGCTCACAGATGTTGCAAAAGCAGGGGAAAAAGTCAAGGAGGAAGACACAACTTAGGGGGCAAGATATGAAGGACATGGCATGAATACTTAAAACAAAAAAAAAAAAAAAACAGAAAAAAATCTTTCCAAAGTCAAAGCCATCAAAATGCAGGCAGGCCATACGCCACCAAGGGCAGGCACATGCAGCAAAGCTTGCCAAAATTGATCCCCACTGAAGGCCAAAACAGAAAAGAAGGACCTACAAACACGCTGGAATGGAGACACCATCAAAGGAATTGCAATTGGAGGAGAAAAAAAGAAAATGTGGGAAATTTAATGACTCTTAGAAAGTGGCCTGGGGTTTATCAGGTGCAGTGCAAAGGACCAAAAGATGCCAAAACTAAGCTCACAGATGTTGCAAAAGCAGGGGAAAAAGTCAAGGAGGAAGACACAACTTAGGGGGCAAGATATGAGGGACATGGCATGAATACTTAAAATATTTAAAAAAAAAAAAATGAAAAAATCTTTCCCAAAGTCAAAGCCATCAAAATGCAGGCAGGCCATACGCCACCAAGGGCAGGCACATGCAGCAAAGCTTGCCAAAATTGATCCCCACTGAAGGCCAAAACAGAAAAGAAGCACTTACAAACACGCTGGAATGGAGACACCATCAAAGGAATTGCAATTGGAGGAGAAAAAAAGAAAATGTGGGAAATTTAATGACTCTTAGAAAGTGGCCTGGGGTTTTATCAGGTGCAGTGCAAAGGACCAAAAGATGCCAAAACTAAGCTCACAGATGTTGCAAAAGCAGGGGAAAAAGTCAAGGAGGAAGACACAACTTAGGGGGCAATATATGAGGGACATGGCATGAATACTTAAAATATTTAAAAAAAAAAAAAAAGAAAAAATCTTTCCCAAAGTCAAAGCCATCAAAATGCAGGCAGGCCATACGCCACCAAGGGCAGGCACATGCAGCAAAGCTTGCCAAAATTGATCCCCACTGAAGGCCAAAACAGAAAAGAAGGACTTACAAACACGCTGGAATGGAGACACCATCAAAGGAATTGCAATTGGAGGAGAAAAAAAGAAAATTTGGGAAATTAAATTACTCTTAGAAAGTGGCCTGGCGTTTTACCAGGTGCAGTGCAAAGGACCAAAAGATGCCAAAACTAAGCTCACAGATGTTGCAAAAGCAGGGGAAAAAGTCAACGAGGAAGAAAGAACTTAGGGGGCAAGATATGAGGGACATGGCATGAATACTTAAAATATTAAAAAAAAAAAAATAGAAAAAATCTTTCCCAAAGTCAAAGCAATCAAAATGCAGGCAGGCCATACGCCTCCAAGGGCAGGCACATGCAGCAAAGCTTGCCAAAATTGATCCACACTGAAGGCCAAAACAGAAAACAAGGACCTACAAACACGCTGGAAAGGAGTCAACATCAAAGCAATTTCAATTGGAGGAGAAAAAAAGAAAAATTGGGAAGTTTAGTGAGTCTAAGATAATGGCCTGGGGTTTTATCAGTTGCAGTGCAAAGGACCAAAATGTGCCAAAACTAAGCTCACAGATGTTGCAAAAGCAGGGGAAAAAGTCAAGGAGGAAGACACAACTTAGGGGGCAAGATATGAGGGACATGGCATGAACACTTCAGAAAACAACCAAAAAAAGAAAAAAATCCTTCCCAAAGTCAAAGCCATCAAAAGGCATGGCCTGCCATCAAGTGCAGGGACATGCACCAAAGATTCCTCTATTGGTCCCCATTGAAATCGCAAGATTCCTTTTCCCTTCCCGAAAGGAAATGAAATTTCCTTTCGGGAATGGAAAAGGAATCTTGCGAATCCCAAAAGAAAGGCTTACAAACACTCTGGAAAGGAGATAGGTTCAAATGAAATGCAATTGAAAAAAGCAGAAAATCTGGAATTTTAGTCTCTACATAAAAAAAGCTGTGAGGAAATCAGCTGCACTGCAAAGGACCAAAAGGTGCCAAAACTAAGCTCACAGATGTTGCAAAAGCAGGGGAAGAAGTCAAGGAGGAAGACACAACTTAGGGGGCAAGATATGAAGGACATAGCATGAGTACTTAAAACAAAAAAAAAAAAAAATGAAAAAAATCTTTCCAAAGTCAAAGCCGTCAAAATGCAGGCAGGCCATACGCCACCAAGGGCAGGCACATGCAGCAAAGCTTGCCAAAATTGATCCCCACTGAAGGCCAAAACAGAAAAGAAGGACTTACCAACACGCTGGAATGGTGACACCATCAAAGGAATTGCAATTGAAGGAGAAAAAAAGAAAATTTGGGTAATTTAATAACTCTTAGTAAGTGGCCTGGGTTTATATCAGGTGCAGTGCAAAGGATCAAAATTTGCCAAAACTAAGCTCACAAATGTTGCAAAAGCAGGGGAAAAGTCAAGGAGGAAGACACAACTTAGGGAGAAAGATATGAGGGACATGGCATGAACACTTCAGAAAACAACCAAAAAAAGAAAAAAATCCTTCCCAAAGTCAAAGCCATCAAAAGGCATGGCCTGCCATCAAGTGCAGGGACATGCACCAAAGATTCCTCTATTGGTCCCCATTGAAATCGCAAGATTCCTTTTCCCTTCCCGAAAGGAAATGAAATTTCCTTTCGGGAAGGGAAAAGGAATCTTGCGAATCCCAAAAGAAAGGCTTACAAACACTCTGGAAAGGAGATAGGTTCAAATGAAATGCAACTGAAAAAAGCAGAAAATCGGGAATTTTAGTCTCTACAAAAAATAGGCTGTGAGGAAATCAGCTGCATTGCAAAGGAACAAAAGGTGCCAAAAGTAAGCTCACAGATGTTGCAAAAGCAGGGGAAAAAGTCAAGGAGGAAGACACAACTTAGGGGGCAAGATGTGAGGGATATGGCATGAATACTTAAAACAAAAAAAAAAAAAAAAAAGAAAAACTCATTCCCAAAGTCAAAGCCATCAAAATGCAGGCAGGCCATACGCCAGCAAGGGCAGGCACATGAAGCAAAGCTTGCCAAAATTGATCCCCACTGAAGGCCAAAACAGAAAAGAAGGACTTACAAACACGCTGGAATGGAGACACCATCAAAGGAATTGCAATTGGAGGAGAAAAAAAGAAAATTTGGGAAATTAAATGACTCTAAAAAACTGGCCTGGGTTTATATCAGGTGCAGTGCAAAGGACCAAAAGATGCCAAAACTAAGCTCACAGATGTTGCAAAAATAGGGGAAAAATCAAAGAGGAAGACACAACTTAGGGGGCAAGATATGAGGGACATGGCATGAACACTTCAGAAAACAACAAAAAAAAGAAAAAAATCTTTCCCAAAGTCAAAGCCATCAAAAGGCATGGCCTGCCATCAAGTGCAGGGACATGCACCAAAGATTCCTCTATTGCTCCCCATTGAAATCGCAAGATTCCTTTTCCCTTCCCGAAAGGAAATGAAATTTCCTTTCGGGAAGGGAAAAGGAATCTTGCGAATCCCAAAAGAAAGGCTTACAAACACTCTGGAAAGGAGATAGGTTCAAATGAAATGCAATTGAAAGAAGCAGAAAATCTGGAATTTTAGTCTCTACAAAAAATAGGCTGTGAGGAAATCAGCTGCATTGTAAAGGAACAAAAGGTGCCAAAAGTAAGCTCACAGATGTTGCACAAGCAGGGGAAAAAGTCAAGGAGGAAGACACAACTTAGGGAGCAAGATATGAGGGACATGGCATGAATACCTAAAACAATAAAAAAAAAAAAAAAAAAGGAAAAAAATCTTTCCCACAGTCAAAGCAATCAAAATGCAGGCAGGCCATACGCCACCAAGGGCAGGCACATGCAGCAAAGCTTGCCAAAATTGAACCCCACTGAAGGCCAAAACAGAAAAAAGGACCTACAAACACGCTGGAATAGAGACAACATCCAAGGATTTGCAATTGGAGGAGAAAATAGAAAATTTGGGAAATTACTGACTCTAAAAAACTGGCCTGGGTTTATATCAGGTGCATTGCAAAGGACCAAAAGGGGCCAAAACTAAGCTCACCGATGTTGCAAAAGCAGGGGAAAAAGTCAAGGAGGAAGACACAACATAGGGGGCAAGATATGAGGGACATGGCATGAATACTTAAAATATTAAAAAAAAAAAAAAGAAAAAATCTTTCCCAAAGTCAAAGCCATCAAAATGCAGGCAGGGCATACGCCACCAAGGGCAGGCACATGCAGTAAAGCTTGCCAAAATTGATCCACACTGAAGGCCAAAACAGAAAAGAAGGACCTACAAACACGCTGGAAAGGAGTCAACATCAAAGGAATTGCAATTGGAGGAGAAAAAAAGAAAAATTGGGAAATTTAGTGATTCTAAGAAAATGGCCTGGGGTTTTATCAGTTGCAGTGCAAATGACCAAAAGATGCAAAAACTAAGCTCACAGATGTTGCAAAAGCAGGGGAAAAAGTCAAGGAGGAAGACACAACTTAGGGGGCAAGATATGAGCGACATGGCATGAACACTTCAGAAAACAACCAAAAAAAGAAAAAAATCTTTCCCAAATTCAAAGAGATCAAAAGACATGGCCTGCCATCAAGTGCAGGGACATGCACCAAAGATTCCTCTATTGGTCCCCATTGAAATCGCAAGATTCCTTTTCCCTTCCCGAAAGGAAATGAAATTTCCTTTCGGGAAGGGAAAAGGAATCTTGCGAATCCCAAAAGAAAGGCTTACAAACACTCTGGAAAGGAGATAGGTTCAAATGAAATGCAATTGAAAAAAGCAGAAAATCGGGAATTTTAGTCTCTTCATAAAATAGGCTGTGAGGAAATCAGCTGCACTGCAAAGGACCAAAAGGTGCCAAAACTAAGCTCACAGATGTTGCAAAAGCAGGGGAAAAAGTCAAGGAGGAAGACACAACTTAGGGGGCAAGATATGAGGGACATGGCATGAATACTTAAAATATTAAAAAAAAGAAAAAGAAAAAATCTTTCCCAAAGTCAAAGCCATCAAAATGCAGGCAGGCCACACGCCACTAAGGGCAGGCACATGCAGCAAAGCTTGCCAAAATTGATCCCCACTGAAGGCCAAAACAGAAAAGTAGGACCTACAAACACGCTGGAAAGGAGTCAACATCAAAGGAATTGCACTTGAAGGAGAAAAAAGAAAATTTTTGAAATTAAGTGACTCTAAGAAAATGGCCTGGGTTTATATCAGGTGCAGTGCAAAGGACCAAAAGATGCCAAAACTAAGCTCACAGATGTTGCAAAAGCAGGGGAAAAAGTCAAGGAGGAAGACACAAGTTAGGGGGCAAGATATGAGGGACATGGCATGAATACTTAAAACATTTAAAAAAAAAAAAATAGAAAAAATCTTTCCCAAAGTCAAAGCCATCAAAATGCAGGCAGGCCATACGCCACCAAGGGCAGACACATGCAGTAAAGCTTGCCAAAATTGATCCCCACTGAAGGCCAAAACAGAAAAGAAGGACTTACCAACACGCTGGAATGGAGACACCATCAAAGGAATTTCAATTGAAGGAGAAAAAAGAAAATTTGGGAAATTTAATGACTCTTAGTAAGTGGCCTGGGTTTATATCAGGTGCAGTGCAAAGGATCAAAATTTGCCAAAACTAAGCTCACAAATGTTGCAAAAGCAGGGGAAAAGTCAAGGAGGAAGACAAAACTTAGGGGGCAAGATATGAGGGACATGGCATGAACACTTCAGAAAACAACCAAAAAAAGAAAAAAACCTTTCCCAAAGTCAAAGCCATCAAAAGGCATGGCCTGCCATCAAGTGCAGGGACATGCACCAAAGATTCCTCTATTGGTCCCCATTGAAATCGCAAGATTCCTTTTCCCTTCCCGAAAGGAAATGAAATTTCCTTTCGGGAAGGGAAAAGGAATCTTGCAAATCCCAAAAGAAAGGCTTACAAACACTCTGGAAAGGAGATAGGTTCAAATGAAATGCAACTGAAAAAAGCAGAAAATCGGGAATTTTAGTCTCTACAAAAAATAGGCTGTGAGGAAATCAGCTGCATTGTAAAGGAACAAAAGGTGCCAAAAGTAAGCTCACAGATGTTGCAAAAGCAGGGGAAAAAGTCAAGGAGGAAGACACAACTTAGGGAGCAAGATATGAGGGACATGGCATGAATACCTAAAAAAATAAAAAAAGAAAAAGAAAGGAAATAAATCTTTCCCAAATCAAAGCAATCAAAATGCAGGCAGGCCATACGCCACCAAGGGCAGGCACATGCAGCAAAGCTTGCCAAAATTGATCCCCACTGAAGGCCAAAACAGAAAAGAAGGACTTACAAACACGCTGGAAAGGAGTCAACATCAAAGGAATTGCAATTGCAGGGGAAAAAAAAAAAATGGGAAATTTAGTGACTCTAAGAAAATGGCCTGGGTTTATATCAGGTGCAGTGCAAAGGACCAAAAGATGCCAAAACTAAGCTCACAGATGTTGCAAAAGCAGGGGAAAAAGTCAAGGAGGAAGACACAACTTAGGGGGCAAGATATGAGGGACATGGCATGAATACTTAAAATATTAAAAAAAAGAAAAAGAAAAAATCTTTCCCAAAGTCAAAGCCATCAAAATGCAGGCAGGCCACACGCCAGCAAGGGCAGGCACATGCAGCAAAGCTTGCCAAAATTGATCCCCACTGAAGGCCAAAACAGAAAAGTAGGACCTACAAACACGCCGGAAAGGAGTCAACATCAAAGGAATTTCACTTGAAGGAGAAAAAAGAAAATTTTAGAAATTAAGTGACTCTAATAAAATGGCCTGGGTTTATATCAGGTGCAGTGCAAAGGACCAAAAGATGCCAAAACTAAGCTCACAGATGTTGCAAAAGCAGGGGAAAAAGTCAAGGAGGAAGACACAACTTAGGGGGCAAGATATGAGGGACATGGCATGAATACTTAAAATATTTAAAAAAAAAAAATATGAAAAAATCTTTCCCAAAGTGAAAGCCATCAAAATGCAGGCAGGCCATACGCCACCAAGGGCAGGCACATGCAGCAAAGCTTGCCAAAATTGATCCCCACTGAAGGCCAAAACAGAAAAGAAGGACTTACCAACACGCTGGAATGGAGACACCATCAAAGGAATTGCAATTGAAGGAGAAAAAAAGAAAATTTGGGAAATTTAATGACTCTTAGTAAGTGGTCTGGGTTTATATCAGGTGCAGTGCAAAGGATCAAAATTTGCCAAAACTAAGCTCACAAATGCTGCAAAAGCAGGGGAAAAGTCAAGGAGGAAGACACAACTTAGGGGGCAACATATGATGGACATGGCATGAACACTTCAGAAAACAACCAAAAAAGAAAAAAACCTTTCCCAAATTCAAAGCCATCAAAAGGCATGGCCTGCCATCAAGTGCAGGGACATGCACCAAAGATTCCTCTATTGGTCCCCATTGAAATCGCAAGATTCCTTTTCCCTTCCCAAAAGGAAATGAAATTTCCTTTCGGGAAGGGAAAAGGAATCTTGCGAATCCCAAAAGAAAGGCTTACAAACACTCTGGAAAGGAGATAGGTTCAAATGAAATGCAATTGAAAGGAGCAGAAAATCTGGAATTTTAGTCTCTACAAAAAATAGGCTGTGAGGAAATCAGCTGCATTGCAAAGGAACAAAAGGTGCCAAAAGTAAGCTCACAGATGTTGCAAAAGCAGGGAAAAAAGTCAAGGAGGAAGACACCACTTAGGGGGTAAGATGTGAGGGATATGGCATGAATACTTAAAACAAAACAAAAAAAAAAAAAAGAAAAACTCATTCCCAAAGTCAAAGCCATCAAAATGCAGGCAGGCCATACGCCAGCAAGGGCAGGCACATGCAGCAAAGCTTGCCAAAATTGATCCCCACTGAAGGCCAAAACAGAAAAGAAGGACTTACAAACACGCTGGAATGGAGACACCATCAAAGGAATTGCAATTGGAGGAGAAAAAATGAAAATTTGGGAAATTAAATGACTCTTAGAAAGTGGCCTGGGGTTTTATCAGGTGCAGTGCAAAGGACCAAAAGATGCCAAAACTAAGCTCACAAATGTTGCAAAAGCAGGGGAAAAGTCAAGGAGGAAGACACAACTTAGGGGGCAAGATATGAGGGACATGGCATGAACACTTCAGAAAACAACCAAAAAAAGAAAAAAACCTTTCCCAAAGTCAAAGCCATCAAAAGGCATTGCCTGCCATCAAGTGCAGGGACATGCACCAAAGATTCCTCTATTGGTCCCCATTGAAATCGCAAGATTCCTTTTCCCTTCCCGAAAGGAAATGAAATTTCCTTTCGGGAAGGGAAAAGGAATCTTGCAAATCCCAAAAGAAAGGCTTACAAACACTCTGGAAAGGAGATAGGTTCAAATGAAATGCAACTGAAAAAAGCAGAAAATCGGGAATTTTAGTCTCTACAAAAAATAGGCTGTGAGGAAATCAGCTGCATTGCAAAGGAACAAAAGGTGCCAAAAGTAAGCTCACAGATGTTGCAAAAGCAGGGGAAAAAGTCAAGGAGGAAGACACAACTTAGGGAGCAAGATATGAGGGACATGGCATGAATATCTAAAACAATAAAAAAAGAAAAAGAAAGGAAATAAATCTTTCCCAAATCAAAGCAATCAAAATGCAGGCAGGTCATACGCCACCAAGGGCAGGCACATGCAGCAAAGCTTGCCAAAATTGATCCCCACTGAAGGCCAAAACAGAAAAGAAGGACTTACAAACACGCTGGAATGGAGACACCATCAAAGGAATTGCAATTGAAGGAGAAAAAAAGAAAATTTGGGAAATTTAATGACTCTTAGTAAGTGGCCTGGGTTTATATCAGGTGCAGTGCAAAGGATCAAAATGTGCCAAAACTAAGCTCACAAATGTTGCAAAAGCAGGGAAAAAGTCAAGGAGGAAGACACAACTTAGGGGGCAAGATATGAGGGACATGGCATGAACACTTCAGAAAACAACCAAAAAAAGAAAAAAATCCTTCCCAAAGTCAAAGCCATCAAAAGGCATGGCCTGCCATCAAGTGCAGGGACATGCACCAAAGATTCCTCTATTGGTCCCCATTGAAATCGCAAGATTCCTTTTCCCTTCCCGAAAGGAAATTTCATTTCCTTTCGGGAATGGAAAAGGAATCTTGCGAATCCCAAAAGAAAGGCTTACAAACACTCTGGAAAGGAGATAGGTTCAAATGAAATGCAATTGAAAGGAGCAGAAAATCTGGAATTTTAGTCTCTACAAAAAATAGGCTGTGAGGAAATCAGCTGCATTGCAAAGGAACAAAAGGTGCCAAAAGTAAGCTCACAGATGTTGCAAAAGCAGGGGAAAAAGTCAAGGAGGAAGACACCACTTAGGGGGTAAGATGTGAGGGATATGGCATGAATACTTAAAACAAAACAAAAAAAAAAAAAAAGAAAAACTCATTCCCAAAGTCAAAGCCATCAAAATGCAGGCAGGCCATACGCCAGCAAGGGCAGGCACATGCAGCAAAGCTTGCCAAAATTGATCCCCACTGAAGGCCAAAACAGAAAAGAAGGACTTACAAACACGCTGGAATGGAGACACCATCAAAGGAATTGCAATTGGAGGAGAAAAAATGAAAATTTGGGAAATTAAATGACTCTTAGAAAGTGGCCTGGGGTTTTATCAGGTGCAGTGCAAAGGACCAAAAGATGCCAAATCTAAGCTCACAAATGTTGCAAAAGCAGGGGAAAAGTCAAGGAGGAAGACACAACTTAGGGGGCAAGATATGAGGGACATGGCATGAACACTTCAGAAAACAACCAAAAAAAGAAAAAAACCTTTCCCAAAGTCAAAGCCATCAAAAGGCATGGCCTGCCATCAAGTGCAGGGACATGCACCAACGATTCCTCTATTGGTCCCCATTGAAATCGCAAGATTCCTTTTCCCTTCCCGAAAGGAAATGAAATTTCCTTTCGGGAAGGGAAAAGGAATCTTGCAAATCCCAAAAGAAAGGCTTACAAACACTCTGGAAAGGAGATAGGTTCAAATGAAATGCAACTGAAAAAAGCAGAAAATCGGGAATTTTAGTCTCTACAAAAAATAGGCTGTGAGGAAATCAGCTGCATTGCAAAGGAACAAAAGGTGCCAAAAGTAAGCTCACAGATGTTGCAAAAGCAGGGGAAAAAGTCAAGGAGGAAGACACAACTTAGGGAGCAAGATATGAGGGACATGGCATGAATATCTAAAACAATAAAAAAAGAAAAAGAAAGGAAATAAATCTTTCCCAAATCAAAGCAATCAAAATGCAGGCAGGTCATACGCCACCAAGGGCAGGCACATGCAGCAAAGCTTGCCAAAATTGATCCCCACTGAAGGCCAAAACAGAAAAGAAGGACTTACAAACACGCTGGAATGGAGACACCATCAAAGGAATTGCAATTGAAGGAGAAAAAAAGAAAATTTGGGAAATTTAATGACTCTTAGTAAGTGGCCTGGGTTTATATCAGGTGCAGTGCAAAGGATCAAAATGTGCCAAAACTAAGCTCACAAATGTTGCAAAAGCAGGGAAAAAGTCAAGGAGGAAGACACAACTTAGGGGGCAAGATCTGAGGGACATGGCATGAACACTTGAGAAAACAACCAAAAAAAGAAAAAAATCCTTCCCAAAGTCAAAGCCATCAAAAGGCATGGCCTGCCATCAAGTGCAGGGACATGCACCAAAGATTCCTCTATTGGTCCCCATTGAAATCGCAAGATTCCTTTTCCCTTCCCGAAAGGAAATTTCATTTCCTTTCGGGAATGGAAAAGGAATCTTGCGAATCCCAAAAGAAAGGCTTACAAACACTCTGGAAAGGAGATAGGTTCAAATGAAATGCAATTGAAAGGAGCAGAAAATCTGGAATTTGAGTCTCTACAAAAAATAGGCTGTGAGGAAATCAGCTGCATTGCAAAGGAACAAAAGGTGCCAAAAGTAAGCTCACAGATGTTGCAAAAGCAGGGGAAAAAGTCAAGGAGGAAGACACCACTTAGGGGGTAAGATGTGAGGGATATGGCATGAATACTTAAAACAAAACAAAAAAAAAAAAAAGAAAAACTCATTCCCAAAGTCAAAGCCATCAAAATGCAGGCAGGCCATACGCCAGCAAGGGCAGGCACATGCAGCAAAGCTTGCCAAAATTGATCCCCACTGAAGGCCAAAACAGAAAAGAAGGACTTACAAACACGCTGGAATGGAGACACCATCAAAGGAATTGCAATTGGAGGAGAAAAAATGAAAATTTGGGAAATTAAATGACTCTTAGAAAGTGGCCTGGGGTTTTATCAGGTGCAGTGCAAAGGACCAAAAGATGCCAAAACTAAGCTCACAAATGTTGCAAAAGCAGGGGAAAAGTCAAGGAGGAAGACACAACTTAGGGGGCAAGATATGAGGGACATGGCATGAACACTTCAGAAAACAACCAAAAAAAGAAAAAAACCTTTCCCAAAGTCAAAGCCATCAAAAGGCATGGCCTGCCATCAAGTGCAGGGACATGCACCAACGATTCCTCTATTGGTCCCCATTGAAATCGCAAGATTCCTTTTCCCTTCCCGAAAGGAAATGAAATTTCCTTTCGGGAAGGGAAAAGGAATCTTGCAAATCCCAAAAGAAAGGCTTACAAACACTCTGGAAAGGAGATAGGTTCAAATGAAATGCAACTGAAAAAAGCAGAAAATCGGGAATTTTAGTCTCTACAAAAAATAGGCTGTGAGGAAATCAGCTGCATTGCAAAGGAACAAAAGGTGCCAAAAGTAAGCTCACAGATGTTGCAAAAGCAGGGGAAAAAGTCAAGGAGGAAGACACAACTTAGGGAGCAAGATATGAGGGACATGGCATGAATATCTAAAACAATAAAAAAAGAAAAAGAAAGGAAATAAATCTTTCCCAAATCAAAGCAATCAAAATGCAGGCAGGTCATACGCCACCAAGGGCAGGCACATGCAGCAAAGCTTGCCAAAATTGATCCCCACTGAAGGCCAAAACAGAAAAGAAGGACTTACAAACACGCTGGAATGGAGACACCATCAAAGGAATTGCAATTGAAGGAGAAAAAAAGAAAATTTGGGAAATTTAATGACTCTTAGTAAGTGGCCTGGGTTTATATCAGGTGCAGTGCAAAGGATCAAAATGTGCCAAAACTAAGCTCACAAATGTTGCAAAAGCAGGGAAAAAGTCAAGGAGGAAGACACAACTTAGGGGGCAAGATATGAGGGACATGGCATGAACACTTCAGAAAACAACCAAAAAAAGAAAAAAATCCTTCCCAAAGTCAAAGCCATCAAAAGGCATGGCCTGCCATCAAGTGCAGGGACATGCACCAAAGATTCCTCTATTGGTCCCCATTGAAATCGCAAGATTCCTTTTCCCTTCCCGAAAGGAAATTTCATTTCCTTTCGGGAATGGAAAAGGAATCTTGCGAATCCCAAAAGAAAGGCTTACAAACACTCTGGAAAGGAGATAGGTTCAAATGAAATGCAATTGAAAAAAGCAGAAAATCTGGAATTTTAGTCTCTTCATAAAAAAAGCTGTGAGGAAATCAGCTGCACTGCAAAGGAACAAAAGGTGCCAAAAGTAAGCTCACAGATGTTGCACAAGCAGGGGAAAAAGTCAAGGAGGAAGACACAACTTAGGGAGCAAGATATGAGGGACATGGCATGAATACCTAAAAAAATAAAAAAAAAAAAAAAAGGAAAAATATCTTTCCCAAAGTCAAAGCAATCAAAATGCAGGCAGGCCATACGCCACCAAGGGCAGGCACATGCAGCAAAGCTTGCCAAAACTGATCCCCACTGAAGGCCAAAACAGAAAAGAAGGACCTACAAACACGCTGGAATGGAGACAACATCAAAGGATTTGCAATTGGAGGAGAAAAAAAGAAAATCAGGGAAATTATTGGCTCTAAAAAAATGGCCTGGGTTTATATCAGGTGCATTGCAAAGGACCAAAAGGTGCCAAAACTAAGCTCACCGAAGTTGCAAAAGCAGGGGAAAAAAGTCAAGGAGGAAGACACAACTTAGGGGGCAAGATATGAGGGACATGGCATGAATACTTAAAATATTAAAAAAAAAAAAAAGAAAAAATCTTTCCCAAAGTCAAAGCCATCAAAATGCAGGAAATGCAGGCAGGCCATACGCCACCAAGGGCAGGCACATGCAGCAAAGCTTGCCAAAATTGATCCCCACTGAAGGCCAAAACTTAAAAGAAGGACCTACAAACACGCTGGAAAGGAGTCAACATCAAGGGAATTGCAATTGGAGGAGAAAAAAAGAAAAATTGGGAAATTTAATGAGTCTAAGAAAATGGCCTGGGGTTTTATCAGTTGAAGTGCAAAGGACCAAAAGATGCAAAAACTAAGCTCACAGATGTTGCAAAAGCAGGGGAAAAAGTCAAGGAGGAAGACACAACTTAGGGGGCAAGATATGAGCGACATGGCATGAACACTTCAGAAAACAACCAAAAAAAGAAAAAAATCTTTCCCAAATTCAAAGAGATCAAAAGACATGGCCTGCCATCAAGTGCAGGGACATGCACCAAAGATTCCTCTATTGGTCCCCATTGAAATCGCAAGATTCCTTTTCCCTTCCCAAAAGGAAATTTCATTTCCTTTCGGGAAGCGAAAAGGAATCTTGCGAATCCCAAAAGAAAGGCTTACAAACACTCTGGAAAGGAGATAGGTTCAAATGAAATGCAATTGAAAAAAGCAGAAAATCTGGAATTTTAGTCTCTTCATAAAATAGGCTGTGAGGAAATCAGCTGCACTGCAAAGGACCAAAAGGTGCCAAAACTAAGCTCACAGATGTTGCAAAAGCAGGGGAAAAAGTCAAGGAGGAAGACACAACTTAGGGGGCAAGGTATGAAGGACATGGCATGAATACTTAAAACAAAATAAAAAAAAAAAGAAAAAAATCTTTCCAAAGTCAAAGCCATCAAAATGCAGGCAGGCCATACGCCACCAAGGGCAGGCACATGCAGCAAAGCTTGCCAAAATTGATCCCCACTGAAGGCCAAAACAGAAAAGAAGGACCTACAAACACGCTGGAATGGAGACACCATCAAAGGAATTGCAATTGGAGGAGAAAAAAAGAAAATTTGGGAAATTTAATGAGTCTTAGAAAGTGGCCTGGGGTTTTATCAGGTGCAGTGCGAAGGACCAAAAGATGCCAAAACTAAGCTCACAGATGTTGCAAAAGCAGAGGAACAAGTCAAGGAGGAAGACAAAACTTAGGGGCCAAGATGTGAGGGACATGGCATGAATACTTAAAATAATAAAAAAAAAAAAAGAAAAAATCTTTCCCAAAGTCAAAGCCATCAAAATGCAGGCAGGCCATACGCCACCAAGGGCAGGCACATGCAAAGCTTGCCAAAATTGATCCCCACTGAAGGCCAAAACAGAAAAGAAGGACCCACAAACACGCTGGAATGGAGACACCATAAAAGGAATTGCAATTGGAGGAGAAAAAAAGAAAATTTGGGAAATTTAATGACTCTTAGAAAGTGGCCTGGGGTTTTATCAGGTGCAGTGCAAAGGACCAAAAGATGCCAAATCTAAGCTCACAGATGTTGCAAAAGCAGGGGAAAAAGTCAAGGAGGAAGACACAACTTAGGGGGCAAGATATGAGGGACATGGCATGAACACTTCAGAAAACAACCAAAAAAAGAAAAAAATCCTTCCCAAAGTCAAAGCCATTAAAAGGCATGGCCAGCCATCAAGTGCAGGGACATGCACCAAAGATTCCTCTATTGGTCCCCATTGAAATCGCAAGATTCCTTTTCCCTTCCCGAAAGGAAATGAAATTTCCTTTTGGGAAGGGAAAAGGAATCTTCCGAATCCCAAAAGAAAGGCTTACAAACACTCTTGAAATGAGATAGGTTCAAATGAAATGCAATTGAAAATCAGAAAATCTGGAATTTTAGTCTCTTCATAAAATAGGCTCTGAGGAAATCAGCTGCATTGCAAAGGACCAACAGGTGCCAAAACTAAGCTCACAGATGTTGCAAAAGCAGAGGAAAAAGTCAAGGAGGAAGACACAACTTAGGGGGCAAGATATGAGGGACATGGCATGAATACTTAAAATAATAAAAAAAAAAAAAAAGAAAAAAATCTTTCCCAAAGTCAAAGCCATCAAAATGCAGGCATGCCATACGCCACCAAGGGCAGGCACATGCAGCAAAGCTTGCCAAAATTGATCCCCACTGAAGGCCAAAACAGAAAAGAAGGACTTACAAACACGCTGGAAAGGAGTCAACATCAAAGGAATTGCAATTGCAGGGGAAAAAAAAAAAATGGGAAATTTAGTGACTCTAAGAAAATGGCCTGGGTTTATATCAGGTGCAGTGCAAAGGACCAAAAGATGCCAAAACTAAGCTCACAGATGTTGCAAAAGCAGGGGAAAAAGTCAAGGAGGAAGACACAACTTAGGGGGCAAGATATGAGGGACATGGCATGAATACTTAAAATATTAAAAAAAAGAAAAAGAAAAAATCTTTCCCAAAGTCAAAGCCATCAAAATGCAGGCAGGCCACACGCCACCAAGGGCAGGCACATGCAGCAAAGCTTGCCAAAATTGATCCCCACTGAAGGCCAGAACAGAAAAGTAGGACCTACAAACACGCTGGAAAGGAGTCAACATCAAAGGAATTGCACTTGAAGGAGAAAAAAGAAAATTTGGGAAATTAAGTGACTCTAAGAAAATGGCCTGGGTTTATATCAGGTGCAGTGCAAAGGACCAAAAGATGCCAAAACTAAGCTCACAGATGTTGCAAAAGCAGGGGAAAAAGTCAAGGAGGAAGACACAACTTAGGGGGCAAGATATGAGGGACATGGCATGAATACTTAAAACAAAACAAAAAAAAAAAAAAGAAAAACTCATTCCCAAAGTCAAAGCCATCAAAATGCAGGCAGGCCATACGCCAGCAAGGGCAGGCACATGCAGCAAAGCTTGCCAAAATTGATCCCCACTGAAGGCCAAAACAGAAAAGAAGGACTTACAAACACGCTGGAATGGAGACACCATCAAAGGAATTGCAATTGGAGGAGAAAAAAAGAAAATTTGGGAAATTAAATGACTCTTAGAAAGTGGCCTGGGGTTTTATCAGGTGCAGTGCAAAGGACCAAAAGATGCCAAAACTAAGCTCACAAATGTTGCAAAAGCAGGGGAAAAGTCAAGGAGGAAGACACAACTTAGGGGGCAAGATATGAGGGACATGGCATGAACACTTCTGAAAACAACCAAAAAAAGAAAAAAACCTTTCCCAAAGTCAAAGCCATCAAAAGGCATGGCCTGCCATCAAGTGCAGGGACATGCACCAAAGATTCCTCTATTGGTCCCCATTGAAATCGCAAGATTCCTTTTCCCTTCCCGAAAGGAAATGAAATTTCCTTTCGGGAAGGGAAAAGGAATCTTGCGGATCCCAAAAGAAAGGCTTACAAACACTCTGGAAAGGAGATAGGTTCAAATGAAATGCAACTGAAAAAAGCAGAAAATCGGGAATTTTAGTCTCTACAAAAAATAGGCTGTGAGGAAATCAGCTGCATTGCAAAGGAACAAAAGGTGCCAAAAGTAAGCTCACAGATGTTGCAAAAGCAGGGGAAAAAGTCAAGGAGGAAGACACAACTTAGGGAGCAAGATATGAGGGACATGGCATGAATACCTAAAACAATAAAAAGAGAAAAAGAAAGGAAATAAATCTTTCCCAAATCAAAGCAATCAAAATGCAGGCAGGCCATACGCCAGCAAGTGCAGGCACATGCAGCAAAGCTTGCCAAAATTGATCCCCACTGAAGGCCAAAACAGAAAAGAAGGACTTACAAACACGCTGGAAAGGAGTCAACATCAAAGGAATTGCAATTGCAGGGGAAAAAAAAAAAATGGGAAATTTAGTGACTCTAAGAAAATGGCCTGGGTTTATATCAGGTGCAGTGCAAAGGACCAAAAGATGCCAAAACTAAGCTCACAGATGTTGCAAAAGCAGGGGAAAAAGTCAAGGAGGAAGACACAACTTAGGGGGCAAGATATGAGGGACATGGCATGAATACTTAAAATATTAAAAAAAAGAAAAAGAAAAAATCTTTCCCAAAGTCAAAGCCATCAAAATGCAGGCAGGCCACACGCCAGCAAGGGCAGGCACATGCAGCAAAGCTTGCCAAAATTGATCCCCACTGAAGGCCAAAACAGAAAAGTAGGACCTACAAACACGCCGGAAAGGAGTCAACATCAAAGGAATTTCACTTGAAGGAGAAAAAAGAAAATTTTAGAAATTAAGTGACTCTAATAAAATGGCCTGGGTTTATATCAGGTGCAGTGCAAAGGACCAAAAGATGCCAAAACTAAGCTCACAGATGTTGCAAAAGCAGGGGAAAAAGTCAAGGAGGAAGACACAACTTAGGGGGCAAGATATGAGGGACATGGCATGAATACTTAAAATATTTAAAAAAAAAAAAAATGAAAAAATCTTTCCCAAAGTGAAAGCCATCAAAATGCAGGCAGGCCATACGCCACCAAGGGCAGGCACATGCAGCAAAGCTTGCCAAAATTGATCCCCACTGAAGGCCAAAACAGAAAAGAAGGACTTACCAACACGCTGGAATGGAGACACCATCAAAGGAATTGCAATTGAAGGAGAAAAAAAGAAAATTTGGGAAATTTAATGACTCTTAGTAAGTGGTCTGGGTTTATATCAGGTGCAGTGCAAAGGATCAAAATTTGCCAAAACTAAGCTCACAAATGTTGCAAAAGCAGGGGAAAAGTCAAGGAGGAAGACACAACTTAGGGGGCAACATATGAGGGACATGGCATGAACACTTCAGAAAACAACCAAAAAAGAAAAAAACCTTTCCCAAATTCAAAGCCATCAAAAGGCATGGCCTGCCATCAAGTGCAGGGACATGCACCAAAGATTCCTCTATTGGTCCCCATTGAAATCGCAAGATTCCTTTTCCCTTCCCAAAAGGAAATGAAATTTCCTTTCGGGAAGGGAAAAGGAATCTTGCGAATCCCAAAAGAAAGGCTTACAAACACTCTGGAAAGGAGATAGGTTCAAATGAAATGCAATTGAAAGGAGCAGAAAATCTGGAATTTTAGTCTCTACAAAAAATAGGCTGTGAGGAAATCAGCTGCATTGCAAAGGAACAAAAGGTGCCAAAAGTAAGCTCACAGATGTTGCAAAAGCAGGGAAAAAAGTCAAGGAGGAAGACACCACTTAGGGGGTGAGATGTGAGGGATATGGCATGAATACTTAAAACAAAACAAAAAAAAAAAAAAGAAAAACTCATTCCCAAAGTCAAAGCCATCAAAATGCAGGCAGGCCATACGCCAGCAAGGGCAGGCACATGCAGCAAAGCTTGCCAAAATTGATCCCCACTGAAGGCCAAAACAGAAAAGAAGGACTTACAAACACGCTGGAATGGAGACACCATCAAAGGAATTGCAATTGGAGGAGAAAAAATGAAAATTTGGGAAATTAAATGACTCTTAGAAAGTGGCCTGGGGTTTTATCAGGTGCAGTGCAAAGGACCAAAAGATGCCAAAACTAAGCTCACAAATGTTGCAAAAGCAGGGGAAAAGTCAAGGAGGAAGACACAACTTAGGGGGCAAGATATGAGGGACATGGCATGAACACTTCAGAAAACAACCAAAAAAAGAAAAAAATCCTTCCCAAAGTCAAAGCCATCAAAAGGCATGGCCTGCCATCAAGTGCAGGGACATGCACCAAAGATTCCTCTATTGGTCCCCATTGAAATCGCAAGATTCCTTTTCCCTTCCCGAAAGGAAATGAAATTTCCTTTCGGGAAGGGAAAAGGAATCTTGCAAATCCCAAAAGAAAGGCTTACAAACACTCTGGAAAGGAGATAGGTTCAAATGAAATGCAACTGAAAAAAGCAGAAAATCAGGAATTTTAGTCTCTACAAAAAATAGGCTGTGAGGAAATCAGCTGCATTGCAAAGGAACAAAAGGTGCCAAAAGTAAGCTCACAGATGTTGCAAAAGCAGGGGAAAAAGTCAAGGAGGAAGACACAACTTAGGGAGCAAGATATGAGGGACATGGCATGAATATCTAAAACAATAAAAAAAGAAAAAGAAAGGAAATAAATCTTTCCCAAATCAAAGCAATCAAAATGCAGGCAGGTCATACGGCACCAAGGGCAGGCACATGCAGCAAAGCTTGCCAAAATTGATCCCCACTGAAGGCCAAAACAGAAAAGAAGGACTTACAAACACGCTGGAATGGAGACACCATCAAAGGAATTGCAATTGAAGGAGAAAAAAAGAAAATTTGGGAAATTTAATGACTCTTAGTAAGTGGCCTGGGTTTATATCAGGTGCAGTGCAAAGGATCAAAATGTGCCAAAACTAAGCTCACAAATGTTGCAAAAGCAGGGAAAAAGTCAAGGAGGAAGACACAACTTAGGGGGCAAGATATGAGGGACATGGCATGAATACTTAAAATATTAAAAAAAAAAAAAAGAAAAAATCTTTCCCAAAGTCAAAGCCATCAAAATGCAGGAAATGCAGGCAGGCCATACGCCACCAAGGGCAGGCACATGCAGCAAAGCTTGCCAAAATTGATCCCCACTGAAGGCCAAAACTTAAAAGAAGGACCTACAAACACGCTGGAAAGGAGTCAACATCAAGGGAATTGCAATTGGAGGAGAAAAAAAGAAAAATTGGGAAATTTAATGAGTCTAAGAAAATGGCCTGGGGTTTTATCAGTTGCAGTGCAAAGGACCAAAAGATGCAAAAACTAAGCTCACAGATGTTGCAAAAGCAGGGGAAAAAGTCAAGGAGGAAGACACAACTTAGGGGGCAAGATATGAGCGACATGGCATGAACACTTCAGAAAACAACCAAAAAAAGAAAAAAATCTTTCCCAAATTCAAAGAGATCAAAAGACATGGCCTGCCATCAAGTGCAGGGACATGCACCAAAGATTCCTCTATTGGTCCCCATTGAAATCGCAAGATTCCTTTTCCCTTCCCAAAAGGAAATTTCATTTCCTTTCGGGAAGCGAAAAGGAATCTTGCGAATCCCAAAAGAAAGGCTTACAAACACTCTGGAAAGGAGATAGGTTCAAATGAAATGCAATTGAAAAAAGCAGAAAATCTGGAATTTTAGTCTCTTCATAAAATAGGCTGTGAGGAAATCAGCTGCACTGCAAAGGACCAAAAGGTGCCAAAACTAAGCTCACAGATGTTGCAAAAGCAGGGGAAAAAGTCAAGGAGGAAGACACAACTTAGGGGGCAAGGTATGAAGGACATGGCATGAATACTTAAAACAAAATAAAAAAAAAAAGAAAAAAATCTTTCCAAAGTCAAAGCCATCAAAATGCAGGCAGGCCATACGCCACCAAGGGCAGGCACATGCAGCAAAGCTTGCCAAAATTGATCCCCACTGAAGGCCAAAACAGAAAAGAAGGACCTACAAACACGCTGGAATGGAGACACCATCAAAGGAATTGCAATTGGAGGAGAAAAAAAGAAAATTTGGGAAATTTAATGAGTCTTAGAAAGTGGCCTGGGGTTTTATCAGGTGCAGTGCGAAGGACCAAAAGATGCCAAAACTAAGCTCACAGATGTTGCAAAAGCAGAGGAACAAGTCAAGGAGGAAGACAAAACTTAGGGGCCAAGATGTGAGGGACATGGCATGAATACTTAAAATAATAAAAAAAAAAAAAGAAAAAATCTTTCCCAAAGTCAAAGCCATCAAAATGCAGGCAGGCCATACGCCACCAAGGGCAGGCACATGCAAAGCTTGCCAAAATTGATCCCCACTGAAGGCCAAAACAGAAAAGAAGGACCCACAAACACGCTGGAATGGAGACACCATAAAAGGAATTGCAATTGGAGGAGAAAAAAAGAAAATTTGGGAAATTTAATGACTCTTAGAAAGTGGCCTGGGGTTTTATCAGGTGCAGTGCAAAGGACCAAAAGATGCCAAATCTAAGCTCACAGATGTTGCAAAAGCAGGGGAAAAAGTCAAGGAGGAAGACACAACTTAGGGGGCAAGATATGAGGGACATGGCATGAACACTTCAGAAAACAACCAAAAAAAGAAAAAAATCCTTCCCAAAGTCAAAGCCATTAAAAGGCATGGCCAGCCATCAAGTGCAGGGACATGCACCAAAGATTCCTCTATTGGTCCCCATTGAAATCGCAAGATTCCTTTTCCCTTCCCGAAAGGAAATGAAATTTCCTTTTGGGAAGGGAAAAGGAATCTTCCGAATCCCAAAAGAAAGGCTTACAAACACTCTTGAAATGAGATAGGTTCAAATGAAATGCAATTGAAAATCAGAAAATCTGGAATTTTAGTCTCTTCATAAAATAGGCTCTGAGGAAATCAGCTGCATTGCAAAGGACCAACAGGTGCCAAAACTAAGCTCACAGATGTTGCAAAAGCAGAGGAAAAAGTCAAGGAGGAAGACACAACTTAGGGGGCAAGATATGAGGGACATGGCATGAATACTTAAAATAATAAAAAAAAAAAAAAAGAAAAAAATCTTTCCCAAAGTCAAAGCCATCAAAATGCAGGCATGCCATACGCCACCAAGGGCAGGCACATGCAGCAAAGCTTGCCAAAATTGATCCCCACTGAAGGCCAAAACAGAAAAGAAGGACTTACAAACACGCTGGAAAGGAGTCAACATCAAAGGAATTGCAATTGCAGGGGAAAAAAAAAAAATGGGAAATTTAGTGACTCTAAGAAAATGGCCTGGGTTTATATCAGGTGCAGTGCAAAGGACCAAAAGATGCCAAAACTAAGCTCACAGATGTTGCAAAAGCAGGGGAAAAAGTCAAGGAGGAAGACACAACTTAGGGGGCAAGATATGAGGGACATGGCATGAATACTTAAAATATTAAAAAAAAGAAAAAGAAAAAATCTTTCCCAAAGTCAAAGCCATCAAAATGCAGGCAGGCCACACGCCACCAAGGGCAGGCACATGCAGCAAAGCTTGCCAAAATTGATCCCCACTGAAGGCCAAAACAGAAAAGTAGGACCTACAAACACGCTGGAAAGGAGTCAACATCAAAGGAATTGCACTTGAAGGAGAAAAAAGAAAATTTGGGAAATTAAGTGACTCTAAGAAAATGGCCTGGGTTTATATCAGGTGCAGTGCAAAGGACCAAAAGATGCCAAAACTAAGCTCACAGATGTTGCAAAAGCAGGGGAAAAAGTCAAGGAGGAAGACACAACTTAGGGGGCAAGATATGAGGGACATGGCATGAATACTTAAAACAAAACAAAAAAAAAAAAAAGAAAAACTCATTCCCAAAGTCAAAGCCATCAAAATGCAGGCAGGCCATACGCCAGCAAGGGCAGGCACATGCAGCAAAGCTTGCCAAAATTGATCCCCACTGAAGGCCAAAACAGAAAAGAAGGACTTACAAACACGCTGGAATGGAGACACCATCAAAGGAATTGCAATTGGAGGAGAAAAAAAGAAAATTTGGGAAATTAAATGACTCTTAGAAAGTGGCCTGGGGTTTTATCAGGTGCAGTGCAAAGGACCAAAAGATGCCAAAACTAAGCTCACAAATGTTGCAAAAGCAGGGGAAAAGTCAAGGAGGAAGACACAACTTAGGGGGCAAGATATGAGGGACATGGCATGAACACTTCTGAAAACAACCAAAAAAAGAAAAAAACCTTTCCCAAAGTCAAAGCCATCAAAAGGCATGGCCTGCCATCAAGTGCAGGGACATGCACCAAAGATTCCTCTATTGGTCCCCATTGAAATCGCAAGATTCCTTTTCCCTTCCCGAAAGGAAATGAAATTTCCTTTCGGGAAGGGAAAAGGAATCTTGCGGATCCCAAAAGAAAGGCTTACAAACACTCTGGAAAGGAGATAGGTTCAAATGAAATGCAACTGAAAAAAGCAGAAAATCGGGAATTTTAGTCTCTACAAAAAATAGGCTGTGAGGAAATCAGCTGCATTGCAAAGGAACAAAAGGTGCCAAAAGTAAGCTCACAGATGTTGCAAAAGCAGGGGAAAAAGTCAAGGAGGAAGACACAACTTAGGGAGCAAGATATGAGGGACATGGCATGAATACCTAAAACAATAAAAAGAGAAAAAGAAAGGAAATAAATCTTTCCCAAATCAAAGCAATCAAAATGCAGGCAGGCCATACGCCAGCAAGTGCAGGCACATGCAGCAAAGCTTGCCAAAATTGATCCCCACTGAAGGCCAAAACAGAAAAGAAGGACTTACAAACACGCTGGAAAGGAGTCAACATCAAAGGAATTGCAATTGCAGGGGAAAAAAAAAAAATGGAAAATTTAGTGACTCTAAGAAAATGGCCTGGGTTTATATCAGGTGCAGTGCAAAGGACCAAAAGATGCCAAAACTAAGCTCACAGATGTTGCAAAAGCAGGGGAAAAAGTCAAGGAGGAAGACACAACTTAGGGGGCAAGATATGAGGGACATGGCATGAATACTTAAAATATTAAAAAAAAGAAAAAGAAAAAATCTTTCCCAAAGTCAAAGCCATCAAAATGCAGGCAGGCCACACGCCAGCAAGGGCAGGCACATGCAGCAAAGCTTGCCAAAATTGATCCCCACTGAAGGCCAAAACAGAAAAGTAGGACCTACAAACACGCCGGAAAGGAGTCAACATCAAAGGAATTTCACTTGAAGGAGAAAAAAGAAAATTTTAGAAATTAAGTGACTCTAATAAAATGGCCTGGGTTTATATCAGGTGCAGTGCAAAGGACCAAAAGATGCCAAAACTAAGCTCACAGATGTTGCAAAAGCAGGGGAAAAAGTCAAGGAGGAAGACACAACTTAGGGGGCAAGATATGAGGGACATGGCATGAATACTTAAAATATTTAAAAAAAAAAAAAATGAAAAAATCTTTCCCAAAGTGAAAGCCATCAAAATGCAGGCAGGCCATACGCCACCAAGGGCAGGCACATGCAGCAAAGCTTGCCAAAATTGATCCCCACTGAAGGCCAAAACAGAAAAGAAGGACTTACCAACACGCTGGAATGGAGACACCATCAAAGGAATTGCAATTGAAGGAGAAAAAAAGAAAATTTGGGAAATTTAATGACTCTTAGTAAGTGGTCTGGGTTTATATCAGGTGCAGTGCAAAGGATCAAAATTTGCCAAAACTAAGCTCACAAATGTTGCAAAAGCAGGGGAAAAGTCAAGGAGGAAGACACAACTTAGGGGGCAACATATGAGGGACATGGCATGAACACTTCAGAAAACAACCAAAAAAGAAAAAAACCTTTCCCAAATTCAAAGCCATCAAAAGGCATGGCCTGCCATCAAGTGCAGGGACATGCACCAAAGATTCCTCTATTGGTCCCCATTGAAATCGCAAGATTCCTTTTCCCTTCCCAAAAGGAAATGAAATTTCCTTTCGGGAAGGGAAAAGGAATCTTGCGAATCCCAAAAGAAAGGCTTACAAACACTCTGGAAAGGAGATAGGTTCAAATGAAATGCAATTGAAAGGAGCAGAAAATCTGGAATTTTAGTCTCTACAAAAAATAGGCTGTGAGGAAATCAGCTGCATTGCAAAGGAACAAAAGGTGCCAAAAGTAAGCTCACAGATGTTGCAAAAGCAGGGAAAAAAGTCAAGGAGGAAGACACCACTTAGGGGGTGAGATGTGAGGGATATGGCATGAATACTTAAAACAAAACAAAAAAAAAAAAAAGAAAAACTCATTCCCAAAGTCAAAGCCATCAAAATGCAGGCAGGCCATACGCCAGCAAGGGCAGGCACATGCAGCAAAGCTTGCCAAAATTGATCCCCACTGAAGGCCAAAACAGAAAAGAAGGACTTACAAACACGCTGGAATGGAGACACCATCAAAGGAATTGCAATTGGAGGAGAAAAAATGAAAATTTGGGAAATTAAATGACTCTTAGAAAGTGGCCTGGGGTTTTATCAGGTGCAGTGCAAAGGACCAAAAGATGCCAAAACTAAGCTCACAAATGTTGCAAAAGCAGGGGAAAAGTCAAGGAGGAAGACACAACTTAGGGGGCAAGATATGAGGGACATGGCATGAACACTTCAGAAAACAACCAAAAAAAGAAAAAAACCTTTCCCAAAGTCAAAGCCATCAAAAGGCATGGCCTGCCATCAAGTGCAGGGACATGCACCAAAGATTCCTCTATTGGTCCCCATTGAAATCGCAAGATTCCTTTTCCCTTCCCGAAAGGAAATGAAATTTCCTTTCGGGAAGGGAAAAGGAATCTTGCAAATCCCAAAAGAAAGGCTTACAAACACTCTGGAAAGGAGATAGGTTCAAATGAAATGCAACTGAAAAAAGCAGAAAATCGGGAATTTTAGTCTCTACAAAAAATAGGCTGTGAGGAAATCAGCTGCATTGCAAAGGAACAAAAGGTGCCAAAAGTAAGCTCACAGATGTTGCAAAAGCAGGGGAAAAAGTCAAGGAGGAAGACACAACTTAGGGAGCAAGATATGAGGGACATGGCATGAATATCTAAAACAATAAAAAAAGAAAAAGAAAGGAAATAAATCTTTCCCAAATCAAAGCAATCAAAATGCAGGCAGGTCATACGGCACCAAGGGCAGGCACATGCAGCAAAGCTTGCCAAAATTGATCCCCACTGAAGGCCAAAACAGAAAAGAAGGACTTACAAACACGCTGGAATGGAGACACCATCAAAGGAATTGCAATTGAAGGAGAAAAAAAGAAAATTTGGGAAATTTAATGACTCTTAGTAAGTGGCCTGGGTTTATATCAGGTGCAGTGCAAAGGATCAAAATGTGCCAAAACTAAGCTCACAAATGTTGCAAAAGCAGGGAAAAAGTCAAGGAGGAAGACACAACTTAGGGGGCAAGATATGAGGGACATGGCATGAACACTTCAGAAAACAACCAAAAAAAGAAAAAAATCCTTCCCAAAGTCAAAGCCATCAAAAGGCATGGCCTGCCATCAAGTGCAGGGACATGCACCAAAGATTCCTCTATTGGTCCCCATTGAAATCGCAAGATTCCTTTTCCCTTCCCGAAAGGAAATTTCATTTCCTTTTGGGAATGGAAAAGGAATCTTGCGAATCCCAAAAGAAAGGCTTACAAACACTCTGGAAAGGAGATAGGTTCAAATGAAATGCAATTGAAAGGAGCAGAAAATCTGGAATTTTAGTCTCTACAAAAAATAGGCTGTGAGGAAATCAGCTGCATTGCAAAGGAACAAAAGGTGCCAAAAGTAAGCTCACAGATGTTGCAAAAGCAGGGGAAAAAGTCAAGGAGGAAGACACCACTTAGGGGGTAAGATGTGAGGGATATGGCATGAATACTTAAAACAAAACAAAAAAAAAAAAAAAGAAAAACTCATTCCCAAAGTCAAAGCCATCAAAATGCAGGCAGGCCATACGCCAGCAAGGGCAGGCACATGCAGCAAAGCTTGCCAAAATTGATCCCCACTGAAGGCCAAAACAGAAAAGAAGGACTTACAAACACGCTGGAATGGAGACACCATCAAAGGAATTGCAATTGGAGGAGAAAAAATGAAAATTTGGGAAATTAAATGACTCTTAGAAAGTGGCCTGGGGTTTTATCAGGTGCAGTGCAAAGGACCAAATGATGCCAAAACTAAGCTCACAAATGTTGCAAAAGCAGGGGAAAAGTCAAGGAGGAAGACACAACTTAGGGGGCAAGATATGAGGGACATGGCATGAACACTTCAGAAAACAACCAAAAAAAGAAAAAAACCTTTCCCAAAGTCAAAGCCATCAAAAGGCATGGCCTGCCATCAAGTGCAGGGACATGCACCAACGATTCCTCTATTGGTCCCCATTGAAATCGCAAGATTCCTTTTCCCTTCCCGAAAGGAAATGAAATTTCCTTTCGGGAAGGGAAAAGGAATCTTGCAAATCCCAAAAGAAAGGCTTACAAACACTCTGGAAAGGAGATAGGTTCAAATGAAATGCAACTGAAAAAAGCAGAAAATCGGGAATTTTAGTCTCTACAAAAAATAGGCTGTGAGGAAATCAGCTGCATTGCAAAGGAACAAAAGGTGCCAAAAGTAAGCTCACAGATGTTGCAAAAGCAGGGGAAAAAGTCAAGGAGGAAGACACAACTTAGGGAGCAAGATATGAGGGACATGGCATGAATATCTAAAACAATAAAAAAAGAAAAAGAAAGGAAATAAATCTTTCCCAAATCAAAGCAATCAAAATGCAGGCAGGTCATACGCCACCAAGGGCAGGCACATGCAGCAAAGCTTGCCAAAATTGATCCCCACTGAAGGCCAAAACAGAAAAGAAGGACTTACAAACACGCTGGAATGGAGACACCATCAAAGGAATTGCAATTGAAGGAGAAAAAAAGAAAATTTGGGAAATTTAATGACTCTTAGTAAGTGGCCTGGGTTTATATCAGGTGCAGTGCAAAGGATCAAAATGTGCCAAAACTAAGCTCACAAATGTTGCAAAAGCAGGGAAAAAGTCAAGGAGGAAGACACAACTTAGGGGGCAAGATATGAGGGACATGGCATGAACACTTCAGAAAACAACCAAAAAAAGAAAAAAATCCTTCCCAAAGTCAAAGCCATCAAAAGGCATGGCCTGCCATCAAGTGCAGGGACATGCACCAAAGATTCCTCTATTGGTCCCCATTGAAATCGCAAGATTCCTTTTCCCTTCCCGAAAGGAAATTTCATTTCCTTTCGGGAATGGAAAAGGAATCTTGGGAATCCCAAAAGAAAGGCTTACAAACACTCTGGAAAGGAGATAGGTTCAAATGAAATGCAATTGAAAAAAGCAGAAAATCTGGAATTTTAGTCTCTTCACAAAAAAAGCTGTGAGGAAATCAGCTGCACTGCAAAGGAACAAAAGGTGCCAAAAGTAAGCTCACAGATGTTGCACAAGCAGGGGAAAAAGTCAAGGAGGAAGACACAACTTAGGGAGCAAGATATGAGGGACATGGCATGAATACCTAAAAAAATAAAAAAAAAAAAAAAAGGAAAAATATCTTTCCCAAAGTCAAAGCAATCAAAATGCAGGCAGGCCATACGCCACCAAGGGCAGGCACATGCAGCAAAGCTTGCCAAAATTGATCCCCACTGAAGGCCAAAACAGAAAAGAAGGACCTACAAACACGCTGGAATGGAGACAACATCCAAGGATTTGCAATTGGAGGAGAAAAAAAGAAAATCAGGGAAATTATTGGCTCTAAAAAAATGGCCTGGGTTTATATCAGGTGCATTGCAAAGGACCAAAAGGTGCCAAAACTAAGCTCACAGATGTTGCAAAAGCAGGGAAAAAAGTCAAGGAGGAAGACACAACTTAGGGGGCAAGATATGAGGGACATGGCATGAATACTTAAAATATTAAAAAAAAAAAAAAGAAAAAATCTTTCCCAAAGTCAAAGCCATCAAAATGCAGGAAATGCAGGCAGGCCATACGCCACCAAGGGCAGGCACATGCAGCAAAGCTTGCCAAAATTGATCCCCACTGAAGGCCAAAACTTAAAAGAAGGACCTACAAACACGCTGGAAAGGAGTCAACATCAAGGGAATTGCAATTGGAGGAGAAAAAAAGAAAAATTGGGAAATTTAATGAGTCTAAGAAAATGGCCTGGGGTTTTATCAGTTGCAGTGCAAAGGACCAAAAGATGCAAAAACTAAGCTCACAGATGTTGCAAAAGCAGGGGAAAAAGTCAAGGAGGAAGACACAACTTAGGGGGCAAGATATGAGCGACATGGCATGAACACTTCAGAAAACAACCAAAAAAAGAAAAAAATCTTTCCCAAATTCAAAGAGATCAAAAGACATGGCCTGCCATCAAGTGCAGGGACATGCACCAAAGATTCCTCTATTGGTCCCCATTGAAATCGCAAGATTCCTTTTCCCTTCCCAAAAGGAAATTTCATTTCCTTTCGGGAAGCGAAAAGGAATCTTGCGAATCCCAAAAGAAAGGCTTACAAACACTCTGGAAAGGAGATAGGTTCAAATGAAATGCAATTGAAAAAAGCAGAAAATCTGGAATTTTAGTCTCTTCATAAAATAGGCTGTGAGGAAATCAGCTGCACTGCAAAGGACCAAAAGGTGCCAAAACTAAGCTCACAGATGTTGCAAAAGCAGGGGAAAAAGTCAAGGAGGAAGACACAACTTAGGGGGCAAGGTATGAAGGACATGGCATGAATACTTAAAACAAAAAAAAAAAAAAAAAGAAAAAAAATCTTTCCAAAGTCAAAGCCATCAAAATGCAGGCAGGCCATACGCCACCAAGGGCAGGCACATGCAGCAAAGCTTGCCAAAATTGATCCCCACTGAAGGCCAAAACAGAAAAGAAGGACCTACAAACACGCTGGAATGGAGACACCATCAAAGGAATTGCAATTGGAGGAGAAAAAAAGAAAATTTGGGAAATTTAATGAGTCTTAGAAAGTGGCCTGGGGTTTTATCAGGTGCAGTGCGAAGGACCAAAAGATGCCAAAACTAAGCTCACAGATGTTGCAAAAGCAGAGGAACAAGTCAAGGAGGAAGACAAAACTTAGGGGCCAAGATGTGAGGGACATGGCATGAATACTTAAAATAATAAAAAAAAAAAAAGAAAAAATCTTTCCCAAAGTCAAAGCCATCAAAATGCAGGCAGGCCATACGCCACCAAGGGCAGGCACATGCAAAGCTTGCCAAAATTGATCCCCACTGAAGGCCAAAACAGAAAGGAAGGACCCACAAACACGCTGGAATGGAGACACCATAAAAGGAATTGCAATTGGAGGAGAAAAAAAGAAAATTTGGGAAATTTAATGACTCTTAGAAAGTGGCCTGGGGTTTTATCAGGTGCAGTGCAAAGGACCAAAAGATGCCAAATCTAAGCTCACAGATGTTGCAAAAGCAGGGGAAAAAGTCAAGGAGGAAGACAGAACTTAGGGGGCAAGATATGAGGGACATGGCATGAACACTTCAGAAAACAACCAAAAAAAGAAAAAAATCCTTCCCAAAGTCAAAGCCATTAAAAGGCATGGCCAGCCATCAAGTGCAGGGACATGCACCAAAGATTCCTCTATTGGTCCCCATTGAAATCGCAAGATTCCTTTTCCCTTCCCGAAAGGAAATGAAATTTCCTTTTGGGAAGGGAAAAGGAATCTTCCGAATCCCAAAAGAAAGGCTTACAAACACTCTTGAAATGAGATAGGTTCAAATGAAATGCAATTGAAAATCAGAAAATCTGGAATTTTAGTCTCTTCATAAAATAGGCTCTGAGGAAATCAGCTGCATTGCAAAGGACCAACAGGTGCCAAAACTAAGCTCACAGATGTTGCAAAAGCAGAGGAAAAAGTCAAGGAGGAAGACACAACTTAGGGGGCAAGATATGAGGGACATGGCATGAATACTTAAAATAATAAAAAAAAAAAAAAAGAAAAAAATCTTTCCCAAAGTCAAAGCCATCAAAATGCAGGCATGCCATACGCCACCAAGGGCAGGCACATGCAGCAAAGCTTGCCAAAATTGATCCCCACTGAAGGCCAAAACAGAAAAGAAGGACTTACAAACACGCTGGAAAGGAGTCAACATCAAAGGAATTGCAATTGCAGGGGAAAAAAAAAAAATGGGAAATTTAGTGACTCTAAGAAAATGGCCTGGGTTTATATCAGGTGCAGTGCAAAGGACCAAAAGATGCCAAAACTAAGCTCACAGATGTTGCAAAAGCAGGGGAAAAAGTCAAGGAGGAAGACACAACTTAGGGGGCAAGATATGAGGGACATGGCATGAATACTTAAAATATTAAAAAAAAGAAAAAGAAAAAATCTTTCCCAAAGTCAAAGCCATCAAAATGCAGGCAGGCCACACGCCACCAAGGGCAGGCACATGCAGCAAAGCTTGCCAAAATTGATCCCCACTGAAGGCCAAAACAGAAAAGTAGGACCTACAAACACGCTGGAAAGGAGTCAACATCAAAGGAATTGCACTTGAAGGAGAAAAAAGAAAATTTGGGAAATTAAGTGACTCTAAGAAAATGGCCTGGGTTTATATCAGGTGCAGTGCAAAGGACCAAAAGATGCCAAAACTAAGCTCACAGATGTTGCAAAAGCAGGGGAAAAAGTCAAGGAGGAAGACACAACTTAGGGGGCAAGATATGAGGGACATGGCATGAATACTTAAAACATTTAAAAAAAAACAAATAGAAAAAATCTTTCCCAAAGTGAAAGCCATCAAAATGCAGGCAGGCCATACGCCACCAAGGGCAGGCACATGCAGCAAAGCTTGCCAAAATTGATCCCCACTGAAGGCCAAAACAGAAAAGAAGGACTTACCAACACGCTGGAATGGAGACACCATCAAAGGAATTGCAATTGAAGGAGAAAAAAAGAAAATTTGGGAAATTTAATGACTCTTAGTAAGTGGCCTGGGTTTATATCATGTGCAGTGCAAAGGATCAAAATTTGCTAAAACTAAGCTCACAAATGTTGCAAAAGCAGGGGAAAAGTCAAGGAGGAAGACACAACTTAGGGGGCAAGATATGAGGGACATGGCATGAACACTTTAGAAAACAACCAAAAAAAGAAAAAAACCTTTCCCAAAGTCAAAGCCATCAAAAGGCATGGCCTGCCATCAAGTGCAGGGACATGCACAAAAGATTCCTCTATTGGTCCCCATTGAAATCGCAAGATTCCTTTTCCCTTCCCGAAAGGAAATGAAATTTCCTTTCGGGAAGGGGAAAGGAATCTTGCAAATCCCAAAAGAAAGGCTTACAAACACTCTGGAAAGGAGATAGGTTCAAATGAAATGCAACTGAAAAAAGCAGAAAATCGGGAATTTTAGTCTCTACAAAAAATAGGCTGTGAGGAAATCAGCTGCATTGCAAAGGAACAAAAGGTGCCAAAAGTAAGCTCACAGATGTTGCAAAAGCAGGGGAAAAAGTCAAGGAGGAAGACACAACTTAGGGAGCAAGATATGAGGGACATGGCATGAATACCTAAAACAATAAAAAAAGAAAAAGAAAGGAAATAAATCTTTCCCAAATCAAAGCAATCAAAATGCAGGCAGGCCATACGCCACCAAGGGCAGGCACATGCAGCAAAGCTTGCCAAAATTGATCCCCACTGAAGGCCAAAACAGAAAAGAAGGACTTACAAACACGCTGGAAAGGAGTCAACATCAAAGGAAATGCAATAGCAGGGGAAAAAAAAAAATTGGAAATTTAGTGACTCTAAGAAAATGGCCTGGGTTTATATCAGGTGCAGTGCAAAGGACCAAAAGATGCCAAAACTAAGCTCACAGATGTTGCAAAAGCAGGGGAAAAAGTCAAGGAGGAAGACACAACTTAGGGGGCAAGATATGAGGGACATGGCATGAATACTTAAAATATTAAAAAAAAGAAAAAGAAAAAATCTTTCCCAAAGTCAAAGCCATAAAAATGCAGGCAGGCCACACGCCAGCAAGGGCAGGCACATGCAGCAAAGCTTGCCAAAATTGATCCCCACTGAAGGCCAAAACAGAAAAGTAGGACCTACAAACACGCTGGAGAGGAGTCATCATCAAAGGAATTGCAATTGAAGGAGAAAAAAAGAAAATTTGGGAAGTTTAATGACTCTTAGTAAGTGGCCTGGGTTTATATCAGGTGCAGTGCAAAGGATCAAAATGTGCCAAAACTAAGCTCACAAATGTTGCAAAAGCAGGGGAAAAAGTCAAGGAGGAAGACACAACTTAGGGGGCAAGATATGAGGGACATGGCATGAACACTTCAGAAAACAACCAAAAAAAGAAAAAAATCCTTCCCAAAGTCAAAGCCATCAAAAGGCATGGCCTGCCATCAAGTGCAGGGACATGCACCAAAGATTCCTCTATTGGTCCCCATTGAAATCGCAAGATTCCTTTTCCCTTCCCGAAAGGAAATGAAATTTCCTTTCGGGAAGGGAAAAGGAATCTTGCGAATCCCAAAAGAAAGGCTTACAAACACTCTGGAAAGGAGATAGGTTCAAATGAAATGCAATTGAAAGGAGCAGAAATCTGGAAATTTAGTCTCTACAAAAAATAGGCTGTGAGGAAATCAGCTGCATTTCAAAGGAACAAAAGGTGGCAAAACTAAGCTCACAGATGTTGCACAAGCAGGGGAAAAAGTCAAGGAGGAAGACACAACTTAGGGGGCAAGGTATGAAGGACATGGCATGAATACCTAAAACAAAAAAAAAAAAAAAAAGAAAAAAATCTTTCCAAAGTCAAAGCCATCAAAATGCAGGCAGGCCATACGCCACCAAGTGCAGGCACATGCAGCAAAGCTTGCCAAAATTGATCCCCACTGAAGGCCAAAACAGATAAGAAGGACCTACAAACACGCTGGAATGGAGACACCATCAAAGGAATTGCAATTGGAGGAGAAAAAAAGAAAATTTGGGAAATTTAATGACTCTTAGAAAGTGGCCTGGGGTTTTATCAGGTGCAGTGCGAAGGACCAAAAGATGCCAAAACTAAGCTCACAGATGTTGCAAAAGCAGGGGAACAAGTCAAGGAGGAAGACACATCTTAGGGGGCAAGATGTGAGGGACATGGCATGAATAATTAAAATAATAAAAAAAAAAAAAGAAAAAATCTTTCCCAAAGTCAAAGCCAGTAAAATGCAGGCAGGCCATACGCCACCAAGGGAAGGCACATGCAGCAAAGCTTGCCAAAATTGATCCCCACTGAAGGCCAAAACAGAAAAGAAGGACCTACAAACACGCTGGAAAGGAGTGAACATCAAAGGAATTGCAATTGGATGAGAAAAAAAGAAAGTTTGGTAAATTTAGTGACTCTAAGAAAATGGCCTGGGGTTTTATCAGGTGCAGTGCAAAGGACCAAAAGATGCCAAAACTAAGCTCACATTTGTCGCAAAAGCAGGGGAAAAAGTCAAGGAGGAAGACAGAACTTAGGGGGCAAGATATGAGGGACATGGCATGAACACTTCAGAAAACAACCAAAAAAAGAAAAAAATCTTTCCCAAAGTCAAAGCCATCAAAAGGCATGGCCTGCCATCAAGTGCAGGGACATGCACCAAAGATTCCTCTATTGGTCCCCATCGAAATCGCAAGATTCCTATTCCCTTCCCGAAAGAAATGAAATTTCCGTTCGGGAAGGGAAAAGGAACCTTGCGAATCCCAAAAAAAGGCTTAAAAACACTCTGGAAAGGAGATAGGTTCAAATGAAATGCAATTGAAAAAAGCAGAAAATCTGGAATTTTAGTCTCTTCAAAAAATAGGCTGTGAGGAAATCAGCTGCATTGCAAAGGACCAAAAGGTGCCAAAACTAAGCTCACAGATGGTGCAAAAGCAGGGGAAAAAGTCAAGGAGGAAGACACAACTTAGGGGGCAAGATATAAGGGACATGGCATGAATACTTAAAACAAAAAAAAAAAAAAAATAAGAAATCTTACAAAAGTCAAAGCCATCAAAATACAGGCAGGCCATACTCCAGCAAGGGCAGGCACATGCAGCAAAGCTTGCCAAAATTGATCCGCACTGAAGGCCAAAACAGAAAAGAAGGACTTACAAACACGCTGGAATGGAGACACCATCAAAGGAATTGCAAATGGAGGAGAAAAAAAGAAAATTGGGAAATTTAATGACTCTTAGAAAGTGGCCTGGGGTTTTATCAGGTGCAGTGCAAAGGACAAAAAGATGCCAAAGTTAAGCTCACAGATGTTGCAAAAGCAGGGGAAAAAGTGAAGGAGGAAGACACAACTTAGGGGGCAAGATATGAGGGACATGGCATGAATACTTAAAATAATAAAAATAAAAAAGAGGAAAAATCTTTCCCAAAGTCAAAGCCATCAAAATGCAGGCAGGCCATACCCCACAAAGGGAAGGCACATGCAGCAAAGCTTGCCAAAATTGATCACCACTGAAGGCCAAAACAGAAAAGAAGGACTTACAAACACGCTGGAATGGAGTCAACATCAAAGGAATTCCAATAGGAGGAGAAAAAAAGAAAATTTGGGAAATTACTGACTCTAAAAAAATGGCCTGGGTTTATATCAGGTGCAGTTCAAAGGACAAAAAGGTGCCAAAACTAAGCTCACAGATGTTGCAAAAGCAGGGGAAAAAGTCAAGGAGGAAGACACAACTTAGTGGGCAAGATATGAGGGACATGGCATGAATACTTAAAACAAAAAGAAAAAAAAAAGAAAAAATCTTTCCCAAAGTCAAAGCCATCAAAATGCAGGCAGGCCATACGCCACCAAGGGCAGGCACATGCAGCAAATCTTGCCAAAATTGATCCCCACTGAAGGCCAAAACAGAAAATAAGTACCTACAAACACGCTGGAAAGGAGTCAACATCAAAGGAATTGCAATTGGAGGAGAAAAAAAGAAAAATTGGGAAATTAAATGACTCTAAGAAAATGGCCTGGGTTTATATCAGGTGCAGTGCAAAGGACGAAAAGATGCCAAAACTAAGCTCACAGATGTTGCAAAAGCAGGGAAAAAAGTCAAGGAGGAAGACACAACTTAGGGGGCAAGATATGAGGGACATGGCATGAATACTTAAAACAAAAAAGAAAAAAAAAAGAAAAAATCTTTCCCAAAGTCAAAGCCATCAAAAGGCATGGCAGGCCATACGGCAGCAAGTGCAGGCACATGCAGCAAAGCTTGCCAAAATTGATCCCCACTGAAGGACAAAACAGAAAAGAAGGACCTACAAACACGCTGGAATGGAGACACCATCAAAGGAATTGCAATTGGAGGAGAAAAAATGAAAATTTGGGAAATTTAGTGACTCTAAGAAAATGGCCTGGGTTTATATCAGGTGCAGTGCAAAGGACCAAAAGATGCCAACACTAAGCTCACAGATGTTGCAAAAGCAGGGGAAAAAGTCAAGGAGGAAGACACAACTTAGGGGGCAAGATATGAGGGACATGGCATGAATACGTAAAATATTAAAAACAAAAAAGAAAAAAATCTTTCCCAAAGTCAAAGCCATCAAAATGCAGGCAGGCCATACGCCACCAAGGGCAGGCACATGCAGCAAAGCTTGCCAAAATTGATCCCCACTGAAGGCCAAAAGGGAAAAGCGGGACCTACAAACACGCTGGAAAGGAGTCAACATCAAAGGAATTGCAATTGGAGGAGAAAAAAAGAAAATTTGGGAAATTTAGTGACTGTAAGGAAATGGCCGGGGATAATATCAGGTGCAGTGCGAAGGACCAAAAGGTGCCAAAACTAAGCTCACAGATGTTGCAAAAGCAGGGGAAAAAGTCAAGGAGGAAGACACAACTTAGGGGGCAAGATATGAGGGACATAGCATGAACACTTCAGAAAACAACCAAAAAAAGAAAAAACACTTTCCCAAAGTCAAAGCCATCAAAAGGCATGGCCTGCCATCAAGTGCAGGGACATGCACCAAAGATTCCTCTATTGGTCCCCATTGAAATCGCAAGATTCCTTTTCCTTTCCCGAAAGGAAATGAAATTTCCTTTCGGGAAGGGAAAAGGAATCTTGCGAATCCCAAAAGAAAGGCTTACAAACACTCTGAAAGGAGATAGGTTCAAATGAAATGCAATTGAAAAAAGCAGAAAATCGGGAATTTTAGTCTCTACAAAAAATAGGCTGTGAGGAAATCAGCTGCATTGCAAAGGAGCAAAAGGTGCCAAAACTAAGCTCACAAATGTTGCAAAAGCAGGGGAAAAAGTCAAGGAGGAAGACACAACTTAGGGGGCAAGATATGAGGGACATGGCATTAATACTTAAAATATTAAAAAAAAAGAAAAAATCTTTCCCAAAGTCAAAGCCATCAAAATGCAGGCAGGCCATACGCCAGCAAGTGCAGGCACATGCAGCAAAATTTGCCAGAATTGATCCCCACTGAAGGCCAAAACAGAAAAGAAGGACTTACAAACACGCTGGGAAGGAGTCAACATCAAAGGAATTGCAATTAGAGGAGCAAAAAAGAAAATTTGGGAAATTTAGTGACTCTAAGAAAAATGGCCTGGGTTATATCAGGTGCATTGCAAAGGACCAAAAGGTGCCAAAACTAAGCTCACAGATGTTGCAAAAGCAGGGGGAAAAGTCAAGGAGGAAGACACAACTTAGGGGGCAAGATATGAGCGACATGGCATGAATACTTAAAACAAAAAAAAAAAAAAAAAGGAAAAAATCTATCCCAATGTCAAAGCCATCAAAATGCACGCAGACCATACGCTAGCAAGTGCAGGCACATGCAGAAAAGCTTGCCAAAATTGATCCCCACTGAAGGCCAAAACAGAAAATAAGGACTTACAAACACGCTGGAATGGAGACAACAGGAAAGGAATTCAATTCTCTGAGAAAAAAAGAAAATTTGGGTATGTTAGTGATTCTAAGAAAATGGCCTGGGTTTATATCAGGTGCATTGCAAAGGACCAAAAGGTGCCAAAACTAAGCTCACCGAAGTTGCAAAAGCAGGGGAAAAAGTCAAGGAGGAAGACACAACTTAGGGGGCAAGATGTGAGGGACATGGCATGAATACTTAAAATAATAAAAAAAAAAAAAGAAAAAATCTTTCCCAAAGTCAAAGCCATTAAAATGCAGGCAGCCCATACGCCAGCAAGGGCAGGCACATTAAGCAAATCTTGCCAAAATTGATCCCCACTGAAGGCCAAAACAGAAAAGAAGGACTTGCAAACACGCTGGAATGGAGACAACATCAAAGGAATTGCAATTGGAGGAGAAAAAAAGAAAATTTTGGAATTTTAGTGACTCTAAGAAAATGGCCCGGGGTTTTATCAGGTGCATTGCAAAAGACCAAAAGGTTCCAAAACTAAGCTCACATATGTTGCAAAAGCTGGGGAAAAAGTCAAGGAGGAAGACACAACTTAGGGGGCAAGGGTATGAAGGACATGGCATGAATACTTAAAACAAAGAAAAAAAAAAATATAGAAAAAATCTTTCCCAAAGTCAAAGCAATAAAAATGCAGGCAGGCCATACGCCACCAAGGGCAGGCACATGCAGCAAAGCTTGCCAAAATTGATCCCCACTGAAGGCCAAAACAGAAAAGAAGGACCTACAAACACGCTGGAAAGGAGTCAACATCAAAGGAATTGCAATTGGAGGAGAAAAAAAGAAAATTTGGGAAATTTAGTGACTCTTGGAAAATGGCCTGGGTTTTTATCAGGTGCAGTGCAAAGGACCAAAAGATGCCAAAACTAAGCTCACAGATGCTGCAAAAGCAGGGAAAAAGTCAAGGAGGAAGACACAACTTAGGGGGCAAGATATGAGGACATGGCATGAACACTTCAGAAAACAACCAAAAAAAGAAAAAATCTTTCCCAAAGTCAAAGCCATCAAAAGGCATGGCCTGCCATCAAGTGCAGGGACATGCACCAAAGATTCCTCTATTGGTCCCCCATTGAAATTGCAAGATTCCTTTTCCCTTCCCGAAAGGAAATGAAATTTCCTTTCGGGAAGGGAAAAGGAATCTTCCGGATCCCAAAAGAAAGGCTTACAAACACTCTGGGAAAGGAGATAGGTTCAAATGAAATGCAATTGAAAAAAGCAGAAAATGGGGAATTTTAGTCTCTTCAAAAAATAGGCTGTGAGGAAATCAGCTGCATTGCAAGGACCAAAAGGTGCCAAAACTAAGCTCACAGATGTTGCAAAAGCAGGGGAAAAAGTCAAGGAGGAAGACACAACTTAGGGGGCAAGATATGAGGGACATGGCATGAATACTTAAAATAATAAAAAAAAAAAAGAAAAAATCTTTCCCAAAGTCAAAGCCATCAAAATGCAGGCAGGCCCATACGACAGCAAGTGCAGGCCAAATGCAGCAAAGTTTGCCAAAATTCATCCCCACTGAAGGCCAAAACAGAAAAGGAGGACCTACAAACACGATGGAAAGGAGTCATAACATCAAAGGAATTGCAATTGGAGGAGAAAAAAAGAAAATTTTGGAAATTTAGTGACTCTAAGGAAATGGCCTGGGTTTATATCAGGTGCAGTGCAAAGGACCAAAAGATGCCAAAACTAAAGCTCACAGATGTTGCAAAAGCAGGGGAAAAAGTCAAGGAGGAAGACACAACTTAGGGGGCAAGATATGAGGGACATGGCATGAATACTAAAAAATAATAAAAAAAAAAAAGGAAAAATCTTTCCCAAAGTCAAAGCCATCAAAATGCAGGGCAGGCCATACGCCAGCAAGTGGAGGCACATGCAGCAAAGTTTGCCAAAATTCATCCCCACTGAAGGCCAAAACAGAAATGAGGACCTACAAACACGCTGGAAAGGAGTCAACATCAAAGGAATTGCAATTGTAGGAGAAAAAAAGAAAATTTGGGAAATTTAGTGTCTCTAAGGAAATGGCCTGGGTTTATATCAGGTGCAGTGCAAAGGACCAAAAGATGCCAAAACTAAGCTCACAGATGTTGCAAAAGCAGGGGAAAAAGTCAAGGAGGAAGACACAACTTAGGGGGCAAGATATGAGGGACATGGCATGAATACTTAAAATAATAAAAAAAAAAAAAAAATGAAAAAATCTTACCCAAAGTAAAAGCCACCAAAATGCAGGCAGGCCATACGCCACCAAGGGCAGGCACATGCAGCAAAGCTTGCCAAAATTGATCCCCACTGGAGGCCAAAACAGAAAAGAAGGATCTACAAACACGCTGGAAAGGAGTCAACATCAAAGGAATTGCAATTGTAGGAGAAAAAAAGAAAATTTGGGAAATTTAGTGACTCTTATAAAATGGCCTGGGGTTTTGTCAGGTGCAGTGCAAAGGACCAAAAGATGCCAAAACTAAGCTCACAGATGTTGCAAAAGCAGGGGAAAAAGTCAAGGGAGGAAGACACAACTTAGGGGGCAAGATATGAGGGACATGGCATGAATACTTAAAATAATAAAAAAAAAAAAAAGAAAAAATCTTTCCCAAAGTCAAAGCCATTAAAATGCAGGCAGGCCATATCCCACCAAGGGCAGGCACATGCAGCAAAGCTTGCCAAAATTGATCCCCACTGAAGGCCAAAACAGAAAAGAAGGACCTACAAAACACGCTGGAAAGGTGTCAACATCAAAGGAATTGCAATTGGAGGAGAAAAAAAGAAAATTTTGGAAATTTAGTGACTCTAAGAAAATGGCCTGGGTTTATATCAGGTGCAGTGCAAAGGACCAAAGATGCCAAAACTAAGCTCACAGATGTTGCAAAAGCAGGGGAAAAAGTCAAGGAGGAAGACACAACTTAGGGGGCAAGATGTGAGGGACATGGCATGAATACTTAAAATAATAAAAATAAAAAAGAAAAAAATCTTTCCCAAAGTCAAAGCCATCAAAATGCAGGCACGCCATACGCCAGCAAGTGCAGGCACATGCAGCAAATCTTGCCAAAATTGATCCCCACTGAAGGCCAAAACAGAAAAAAGGACTTACAAACACGCTGGGAAGGAGTCAACCTCAAAGGAATTGCAATTGGAGGAGAAAAAAAGAAAATTTGGGAAATTTAGTGAGTCGAAGAAAATGGCCCTGGGTTTATATCAGGTTGCAGTGCAAAGGACCAAAAGATGCAAAAACTAAGCTCACAGATGTTGCAAAAAGCAGGGGAAAAAGTCAAGGAGGAAAGACACAACTTAGGGGGCAAGATATGAGGGGACATGGCATGAATACTTAAAATAATAAAAAAAAAAAAAAGAAAAAATCTTTCCCAAAGTCAAAGCCATCAAAATGCAGGCAGGCCATACGCCACCAAGGGCAGGCACATGCAGCACAGCTTGCCAAAATTGATCCCCACTGAAGGCCAAAACAGAAAAGAAGGACCTACAAACACGCTGGAAAGGAGTCAACATCAAAGGAATTGCAAATGGAGGCGAAAAAAAGAAAATTTGGGAAATTTAGTGACTCTAAGAAAATGGCCCGGGGTTTTATCAGGTGCAGTGCAAAGGACCAAAAGATGCCAAAACTAAGCTCACAGATGTTGCAAAAGCAGGGGAAAAAGTCAAGGAGGAAGACACAACTTAGGGGGCAAGATATGAGGGACATGGCATGGAATACTTAAAATAATAAAAAAAAAAAAAAATGAAAAAATCTTACCCAAAGTAAAAGCCACCAAAATGCAGGCAGGCCATACGCCACCAAGGGCAGGCACATGCAGCAAAACTTGCCAAAATTGATCCCCACTGGAGGCCAAAACAGAAAAGAAGGATCTACAAACACGCTGGAAAGGAAGTCAACATCAAAGGAATTGCAAATGGAGGAGAAAAAAAGAAAATTTGGGAAATTTAGTGACTCTTATAAAAATGCCTGGGGTTTTATCAGGTGCAGTGCAAAGGACCAAAAGATGCCAAAACTAAGCTCACAGATGTTGCAAAAGCAGGGGAAAAAGTCAAGGAGGAAGACACAACTTAGGGGGCAAGATGTGAGGGACATGGCATGAATACTTAAAATAATAAAAAAAAAAAAAAAATTGAAGAAATCTTACCCAAAGTAAAAGCCACCAAAATGCAGGCAGGCCATACGCAACCAGGGCAGGCACATGCAGCAAAGCTTGCCAAAATTGATCCCCACTGAAGGCCAAAACAGAAAAGAAGGATCTACAAACACGCTGGGAAGGAGTCAACATCAAAGGAATTGCAATTGGAGGAGAAAAAAAGAAAATTTTGGAAATTTAGAGACTCTTATAAAAATGCCTGGGGTTTTATCAGGTGCAGTGCAAAGGACCAAAAGATGCCAAAACTAAGCTCACAGATGTTGCAAAAGCAGGGGAAAAAGTCAAGGAGGAAGACACAACTTAGGGGGCAAGATGTGAGGGACATGGCATGAATACTTAAAATAATAAAAAAAAAAAAAGAAAAAATCTTTCCCAAAGTCAAAGCCATCAAAATGCAGGCAGGCCATACGCCAGCAAGGGCAGGCACATGCAGCAAATCTTGCCAAAATTGATCTCCACTGAAGGCCAAAACAGAAAAGAAGGACTTGCAAACACGCTGGAATGGAGACAACATCAAAGGAATTGCAATTGGAGGAGAAAAAAAGAAAATTTTGGAATTTTAGTGACTCTAAGAAAATGGCCCGGGGTTTTATCAGGTGCATTGCAAAGGACCAAAAGGTTCCAAAACTAAGCTCACATATGTTGCAAAAGCAGGGGAAAAAGTCAAGGAGGAAGACACAACTTAGGGGGCAAGGTATGAAGGACATGGCATGAATACTTAAAACAAACAAAAAAAAAAAATATAGAAAAAATCTTTCCCAAAGTCAAAGCCATCAAAATGCAGGCAGGCCATACGCCACCAAGGGCAGGCACATGCAGCAAAGCTTGCCAAAATTGATCCCCACTGAAGGCCAAAACAGAAAAGAAGGACCTACAAACACGCTGGAAAGGAGTCAATATCAAAGGAATTGCAATTGGAGGAGAAAAAAAGAAAATTTGGGAAATTTAGTGACTCTAAGAAAATGGCCCGGGGTTTTATCAGGTGCAGTGCAAAGGACCAAAAGATGCCAAAACTAAGCTCACAGATGCTGCAAAAGCAGGGGAAAAAGTCAAGGAGGAACACACAACTTAGGGGGCAAGATATGAGGAACATGGCATGAACACTTCAGAAAACAACCAAAAAAAGAAAAAAATCTTTCCCAAAGTCAAAGCCATCAAAAGGCATGGCCTGCCATCAAGTGCAGGGACATGCACCAAAGATTCCTCTATTGGTCCCCATTGAAATTGCAAGATTCCTTTTCCCTTCCCGAAAGGAAATTTCATTTCCTTTCGGGAAGGGAAAAGGAATCTTCCGGATCCCAAAAGAAAGGCTTACAAACACTCTGGAAAGGAGATAGGTTCAAATGAAATGCAATTGAAAAAAGCAGAAAATGGGGAATTTTAGTCTCTTCAAAAAATAGGCTGTGAGGAAATCAGCTGCATTGCAAAGGACCAAAAGGTGCCAAAACTAAGCTCACAGATGTTGCAAAAGCAGGGGAAAAAGTCAAGGAGGAAGACACAACTTAGGGGGCAAGATATGAGGGACATGGCATGAATACTTAAAATAATAAAAAAAAAAAAAAATGAAAAAATCTTACCCAAAGTAAAAGCCACCAAAATGCAGGCAGGCCATACGCCACCAAGGGCAGGCACATGCAGCAAAGCTTGCCAAAATTGATCCCCACTGGAGGCCAAAACAGAAAAGAAGGATCTACAAACACGCTGGAAAGGAGTCAACATCAAAGGAATTGCAATTGTAGGAGAAAAAAAGAAAATTTGGGAAATTTAGTGACTCTTATAAAATGGCCTGGGTTTTGTCAGGTGCAGTGCAAAGGACCAAAAGATGCCAAAACTAAGCTCACAGATGTTGCAAAAGCAGGGGAAAAAGTCAAGGAGGAAGACACAACTTAGGGGGCAAGATGTGAGGGACATGGCATGAATACTTAAAATTATAAAAAAAAAAAAAAAGGAAAAATTCTTTCCCAAAGTCAAAGCCATCAAAAGGCAAGCAGGCCATACGCCAGCAAGTGCAGGCAGATGCAGCAAAGCTTGCCAAAATTGATCCCCACTGAAGGCCAAAACAGAAAAGAAGGACCTACAAACACGCTGGAAAGGAGTCAACATCAAAGGAATTGCAATTGGAGGAGAAAAAAAGAAAATTTTGGAAATTTAGTGACTCCAAGAAAATGGCCCGGGGTTTTATCAGGTGCATTGCAAAGGACCAAAAGGTGCCAAAACTAAGCTCACAGATGTTGCAAAAGCAGGGGAAAAAGTCAAGGAGGAAGACACAACTTAGGGGGCAAGATATGAGGGACATGGCATGAATACTTAAAATAATAAAAAAAAAAAAAAGAAAAAATCTTTCCCAAAGTCAAAGCCATTAAAATGCAGGCAGGCCATATCCCACCAAGGGCAGGCACATGCAGCAAAGCTTGCCAAAATTGATCCCCACTGAAGGCCAAAACAGAAAAGAAGGACCTACAAACACGCTAGAAAGGTGTCAACATCAAAGGAATTGCAATTGGAGGAGAAAAAAAGAAAATTTTGGAAATTTAGTGACTCTAAGAAAATGGCCTGGGTTTATATCAGGTGCAGTGCAAAGGACCAAAAGATGCCAAAACTAAGCTCACAGATGTTGCAAAAGCAGGGGAAAAAGTCAAGGAGGAAGACACAACTTAGGGGGCAAGATGTGAGGGACATGGCATGAATACTTAAAATAATAAAAATAAAAAAGAAAAAATCTTTCCCAAAGTCAAAACCATCAAAATGCAGGCACGCCATACGCCAGCAAGTGCAGGCACATGCAGCAAATCTTGCCAAAATTGATCCCCACTGAAGGCCAAAACAGAAAAAAGGACTTACAAACACGCTGGGAAGGAGTCAACCTCAAAGGAATTGCAATTGGAGGAGAAAAAAAGAAAATTTGGGGAAATTTAGTGAGTCGAAGAAAATGGCCTGGGTTTATATCAGGTGCAGTGCAAAGGACCAAAAGATGCAAAAACTAAGCTCACAGATGTTGCAAAAGCAGGGGAAAAAGTCAAGGAGGAAGACACAACTTAGGGGGCAAGATATGAGGGACATGGCATGAATACTTAAAATAATAAAAAAAAAAAAAAGAAAAAATCTTTCCCAAAGTCAAAGCCATCAAAATGCAGGCAGGCCATACGCCACCAAGGGCAGGCACATGCAGCACAGCTTGCCAAAATTGATCCCCACTGAAGGCCAAAACAGAAAAGAAGGACCTACAAACACGCTGGAAAGGAGTCAACATCAAAGAATTGCAAATGGAGGCGAAAAAAAGAAAATTTGGGAAATTTAGTGAGTCGAAGAAAATGGCCTGGGTTTATATCAGGTGCAGTGCAAAGGACCAAAAGATGCAAAAACTAAGCTCACAGATGTTGCAAAAGCAGGGGAAAAAGTCAAGGAGGAAGACACAACTTAGGGGGCAAGATATGAGGGACATGGCATGAATACTTAAAATAATAAAAAAATAAAAAAGAAAAAATCTTTCCCAAAGTCAAAGCCATCAAAATGCAGGCAGGCCATACGCCACCAAGGGCAGGCACATGCAGCACAGCTTGCCAAAATTGATCCCCACTGAAGGCCAAAACAGAAAAGAAGGACCTACAAACACGCTGGAAAGGAGTCAACATCAAAGAATTGCAAATGGAGGCGAAAAAAAAGAAAATTTTGGAAATTTAGTGACTCTAAGGAAATGGCCTGGGTTTATATCAGGTGCAGTGCAAAGGACCAAAAGATGCCAAAACTAAGCTCACAGATGTTGCAAAAGCAGGGGAAAAAGTCAAGGAGGAAGACACAACTTAGGGGGCAAGATATGAGGGACATGGCATGAATACTTAAAATAATAAAAAAATAAAAAAGAAAAAATCTTTCCCAAAGTCAAAGCCATCAAAATGCAGGCAGGCCATACGCCACCAAGGGCAGGCACATGCAGCACAGCTTGCCAAAATTGATCCCCACTGAAGGCCAAAACAGAAAAGAAGGACCTACAAACACGCTGGAAAGGAGTCAACATCAAAGAATTGCAAATGGAGGCGAAAAAAAGAAAATTTTGGAAATTTAGTGACTCTAAGGAAATGGCCTGGGTTTATATCAGGTGCAGTGCAAAGGACCAAAAGATGCCAAAACTAAGCTCACAGATGTTGCAAAAGCAGGGGAAAAAGTCAAGGAGGAAGACACAACTTAGGGGGCAAGATATGAGGGACATGGCATGAATACTTAAAATAATAAAAAAAAAAAAAAAGAAAAAATCTTTCCCAAAGTCAAAGCCATCAAAATGCAGGCAGGCCATACGCCACCAAGGGCAGGCACATGCAGCACAGCTTGCCAAAATTGATCCCCACTGAAGGCCAAAACAGAAAAGAAGGACCTACAAACACGCTGGAAAGGAGTCAACATCAAAGAATTGCAAATGGAGGCGAAAAAATGAAAATTTGGGAAATTTAGTGAGTCGAAGAAAATGGCCTGGGTTTATATCAGGTGCAGTGCAAAGGACCAAAAGATGCAAAAACTAAGCTCACAGATGTTGCAAAAGCAGGGGAAAAAGTCAAGGAGGAAGACACAACTTAGGGGGCAAGATATGAGGGACATGGCATGAATACTTAAAATAATAAAAAAATAAAAAAGAAAAAATCTTTCCCAAAGTCAAAGCCATCAAAATGCAGGCAGGCCATACGCCACCAAGGGCAGGCACATGCAGCACAGCTTGCCAAAATTGATCCCCACTGAAGGCCAAAACAGAAAAGAAGGACCTACAAACACGCTGGAAAGGAGTCAACATCAAAGAATTGCAAATGGAGGCGAAAAAAAGAAAATTTGGGAAATTTAGTGACTCTAAATAAATGGCCCGGGGTTTTATCAGGTGCTTTGCAAAGGACCAAAAGATGCCAAAACTAAGCTCATAGATGCTGCAAAAGCATGGGAAAAAGTCAAGGAGGAAGACACAACTTAGGGGGCAAGATATGAGGGACATGGCATGAACACTTCAGAAAACAAAAAAAAAAAGAAAAAAATCTTTCCCAAAGTCAAAGCCATCAAAAGGCATGGCCTGCCATCAAGTGCAGGGACATGCACCAAAGATTCCTCTATTGGTCCCCATTGAAATTGCAAGATTCCTTTTCCCTTCCCGAAAGGAAATTTCATTTCCTTTCGGGAAGGGAAAAGGAATCTTCCGGATCCCAAAAGAAAGGCTTACAAACACTCTGGAAAGGAGATAGGTTCAAATGAAATGCAATTGAAAAAAGCAGAAAATCGGGAATTTTAGTCTCTTCAAAAAATAGGCTGTGAGGAAATCAGCTGCATTGCAAAGGACCAAAAGGTGCCAAAACTAAGCTCACAGATGTTGCAAAAGCAGGGGAAAAAGTCAAGGAGGAAGACACAACTTAGGGGGCAAGATATGAAGGACATGGCATGAATACTTAAAATAATAAAAAAAAAAAAGAAAAAGTCTTTCCCAAAGTCAAAGCCATCAAAATGCAGGCAGGCCATACGGCAGCAAGTGCAGGCACATGCAGCAAAGTTTGCCAAAATTCATCCCCACTGAAGGCCAAAACAGAAAAGGAGGACCTACAAACACGATGGAAAGGAGTCAACATCAAAGGAATTGCAATTGGAGGAGAAAAAAAGAAAATTTTGGAAATTTAGTGACTCTAAGGAAATGGCCTGGGTTTATATCAGGTGCAGTGCAAAGGACCAAAAGATGCCAAAACTAAGCTCACAGATGTTGCAAAAGCAGGGGAAAAAGTCAAGGAGGAAGACACAACTTAGGGGGCAAGATATGAGGGACATGGCATGAATACTTAAAATAATAAAAAAAAAAAAGAAAAAATCTTTCCCAAAGTCAAAGCCATCAAAATGCAGGCAGGCCATACGCCAGCAAGTGCAGGCACATGCAGCAAAGTTTGCCAAAATTCATCCCCACTGAAGGCCAAAACAGAAAAGAAGGACCTACAAACACGCTGGAAAGGAGTCAACATCAAAGGAATTGCAATTGGAGGAGAAAAAAAGAAAATTTGGGAAATTTAGTGACTCTAAGGGACTGGCCTGGGTTTATATCAGGTGCAGTGCAAAGGACGAAAAAATGCCAAAACTAAGCTCACAGATGTTGCAAAAGCAGGGGAAAAAGTCAAGGAGGAAGACACAACTTAGGGGGCAAGATATGAGGGACATGGCATGAATACTTAAAATAATAAAAAAAAAAAAAAACGAAAAAATCTTACCCAAAGTAAAAGCCACCAAAATGCAGGCAGGCCATACGCCACCAAGGGCAGGCACATGCAGCAAAGCTTGCCAAAATTGATCCCCACTGAAGGCCAAAACAGAAAAGAAGGATCTACAAACACGCTGGAAAGGAGTCAACATCAAAGGAATTGCAATTGGAGGAGAAAAAAAGAAAATTTGGGAAATTTAGTGACTCTTATAAAATGGCCTGGGGTTTTGTCAGGTGCAGTGCAAAGGACCAAAAGATGCCAAAACTAAGCTCACAGATGTTGCAAAAGCAGGGGAAAAAGTCAAGGAGGAAGACACAACTTAGGGGGCAAGATGTGAGGGACATGGCATGAATATTTAAAATTATAAAAAAAAAAAAAAAGAAAAATTCTTTCCCAAAGTCAAAGCCATCAAAAGGCAAGCAGGCCATACGCCAGCAAGTGCAGGCAGATGCAGCAAAACTTGCCAAAATTGATCCCCACTGAAGGCCAAAACAGAAAAGAAGGACCTACAAACACGCTGGAAAGGAGTCAACATCAAAGGAATTGCAATTGGAGGAGAAAAAAAGAAAATTTTGGAAATTTAGTGACTCCAAGAAAATGGCCCGGGGTTTTATCAGGTGCATTGCAAAGGACCAAAAGGTGCCAAAACTAAGCTCACAGATGTTGCAAAAGCAGGGGAAAAAGTCAAGGAGGAAGACACAACTTAGGGGGCAAGATATGAGGGACATGGCATGAATACTTAAAATAATAAAAAAAAAAAAAAGAAAAAATCTTTCCCAAAGTCAAAGCCATTAAAATGCAGGCAGGCCATATCCCACCAAGGGCAGGCACATGCAGCAAAGCTTGCCAAAATTGATCCCCACTGAAGGCCAAAACAGAAAAGAAGGACCTACAAACACGCTGGAAAGCTGTCAACATCAAAGGAATTGCAATTGGAGGAGAAAAAAAGAAAATCAGGGAAATTTAGTGACTCCAAGAAAATGGCCTGGGTTTATATCAGGTGCAGTGCAAAGGACCAAAAGATGCCAAAACTAAGCTCACAGATGTTGCAAAAGCAGGGGAAAAAGTCAAGGAGGAAGACACAACTTAGGGGGCAAGATGTGAGGGACATGGCATGAATACTTAAAATAATAAAAAAAAAAAAAGAAAAAATCTTTCCCAAAGTCAAAACCATCAAAATGCAGGCACGCCATACGCCAGCAAGTGCAGGCACATGTAGCAAATCTTGCCAAAATTGATCCCCACTGAAGGCCAAAACAGAAAAAAGGACTTACAAACACGCTGGAAAGGTGTCAACATCAAAGGAATTGCAATTGGAGGAGAAAAAAACAAAATTTGGGAAATTTAGTGAGTCGAAGAAAATGGCCTGGGTTTATATCAGGTGCAGTGCAAAGGACCAAAAGATGCCAAAACTAAGCTCACAGATGTTGCAAAAGCAGGGGAAAAAGTCAAGGAGGAAGACACAACTTAGGGGGCAAGATATGAGGGACATGGCATGAATACTTAAAATAATAAAAAAAAAAAAATGAAAAAATCTTTCCCAAAGTCAAAGCCATCAAAATGCAGGCAGGCCATACGCCACCAAGGGCAGGCACATGCAGCACAGCTTGCCAAAATTGATCCCCACTGAAGGCCAAAACAGAAAAGAAGGACCTACAAACACGCTGGAAAGGAGTCAACATCAAAGGAATTGCAAATGGAGGCGAAAAAAAGAAAATTTGGGAAATTTAGTGACTCTAAGCAAATGGCCCGGGGTTTTATCAGTTGCAGTGCAAAGGACCAAAAGATGCCAAAACTAAGCTCACAGATGTTGCAAAAGCAGGGGAAAAAGTCAAGGAGGAAGACACAACTTAGGGGGCAAGATATGAGGGACATGGCATGAACACTTCAGAAAAAGACCAAAAAAAGAAAAAAATCTTTCCCAAAGTCAAAGCCATCAAAATGCAGGCAGGCCATACGCCACCAAGGGCAGGCACATGCAGCAAAGCTTGCCAAAATTGATCCCCACTGAAGGCCAAAACAGAAAAGAAGGACCTACAAACACGCTGGAAAAGAAGTCAACATCAAAGGAATTGCAATTGGAGGAGAAAAAAAGAAAATTTGGGAAATTTAGTGACTCTTAGAAAATGGCCTGGGGTTTATCAGGTGCAGTGCAAAGGACCAAAAGGTGCCAAAACTAAGCTCACAGATGTTGCAAAAGCAGGGGAAAAAGTCAAGGAGGAAGACACAACTTAAGGGGCAAGGTGTGAAGGACATGGCATGAATACCTAAAACGAACAAAAAAAAAAAAAGAAAAAATCTTTCCCAAAGTCAAAGCCATCAAAATGCAGGCAGGCCATACGCCACCAAGGGCAGGCACATGCGGCAAAGCTTGCCAAAACTGATCCCCACTAAAGGCCAAAACAGAAAAGAAGGACCTACAAACACGCTGGAAAGGAGTCAACATCAAAGGAATTGCAATTGGAGGAGAAAAAAAGAAAATTTTGGAAATTTAGTGACTCTAAGAAAATGGAGTGGGTTTATATCAGGTGCAGTGCAAAGGACCAAAAGGTGCCAAAACTAAGCTCACAGATGTTGCAAAAGCAGGGGAAAAAGTCAAGGAGGAAGACACAACTTAGGGGGCAAGATGTGAGGGACATGGCATGAATACTTAAAATAAAAAAAAAAAAAAAAGAAAAAATCTTTCCCAAAGTCAAAGCCATCAAAATGCAGGCAGGCCATACGCCAGCAAGGGCAGGCACATGCAGCAAATCTTGCCAAAATTGATCTCCACTGAAGGCCAAAACAGAAAAGAGGGACTTGCAAACACGCTGGAATGGAGACAACATCAAAGGAATTGCAATTGGAGGAGAAAAAAAGAAAATTTTGGAATTTTAGTGACTCTAAGAAAATGGCCCGGGGTTTTATCAGGTGCATTGCAAAGGACCAAAAGATGCCAAAACTAAGCTCACAGATGTTGCAAAAGCAGGGGAAAAAGTCAAGGAGGAAGACACAACTTAGGGGGCAAGATGTGAGGGACATGGCATGAATACTTAAAATAATAAAAAAAAAAAAAGAAAAAATCTTTCCCAAAGTCAAAGCCATCAAAATGCAGGCAGGCCATACGCCAGCAAGGGCAGGCACATGCAGCAAAGCTTGCCAAAATTGATCCCCACTGAAGGCCAAAACAGAAAAGAAGGACCTACACACACGCTGGAAAGGAGTCAATATCAAAGGAATTGCAATTGGAGGAGAAAAAAAGAAAATTTGGGAAATTTAGTGACTCTAAGAAAATGGCCCGGGGTTTTATCAGGTGCAGTGCAAAGGACCAAAAGATGCCAAAACTAAGCTCACAGATGCTGCAAAAGCAGGGGAAAAAGTCAAGGAGGAACACACAACTTAGGGGGCAAGATATGAGGGACATGGCATGAACACTTCAGCAAACAACCAAAAAAAGAAAAAAATCTTTCCCAAAGTCAAAGCCATCAAAAGGCATGGCCTGCCATCAAGTGCAGGGACATGCACCAAAGATTCCTCTATTGGTCCCCATTGAAATTGCAAGATTCCTTTTCCCTTCCCGAAAGGAAATTTCATTTCCTTTCGGGAAGGGAAAAGGAATCTTCCGGATCCCAAAAGAAAGGCTTACAAACACTCTGGAAAGGAGATAGGTTCAAATGAAATGCAATTGAAAAAAGCAGAAAATGGGGAATTTTAGTCTCTTCAAAAAATAGGCTGTGAGGAAATCAGCTGCATTGCAAAGGACCAAAAGGTGCCAAAACTAAGCTCACAGATGTTGCAAAAGCAGGGGAAAAAGTCAAGGAGGAAGACACAACTTAGGGGGCAAGATATGAGGGACATGGCATGAATACTTAAAATTATAAAAAAAAAAAAAAAGAAAAATTCTTTCCCAAAGTCAAAGCCATCAAAAGGCAAGCAGGCCATACGCCAGCAAGTGCAGGCAGATGCAGCAAAACTTGCCAAAATTGATCCCCACTGAAGGCCAAAACAGAAAAGAAGGACCTACAAACACGCTGGAAAGGAGTCAACATCAAAGGAATTGCAATTGGAGGAGAAAAAAAGAAAATTTTGGAAATTTAGTGACTCCAAGAAAATGGCCCGGGGTTTTATCAGGTGCATTGCAAAGGACCAAAAGGTGCCAAAACTAAGCTCACAGATGTTGCAAAAGCAGGGGAAAAAGTCAAGGAGGAAGACACAACTTAGGGGGCAAGATATGAGGGACATGGCATGAATACTTAAAATAATAAAAAAAAAAAAAAGAAAAAATCTTTCCCAAAGTCAAAGCCATTAAAATGCAGGCAGGCCATATCCCACCAAGGGCAGGCACATGCAGCAAAGCTTGCCAAAATTGATCCCCACTGAAGGCCAAAACAGAAAAGAAGGACCTACAAACACGCTGGAAAAGAAGTCAACATCAAAGGAATTGCAATTGGAGGAGAAAAAAAGAAAATTTGGGAAATTTAGTGACTCTTAGAAAATGGCCTGGGGTTTATCAGGTGCAGTGCAAAGGACCAAAAGGTGCCAAAACTAAGCTCACAGATGTTGCAAAAGCAGGGGAAAAAGTCAAGGAGGAAGACACAACTTAAGGGGCAAGGTGTGAAGGACATGGCATGAATACCTAAAACGAACAAAAAAAAAAAAAGAAAAAATCTTTCCCAAAGTCAAAGCCATCAAAATGCAGGCAGGCCATACGCCACCAAGGGCAGGCACATGCGGCAAAGCTTGCCAAAACTGATCCCCACTAAAGGCCAAAACAGAAAAGAAGGACCTACAAACACGCTGGAAAGGAGTCAACATCAAAGGAATTGCAATTGGAGGAGAAAAAAAGAAAATTTTGGAAATTTAGTGACTCTAAGAAAATGGAGTGGGTTTATATCAGGTGCCGTGCAAAGGACCAAAAGGTGCCAAAACTAAGCTCACAGATGTTGCAAAAGCAGGGGAAAAAGTCAAGGAGGAAGACACAACTTAGGGGGCAAGATGTGAGGGACATGGCATGAATACTTAAAATAAAAAAAAAAAAAAAAGAAAAAATCTTTCCCAAAGTCAAAGCCATCAAAATGCAGGCAGGCCATACGCCAGCAAGGGCAGGCACATGCAGCAAATCTTGCCAAAATTGATCTCCACTGAAGGCCAAAACAGAAAAGAGGGACTTGCAAACACGCTGGAATGGAGACAACATCAAAGGAATTGCAATTGGAGGAGAAAAAAAGAAAATTTTGGAATTTTAGTGACTCTAAGAAAATGGCCCGGGGTTTTATCAGGTGCATTGCAAAGGACCAAAAGATGCCAAAACTAAGCTCACAGATGTTGCAAAAGCAGGGGAAAAAGTCAAGGAGGAAGACACAACTTAGGGGGCAAGATGTGAGGGACATGGCATGAATACTTAAAATAATAAAAAAAAAAAAAGAAAAAATCTTTCCCAAAGTCAAAGCCATCAAAATGCAGGCAGGCCATACGCCAGCAAGGGCAGGCACATGCAGCAAAGCTTGCCAAAATTGATCCCCACTGAAGGCCAAAACAGAAAAGAAGGACCTACACACACGCTGGAAAGGAGTCAATATCAAAGGAATTGCAATTGGAGGAGAAAAAAAGAAAATTTGGGAAATTTAGTGACTCTAAGAAAATGGCCCGGGGTTTTATCAGGTGCAGTGCAAAGGACCAAAAGATGCCAAAACTAAGCTCACAGATGCTGCAAAAGCAGGGGAAAAAGTCAAGGAGGAACACACAACTTAGGGGGCAAGATATGAGGGACATGGCATGAACACTTCAGCAAACAACCAAAAAAAGAAAAAAATCTTTCCCAAAGTCAAAGCCATCAAAAGGCATGGCCTGCCATCAAGTGCAGGGACATGCACCAAAGATTCCTCTATTGGTCCCCATTGAAATTGCAAGATTCCTTTTCCCTTCCCGAAAGGAAATTTCATTTCCTTTCGGGAAGGGAAAAGGAATCTTCCGGATCCCAAAAGAAAGGCTTACAAACACTCTGGAAAGGAGATAGGTTCAAATGAAATGCAATTGAAAAAAGCAGAAAATGGGGAATTTTAGTCTCTTCAAAAAATAGGCTGTGAGGAAATCAGCTGCATTGCAAAGGACCAAAAGGTGCCAAAACTAAGCTCACAGATGTTGCAAAAGCAGGGGAAAAAGTCAAGGAGGAAGACACAACTTAGGGGGCAAGATATGAGGGACATGGCATGAATACTTAAAATAATAAAAAAAAAAAAAAAATGAAAAAATCTTACCCAAAGTAAAAGCCACCAAAATGCAGGCAGGCCATACGCCACCAAGGGCAGGCACATGCAGCAAAGCTTGCCAAAATTGATCCCCACTGGAGGCCAAAACAGAAAAGAAGGATCTACAAACACGCTGGAAAGCAGTCAACATCAAAGGAATTGCAATTGGAGGAGAAAAAAAGAAAATTTGGGAAATTTAGTGACTCTTATAAAATGGCCTGGGGTTTTGTGAGGTGCAGTGCAAAGGACCAAAAGATGCCAAAACTAAGCTCACAGATGTTGCAAAAGCAGGGGAAAAAGTCAAGGAGGAAGACACAACTTAGGGGGCAAGATGTGAGGGACATGGCATGAATACTTAAAATTATAAAAAAAAAAAAAAAGAAAAATTCTTTCCCAAAGTCAAAGCCATCAAAAGGCAAGCAGGCCATACGCCAGCAAGTGCAGGCAGATGCAGCAAAACTTGCCAAAATTGATCCCCACTGAAGGCCAAAACAGAAAAGAAGGACCTACAAACACGCTGGAAAGGAGTCAACATCAAAGGAATTGCAATTGGAGGAGAAAAAAAGAAAATTTTGGAAATTTAGTGACTCCAAGAAAATGGCCCGGGGTTTTATCAGGTGCATTGCAAAGGACCAAAAGGTGCCAAAACTAAGCTCACAGATGTTGCAAAAGCAGGGGAAAAAGTCAAGGAGGAAGACACAACTTAGGGGGCAAGATATGAGGGACATGGCATGAATACTTAAAATAATAAAAAAAAAAAAAAGAAAAAATCTTTCCCAAAGTCAAAGCCATTAAAATGCAGGCAGGCCATATCCCACCAAGGGCAGGCACATGCAGCAAAGCTTGCCAAAATTGATCCCCACTGAAGGCCAAAACAGAAAAGAAGGACCTACAAACACGCTGGAAAGCTGTCAACATCAAAGGAATTGTAATTGGAGGAGAAAAAAAGAAAATTTTGGAAATTTAGTGACTCTAAGAAAATGGCCTGGGTTTATATCAGGTGCAGTGCAAAGGACCAAAAGATGCCAAAACTAAGCTCACAGATGTTGCAAAAGCAGGGGAAAAAGTCAAGGAGGAAGACACAACTTAGGGGGCAAGATGTGAGGGACATGGCATGAATACTTAAAATAATAAAAAAAAAAAAAGAAAAAATCTTTCCCAAAGTCAAAGCCATCAAAATGCAGGCACGCCATACGCCAGCAAGTGCAGGCACATGCAGCAAATCTTGCCAAAATTGATCCCCACTGAAGGCCAAAACAGAAAAAAGGACTTACAAACACGCTGGAAAGGTGTCAACATCAAAGGAATTGCAATTGGAGGAGAAAAAAAACAAAATTTGGGAAATTTAGTGAGTCGAAGAAAATGGCCTGGGTTTATATCAGGTGCAGTGCAAAGGACCAAAAGATGCAAAAACTAAGCTCACAGATGTTGCAAAAGCAGGGGAAAAAGTCAAGGAGGAAGACACAACTTAGGGGGCAAGATATGAGGGACATGGCATGAATACTTAAAATTATAAAAAAAAAAAAAAAGAAAAATTCTTTCCCAAAGTCAAAGCCATCAAAATGCAGGAAGGCCATACGCCACCAAGGGCAGGCACATGCAGCACAGCTTGCCAAAATTGATCCCCACTGAAGGCCAAAACAGAAAAGAAGGACCTACAAACACGCTGGAAAGGAGTCAACATCAAAGGAATTGCAAATGGAGGCGAAAAAAAGAAAATTTGGGAAATTTAGTGACTCTAAGCAAATGGCCCGGGGTTTTATCAGTTGCAGTGCAAAGGACCAAAAGATGCCAAAACTAAGCTCACAGATGTTGCAAAAGCAGGGGAAAAAGTCAAGGAGGAAGACACAACTTAGGGGGCAAGATATGAGGGACATGGCATGAACACTTCAGAAAAAGACCAAAAAAAGAAAAAAATCTTTCCCAAAGTCAAAGCCATCAAAATGCAGGCAGGCCATACGCCACCAAGGGCAGGCACATGCAGCAAAGCTTGCCAAAATTGATCCCCACTGAAGGCCAAAACAGAAAAGAAGGACCTACAAACACGCTGGAAAAGAAGTCAACATCAAAGGAATTGCAATTGGAGGAGAAAAAAAGAAAATTTGGGAAATTTAGTGACTCTTAGAAAATGGCCTGGGGTTTATCAGGTGCAGTGCAAAGGACCAAAAGGTGCCAAAACTAAGCTCACAGATGTTGCAAAAGCAGGGGAAAAAGTCAAGGAGGAAGACACAACTTAAGGGGCAAGGTGTGAAGGACATGGCATGAATACCTAAAACGAACAAAAAAAAAAAAAGAAAAAATCTTTCCCAAAGTCAAAGCCATCAAAATGCAGGCAGGCCATACGCCACCAAGGGCAGGCACATGCGGCAAAGCTTGCCAAAACTGATCCCCACTAAAGGCCAAAACAGAAAAGAAGGACCTACAAACACGCTGGAAAGGAGTCAACATCAAAGGAATTGCAATTGGAGGAGAAAAAAAGAAAATTTTGGAAATTTAGTGACTCTAAGAAAATGGAGTGGGTTTATATCAGGTGCAGTGCAAAGGACCAAAAGGTGCCAAAACTAAGCTCACAGATGTTGCAAAAGCAGGGGAAAAAGTCAAGGAGGAAGACACAACTTAGGGGGCAAGATGTGAGGGACATGGCATGAATACTTAAAATAAAAAAAAAAAAAAAAGAAAAAATCTTTCCCAAAGTCAAAGCCATCAAAATGCAGGCAGGCCATACGCCAGCAAGGGCAGGCACATGCAGCAAATCTTGCCAAAATTGATCTCCACTGAAGGCCAAAACAGAAAAGAGGGACTTGCAAACACGCTGGAATGGAGACAACATCAAAGGAATTGCAATTGGAGGAGAAAAAAAGAAAATTTTGGAATTTTAGTGACTCTAAGAAAATGGCCCGGGGTTTTATCAGGTGCATTGCAAAGGACCAAAAGATGCCAAAACTAAGCTCACAGATGTTGCAAAAGCAGGGGAAAAAGTCAAGGAGGAAGACACAACTTAGGGGGCAAGATGTGAGGGACATGGCATGAATACTTAAAATAATAAAAAAAAAAAAAGAAAAAATCTTTCCCAAAGTCAAAGCCATCAAAATGCAGGCAGGCCATACGCCAGCAAGGGCAGGCACATGCAGCAAAGCTTGCCAAAATTGATCCCCACTGAAGGCCAAAACAGAAAAGAAGGACCTACAAACACGCTGGAAAGGAGTCAATATCAAAGGAATTGCAATTGGAGGAGAAAAAAAGAAAATTTGGGAAATTTAGTGACTCTAAGAAAATGGCCCGGGGTTTTATCAGGTGCAGTGCAAAGGACCAAAAGATGCCAAAACTAAGCTCACAGATGCTGCAAAAGCAGGGGAAAAAGTCAAGGAGGAAGACACAACTTAGGGGGCAAGATATGAGGGACATGGCATGAACACTTCAGCAAACAACCAAAAAAAGAAAAAAATCTTTCCCAAAGTCAAAGCCATCAAAAGGCATGGCCTGCCATCAAGTGCAGGGACATGCGCCAAAGATTCCTCTATTGGTCCCCATTGAAATTGCAAGATTCCTTTTCCCTTCCCGAAAGGAAATTTCATTTCCTTTCGGGAAGGGAAAAGGAATCTTCCGGATCCCAAAAGAAAGGCTTACAAACACTCTGGAAAGGAGATAGGTTCAAATGAAATGCAATTGAAAAAAGCAGAAAATGGGGAATTTTAGTCTCTTCAAAAAATAGGCTGTGAGGAAATCAGCTGCATTGCAAAGGACCAAAAGGTGCCAAAACTAAGCTCACAGATGTTGCAAAAGCAGGGGAAAAAGTCAAGGAGGAAGACACAACTTAGGGGGCAAGATATGAGGGACATGGCATGAATACTTAAAATAATAAAAAAAAAAAAAAAATGAAAAAATCTTACCCAAAGTAAAAGCCACCAAAATGCAGGCAGGCCATACGCCACCAAGGGCAGGCACATGCAGCAAAGCTTGCCAAAATTGATCCCCACTGGAGGCCAAAACAGAAAAGAAGGATCTACAAACACGCTGGAAAGGAGTCAACATCAAAGGAATTGCAATTGGAGGAGAAAAAAAGAAAATTTGGGAAATTTAGTGACTCTTATAAAATGGCCTGGGGTTTTGTCAGGTGCAGTGCAAAGGACCAAAAGATGCCAAAACTAAGCTCACAGATGTTGCAAAAGCAGGGGAAAAAGTCAAGGAGGAAGACACAACTTAGGGGGCAAGATGTGAGGGACATGGCATGAATACTTAAAATTATAAAAAAAAAAAAAAAGAAAAATTCTTTCCCAAAGTCAAAGCCATCAAAAGGCAAGCAGGCCATACGCCAGCAAGTGCAGGCAGATGCAGCAAAACTTGCCAAAATTGATCCCCACTGAAGGCCAAAACAGAAAAGAAGGACCTACAAACACGCTGGAAAGGAGTCAACATCAAAGGAATTGCAATTGGAGGAGAAAAAAAGAAAATTTTGGAAATTTAGTGACTCCAAGAAAATGGCCTGGGGTTTTATCAGGTGCAGTGCAAAGGACCAAAAGATGCCAAAACTAAGCTCACAGATGTTGCAAAAGCAGGGGAAAAAGTCAAGGAGGAAGACACAACTTAGGGGGCAAGATGTGAGGGACATGGCATGAATACTTAAAATTATAAAAAAAAAAAAAAAGAAAAATTCTTTCCCAAAGTCAAAGCCATCAAAAGGCAAGCAGGCCATACGCCAGCAAGTGCAGGCAGATGCAGCAAAACTTGCCAAAATTGATCCCCACTGAAGGCCAAAACAGAAAAGAAGGACCTACAAACACGCTGGAAAGGAGTCAACATCAAAGGAATTGCAATTGGAGGAGAAAAAAAGAAAATTTTGGAAATTTAGTGACTCCAAGAAAATGGCCCGGGGTTTTATCAGGTGCATTGCAAAGGACCAAAAGGTGCCAAAACTAAGCTCACAGATGTTGCAAAAGCAGGGGAAAAAGTCAAGGAGGAAGACACAACTTAGGGGGCAAGATATGAGGGACATGGCATGAATACTTAAAATAATAAAAAAAAAAAAAAGAAAAAATCTTTCCCAAAGTCAAAGCCATTAAAATGCAGGCAGGCCATATCCCACCAAGGGCAGGCACATGCAGCAAAGCTTGCCAAAATTGATCCCCACTGAAGGCCAAAACAGAAAAGAAGGACCTACAAACACGCTGGAAAGCTGTCAACATCAAAGGAATTGTAATTGGAGGAGAAAAAAAGAAAATTTTGGAAATTTAGTGACTCTAAGAAAATGGCCTGGGTTTATATCAGGTGCAGTGCAAAGGACCAAAAGATGCCAAAACTAAGCTCACAGATGTTGCAAAAGCAGGGGAAAAAGTCAAGGAGGAAGACACAACTTAGGGGGCAAGATGTGAGGGACATGGCATGAATACTTAAAATAATAAAAAAAAAAAAAGAAAAAATCTTTCCCAAAGTCAAAGCCATCAAAATGCAGGCACGCCATACGCCAGCAAATGCAGGCACATGCAGCAAATCTTGCCAAAATTGATCCCCACTGAAGGCCAAAACAGAAAAAAGGACTTACAAACACGCTGGAAAGGTGTCAACATCAAAGGAATTGCAATTGGAGGAGAAAAAAAACAAAATTTGGGAAATTTAGTGAGTCGAAGAAAATGGCCTGGGTTTATATCAGGTGCAGTGCAAAGGACCAAAAGATGCAAAAACTAAGCTCACAGATGTTGCAAAAGCAGGGGAAAAAGTCAAGGAGGAAGACACAACTTAGGGGGCAAGATATGAGGGACATGGCATGAATACTTAAAATAATAAAAAAAAAAAAAAGAAAAAATCTTTCCCAAAGTCAAAGCCATCAAAATGCAGGCAGGCCATACGCCACCAAGGGCAGGCACATGCAGCACAGCTTGCCAAAATTGATCCCCACTGAAGGCCAAAACAGAAAAGAAGGACCTACAAACACGCTGGAAAGGAGTCAACATCAAAGGAATTGCAAATGGAGGCGAAAAAAAGAAAATTTGGGAAATTTAGTGACTCTAAGCAAATGGCCCGGGGTTTTATCAGTTGCAGTTCAAAGGACCAAAAGATGCCAAAACTAAGCTCACAGATGTTGCAAAAGCAGGGGAAAAAGTCAAGGAGGAAGACACAACTTAGGGGGCAAGATGTGAGGGACATGGCATGAATACTTAAAATAAAAAAAAAAAAAAAAGAAAAAATCTTTCCCAAAGTCAAAGCCATCAAAATGCAGGCAGGCCATACGCCAGCAAGGGCAGGCACATGCAGCAAATCTTGCCAAAATTGATCCCCACTGAAGGCCAAAACAGAAAAGAAGGACCTACAAACGCGCTGGAAAAGAAGTCAACATCAAAGGAATTGCAATTGGAGGAGAAAAAAAGAAAATTTGGGAAATTTAGTGACTCTTAGAAAATGGCCTGGGGTTTATCAGGTGCAGTGCAAAGGACCAAAAGGTGCCAAAACTAAGCTCACAGATGTTGCAAAAGCAGGGGAAAAAGTCAAGGAGGAAGACACAACTTAAGGGGCAAGGTGTGAAGGACATGGCATGAATACCTAAAACGAACAAAAAAAAAAAAAGAAAAAATCTTTCCCAAAGTCAAAGCCATCAAAATGCAGGCAGGCCATACGCCACCAAGGGCAGGCACATGCGGCAAAGCTTGCCAAAACTGATCCCCACTAAAGGCCAAAACAGAAAAGAAGGACCTACAAACACGCTGGAAAGGAGTCAACATCAAAGGAATTGCAATTGGAGGAGAAAAAAAGAAAATTTTGGAAATTTAGTGACTCTAAGAAAATGGAGTGGGTTTATATCAGGTGCAGTGCAAAGGACCAAAAGGTGCCAAAACTAAGCTCACAGATGTTGCAAAAGCAGGGGAAAAAGTCAAGGAGGAAGACACAACTTAGGGGGCAAGATGTGAGGGACATGGCATGAATACTTAAAATAAAAAAAAAAAAAAAAGAAAAAATCTTTCCCAAAGTCAAAGCCATCAAAATGCAGGCAGGCCATACGCCAGCAAGGGCAGGCACATGCAGCAAATCTTGCCAAAATTGATCTCCACTGAAGGCCAAAACAGAAAAGAGGGACTTGCAAACACGCTGGAATGGAGACAACATCAAAGGAATTGCAATTGGAGGAGAAAAAAAGAAAATTTTGGAATTTTAGTGACTCTAAGAAAATGGCCCGGGGTTTTATCAGGTGCATTGCAAAGGACCAAAAGATGCCAAAACTAAGCTCACAGATGTTGCAAAAGCAGGGGAAAAAGTCAAGGAGGAAGACACAACTTAGGGGGCAAGATGTGAGGGACATGGCATGAATAGTTAAAATAATAAAAAAAAAAAAAGAAAAAATCTTTCCCAAAGTCAAAGCCATCAAAATGCAGGCAGGCCATACGCCAGCAAGGGCAGGCACATGCAGCAAAGCTTGCCAAAATTGATCCCCACTGAAGGCCAAAACAGAAAAGAAGGACCTACAAACACGCTGGAAAGGAGTCAACATCAAAGGAATTGCAATTGGAGGAGAAAAAAAGAAAATTTGGGAAATTTAGTGACTCTAAGAAAATGGCCCGGGGTTTTATCAGGTGCAGTGCAAAGGACCAAAAGATGCCAAAACTAAGCTCACAGATGCTGCAAAAGCAGGGGAAAAAGTCAAGGAGGAACACACAACTTAGGGGGCAAGATATGAGGGACATGGCATGAACACTTCAGCAAACAACCAAAAAAAGAAAAAAATCTTTCCCAAAGTCAAAGCCATCAAAAGGCATGGCCTGCCATCAAGTGCAGGGACATGCACCAAAGATTCCTCTATTGGTCCCCATTGAAATTGCAAGATTCCTTTTCCCTTCCCGAAAGGAAATTTCATTTCCTTTCGGGAAGGGAAAAGGAATCTTCCGGATCCCAAAAGAAAGGCTTACAAACACTCTGGAAAGGAGATAGGTTCAAATGAAATGCAATTGAAAAAAGCAGAAAATGGGGAATTTTAGTCTCTTCAAAAAATAGGCTGTGAGGAAATCAGCTGCATTGCAAAGGACCAAAAGGTGCCAAAACTAAGCTCACAGATGTTGCAAAAGCAGGGGAAAAAGTCAAGGAGGAAGACACAACTTAGGGGGCAAGATATGAAGGACATGGCATGAATACTTAAAATAATAAAAAAAAAAAAAAAACGAAAAAATCTTACCCAAAGTAAAAGCCACCAAAATGCAGGCAGGCCATACGCCACCAAGGGCAGGCACATGCAGCAAAGCTTGCCAAAATTGATCCCCACTGAAGGCCAAAACAGAAAAGAAGGATCTACAAACACGCTGGAAAGGAGTCAACATCAAAGGAATTGCAATTGGAGGAGAAAAAAAGAAAATTTGGGAAATTTAGTGACTCTTATAAAATGGCCTGGGGTTTTGTCAGGTGCAGTGCAAAGGACCAAAAGATGCCAAAACTAAGCTCACAGATGTTGCAAAAGCAGGGGAAAAAGTCAAGGAGGAAGACACAACTTAGGGGGCAAGATGTGAGGGACATGGCATGAATACTTAAAATTATAAAAAAAAAAAAAAAGAAAAATTCTTTCCCAAAGTCAAAGCCATCAAAAGGCAAGCAGGCCATACGCCAGCAAGTGCAGGCAGATGCAGCAAAGCTTGCCAAAATTGATCCCCACTGAAGGCCAAAACAGAAAAGAAGGACCTACAAACACGCTGGAAAGGAGTCAACATCAAAGGAATTGCAATTGGAGGAGAAAAAAAGAAAATTTGGGAAATTTAGTGACTGTAAGAAAATGGCCCGGGATAATATCAGGTGCATTGCAAAGGACCAAAAGGTGCCAAAACTAAGCTCACAGATGTTGCAAAAGCAGGGGAAAAAGTCAAGGAGGAAGACACAACTTAGGGGGCAAGATATGAGGGACATGGCATGAATACTTAAAATAATAAAAAAAAAAAAAAGAAAAAATCTTTCCCAAAGTCAAAGCCATCAAAATGCAGGCAGGCCATACGCCACCAAGGGCAGGCACATGCAGCACAGCTTGCCAAAATTGATCCCCACTGAAGGCCAAAACAGAAAAGAAGGACCTACAAACACGCTGGAAAGGAGTCAACATCAAAGGAATTGCAAATGGAGGCGAAAAAAAGAAAATTTGGGAAATTTAGTGACTCTAAGCAAATGGCCCGGGGTTTTATCAGTTGCAGTGCAAAGGACCAAAAGATGCCAAAACTAAGCTCACAGATGTTGCAAAAGCAGGGGAAAAAGTCAAGGAGGAAGACACAACTTAGGGGGCAAGATATGAGGGACATGGCATGAACACTTCAGAAAAAGACCAAAAAAAGAAAAAAATCTTTCCCAAAGTCAAAGCCATCAAAATGCAGGCAGGCCATATGCCAGCAAGGGCAGGCACATGCAGCAAAGCTTGCCAAAATTGATCCCCACTGAAGGCCAAAACAGAAAAGAAGGACCTACAAACACGCTGGAAAAGAAGTCAACATCAAAGGAATTGCAATTGGAGGAGAAAAAAAGAAAATTTGGGAAATTTAGTGACTCTTAGAAAATGGCCTGGGGTTTATCAGGTGCAGTGCAAAGGACCAAAAGGTGCCAAAACTAAGCTCACAGATGTTGCAAAAGCAGGGGAAAAAGTCAAGGAGGAAGACACAACTTAAGGGGCAAGGTGTGAAGGACATGGCATGAATACCTAAAACGAACAAAAAAAAAAAAAGAAAAAATCTTTCCCAAAGTCAAAGCCATCAAAATGCAGGCAGGCCATATGCCACCAAGGGCAGGCACATGCGGCAAAGCTTGCCAAAACTGATCCCCACTAAAGGCCAAAACAGAAAAGAAGGACCTACAAACACGCTGGAAAGGAGTCAACATCAAAGGAATTGCAATTGGAGGAGAAAAAAAGAAAATTTTGGAAATTTAGTGACTCTAAGAAAATGGAGTGGGTTTATATCAGGTGCACTGCAAAGGACCAAAAGGTGCCAAAACTAAGCTCACAGATGTTGCAAAAGCAGGGGAAAAAGTCAAGGAGGAAGACACAACTTAGGGGGCAAGATGTGAGGGACATGGCATGAATACTTAAAATAATAAAAAAAAAAAAAGAAAAAATCTTTCCCAAAGTCAAAGCCATCAAAATGCAGGCAGGCCATACGCCAGCAAGGGCAGGCACATGCAGCAAAGCTTGCCAAAATTGATCTCCACTGAAGGCCAAAACAGAAAAGAAGGACTTGCAAACACGCTGGAATGGAGACAACATCAAAGGAATTGCAATTGGAGGAGAAAAAAAGAAAATTTTGGAATTTTTGTGACTCTAAGAAAATGGCCCGGGGTTTTATCAGGTGCATTGCAAAGGACCAAAAGATGCCAAAACTAAGCTCACAGATGTTGCAAAAGCAGGGGAAAAAGTCAAGGAGGAAGACACAACTTAGGGGGCAAGATGTGAGGGACATGGCATGAATACTTAAAATATTAAAAAAAAAAAAAGAAAAAATCTTTCCCAAAGTCAAAGCCATCAAAATGCAGGCAGGCCATACGCCAGCAAGGGCAGGCACATGCAGCAAATCTTGCCAAAATTGATCTCCACTGAAGGCCAAAACAGAAAAGAAGGACTTGCAAACACGCTGGAATGGAGACAACGTCAAAGGAATTGCAATTGGAGGAGAAAAAAAGAAAATTTTGGAATTTTAGTGACTCTAAGAAAATGGCCCGGGGTTTTATCAGGTGCATTGCAAAGGACCAAAAGGTTCCAAAACTAAGCTCACATATGTTGCAAAAGCAGGGGAAAAAGTCAAGGAGGAAGACACAACTTAGGGGGCAAGGTATGAAGGACATGGCATGAATACTTAAAACAAACAAAAAAAAAAATATAGAAAAAATCTTTCCCAAAGTCAAAGCCATCAAAATGCAGGCAGGCCATACGCCACCAAGGGCAGGCACATGCAGCAAAGCTTGCCAAAATTGATCCCCACTGAAGGCCAAAACAGAAAAGAAGGACCTACAAACACGCTGGAAAGGAGTCAATATCAAAGGAATTGCAATTGGAGGAGAAAAAAAGAAAATATGGGAAATTTAGTGACTCTAAGGAACTGGCCTGGGTTTATATCAGGTGCAGTGCAAAGGACGAAAAAATGCCAAAATTAAGCTCACAGATGTTGCAAAAGCAGGGGAAAAAGTCAAGGAGGAAGACACAACTTAGGGGGCAAGATATGAGGGACATGGCATGAATACTTAAAATAATAAAAAAAAAAAAAAAACGAAAAAATCTTACCCAAAGTAAAAGCCACCAAAATGCAGGCAGGCCATACGCCACCAAGTGCAGGCACATGCAGCAAAGCTTGCCAAAATTGATCCCCACTGAAGGCCAAAACAGAAAAGAAGGATCTACAAACACGCTGGAAAGGAGTCAACATCAAAGGAATTGCAATTGGAGGAGAAAAAAAGAAAATTTGGGAAATTTAGTGACTCTTATAAAATGGCCTGGGGTTTTGTCAGGTGCAGTGCAAAGGACCAAAAGATGCCAAAACTAAGCTCACAGATGTTGCAAAAGCAGGGGAAAAAGTCAAGGAGGAAGACACAACTTAGGGGGCAAGATGTGAGGGACATGGCATGAATATTTAAAATTAAAAAAAAAAAAAAAGAAAAATTCTTTCCCAAAGTCAAAGCCATCAAAAGGCAAGCAGGCCATACGCCAGCAAGTGCAGGCAGATGCAGCAAAACTTGCCAAAATTGATCCCCACTGAAGGCCAAAACAGAAAAGAAGGACCTACAAACACGCTGGAAAGGAGTCAACATCAAAGGAATTGCAATTGGAGGAGAAAAAAAGAAAATTTTGGAAATTTAGTGACTCTTATAAAATGGCCTGGGGTTTTGTCAGGTGCAGTGCAAAGGACCAAAAGGTGCCAAAACTAAGCTCACAGATGTTGCAAAAGCAGGGGAAAAAGTCAAGGAGGAAGACACAACTTAGGGGGCAAGATGTGAGGGACATGGCATGAATACTTAAAATAAAAAAAAAAAAAAAAAGAAAAAATCTTTCCCAAAGTCAAAGCCATCAAAATGCAGGCAGGCCATACGCCAGCAAGGGCAGGCACATGCAGCAAATCTTGCCAAAATTGATCTCCACTGAAGGCCAAAACAGAAAAGAGGGACTTGCAAACACGCTGGAAAGGAGTCAACATCAAAGGAATTGCAATTGGAGGAGAAAAATAGAAAATTTTGGAATTTTAGTGACTCTAAGAAAATGGCCCGGGGTTTTATCAGGTGCATTGCAAAGGACCAAAAGATGCCAAAACTAAGCTCACAGATGTTGCAAAAGCAGGGGAAAAAGTCAAGGAGGAAGACACAACTTAGGGGGCAAGATGTGAGGGACATGGCATGAATACTTAAAATAATAAAAAAAAAAAAAGAAAAAATCTTTCCCAAAGTCAAAGCCATCAAAATGCAGGCAGGCCATACGCCAGCAAGGGCAGGCACATGCAGCAAAGCTTGCCAAAATTGATCCCCACTGAAGGCCAAAACAGAAAAGAAGGACCTACAAACACGCTGGAAAGGAGTCAATATCAAAGGAATTGCAATTGGAGGAGAAAAAAAGAAAATTTGGGAAATTTAGTGACTCTAAGAAAATGGCCCGGGGTTTTATCAGGTGCAGTGCAAAGGACCAAAAGATGCCAAAACTAAGCTCACAGATGCTGCAAAAGCAGGGGAAAAAGTCAAGGAGGAACACACAACTTAGGGGGCAAGATATGAGGGACATGGCATGAACACTTCAGCAAACAACCAAAAAAAGAAAAAAATCTTTCCCAAAGTCAAAGCCATCAAAAGGCATGGCCTGCCATCAAGTGCAGGGACATGCACCAAAGATTCCTCTATTGGTCCCCATTGAAATTGCAAGATTCCTTTTCCCTTCCCGAAAGGAAATTTCATTTCCTTTCGGGAAGGGAAAAGGAATCTTCCGGATCCCAAAAGAAAGGCTTACAAACACTCTGGAAAGGAGATAGGTTCAAATGAAATGCAATTGAAAAAAGCAGAAAATGGGGAATTTTAGTCTCTTCAAAAAATAGGCTGTGAGGAAATCAGCTGCATTGCAAAGGACCAAAAGGTGCCAAAACTAAGCTCACAGATGTTGCAAAAGCAGGGGAAAAAGTCAAGGAGGAAGACACAACTTAGGGGGCAAGATATGAGGGACATGGCATGAATACTTAAAATAATAAAAAAAAAAAAAAATGAAAAAATCTTACCCAAAGTAAAAGCCACCAAAATGCAGGCAGGCCATACGCCACCAAGGGCAGGCACATGCAGCAAAGCTTGCCAAAATTGATCCCCACTGGAGGCCAAAACAGAAAAGAAGGATCTACAAACACGCTGGAAAGGAGTCAACATCAAAGGAATTGCAATTGTAGGAGAAAAAAAGAAAATTTGGGAAATTTAGTGACTCTTATAAAATGGCCTGGGGTTTTGTCAGGTGCAGTGCAAAGGACCAAAAGATGCCAAAACTAAGCTCACAGATGTTGCAAAAGCAGGGGAAAAAGTCAAGGAGGAAGACACAACTTAGGGGGCAAGATGTGAGGGACATGGCATGAATACTTAAAATTATAAAAAAAAAAAAAAAGAAAAATTCTTTCCCAAAGTCAAAGCCATCAAAAGGCAAGCAGGCCATACGCCAGCAAGTGCAGGCAGATGCAGCAAAGCTTGCCAAAATTGATCCCCACTGAAGGCCAAAACAGAAAAGAAGGACCTACAAACACGCTGGAAAGGAGTCAACATCAAAGGAATTGCAATTGGAGGAGAAAAAAAGAAAATTTGGGAAATTTAATGACTCTAAGAAAATGGGCCGGGATAATATCAGGTGCATTGCAAAGGACCAAAAGGTGCCAAAACTAAGCTCACAGATGTTGCAAAAGCAGGGGAAAAAGTCAAGGAGGAAGACACAACTTAGGGGGCAAGATATGAGGGACATGGCATGAATACTTAAAATAATAAAAAAAAAAAAAAGAAAAAATCTTTCCCAAAGTCAAAGCCATTAAAATGCAGGCAGGCCATATCCCACCAAGGGCAGGCACATGCAGCAAAGCTTGCCAAAATTGATCCCCACTGAAGGCCAAAACAGAAAAGAAGGACCTACAAACACGCTGGAAAGGTGTCAACATCAAAGGAATTGCAATTGGAGGAGAAAAAAAGAAAATTTTGGAAATTTAGTGACTCTAAGAAAATGGCCTGGGTTTATATCAGGTGCAGTGCAAAGGACCAAAAGATGCCAAAACTAAGCTCACAGATGTTGCAAAAGCAGGGGAAAAGGTCAAGGAGGAAGACACAACTTAGGGGGCAAGATGTGAGGGACATGGCATGAATACTTAAAATAATAAAAATAAAAAAGAAAAAATCTTTCCCAAAGTCAAAGCCATCAAAATGCAGGCACGCCATACGCCAGCAAGTGCAGGCACATGCAGCAAATCTTGCCAAAATTGATCCCCACTGAAGGCCAAAACAGAAAAAAGGACTTACAAACACGCTGGGAAGGAGTCAACCTCAAAGGAATTGCAATTGGAGGAGAAAAAAAGAAAATTTTGGAAATTTAGTGACTCTAAGAAAATGGCCTGGGTTTATATCAGGTGCAGTGCAAAGGACCAAAAGATGCAAAAACTAAGCTCACAGATGTTGCAAAAGCAGGGGAAAAAGTCAAGGAGGAAGACACAACTTAGGGGGCAAGATATGAGGGACATGGCATGAATACTTAAAATAATAAAAAAAAAAAAAAGAAAAAATCTTTCCCAAAGTCAAAGCCATCAAAATGCAGGCAGGCCATACGCCACCAAGGGCAGGCACATGCAGCACAGCTTGCCAAAATTGATCCCCACTGAAGGCCAAAACAGAAAAGAAGGACCTACAAACACGCTGGAAAGGAGTCAACATCAAAGGAATTGCAAATGGAGGCGAAAAAAAGAAAATTTGGGAAATTTAGTGACTCTAAGAAAATGGCCCGGGGTTTTATCAGGTGCTTTGCAAAGGACCAAAAGATGCCAAAACTAAGCTCACAGATGCTGCAAAAGCAGGGGAAAAAGTCAAGGAGGAAGACACAACTTAGGGGGCAAGATATGAGGGACATGGCATGAACACTTCAGAAAACAAAAAAAAAAAGAAAAAAATCTTTCCCAAAGTCAAAGCCATCAAAAGGCATGGCCTGCCATCAAGTGCAGGGACATGCACCAAAGATTCCTCTATTGGTCCCCATTGAAATTGCAAGATTCCTTTTCCCTTCCCGAAAGGAAATTTCATTTCCTTTCGGGAAGGGAAAAGGAATCTTCCGGATCCCAAAAGAAAGGCTTACAAACACTCTGGAAAGGAGATAGGTTCAAATGAAATGCAATTGAAAAAAGCAGAAAATCGGGAATTTTAGTCTCTTCAAGAAATAGGCTGTGAGGAAATCAGCTGCATTGCAAAGGACCAAAAGGTGCCAAAACTAAGCTCACAGATGTTGCAAAAGCAGGGGAAAAAGTCAAGGAGGAAGACACAACTTAGGGGGCAAGATATGAAGGACATGGCATGAATACTTAAAATAATAAAAAAAAAAAAGAAAAAATCTTTCCCAAAGTCAAAGCCATCAAAATGCAGGCAGGCCATACGCCACCAAGGACAGGCACATGCAGCAAAGTTTGCCAAAATTCATCCCCACTGAAGGCCAAAACAGAAAAGGAGGATCTACAAACACGCTGGAAAGGAGTCAACATCAAAGGAATTGCAATTGGAGGAGAAAAAAAGAAAATTTGGGAAATTTAGTGACTCTTATAAAATGGCCTGGGGTTTTGTCAGGTGCAGTGCAAAGGACCAAAAGATGCCAAAACTAAGCTCACAGATGTTGCAAAAGCAGGGGAAAAAGTCAAGGAGGAAGACACAACTTAGGGGGCAAGATGTGAGGGACATGGCATGAATATTTAAAATTATAAAAAAAAAAAAAAAGAAAAATTCTTTCCCAAAGTCAAAGCCATCAAAAGGCAAGCAGGCCATACGCCAGCAAGTGCAGGCAGATGCAGCAAAACTTGCCAAAATTGATCCCCACTGAAGGCCAAAACAGAAAAGAAGGACCTACAAACACGCTGGAAAGGAGTCAACATCAAAGGAATTGCAATTGGAGGAGAAAAAAAGAAAATTTGGGAAATTTAGTGACTCTAAGGAACTGGCCTGGGTTTATATCAGGTGCAGTGCAAAGGACGAAAAAATGCCAAAACTAAGCTCACAGATGTTGCAAAAGCAGGGGAAAAAGTCAAGGAGGAAGACACAACTTAGGGGGCAAGATATGAGGGACATGGCATGAATACTTAAAATAATAAAAAAAAAAAAAAAACGAAAAAATCTTACCCAAAGTAAAAGCCACCAAAATGCAGGCAGGCCATACGCCACCAAGGGCAGGCACATGCAGCAAAGCTTGCCAAAATTGATCCCCACTGAAGGCCAAAACAGAAAAGAAGGATCTACAAACACGCTGGAAAGGAGTCAACATCAAAGGAATTGCAATTGGAGGAGAAAAAAAGAAAATTTGGGAAATTTAGTGACTCTTATAAAATGGCCTGGGGTTTTGTCAGGTGCAGTGCAAAGGACCAAAAGATGCCAAAACTAACCTCACAGATGTTGCAAAAGCAGGGGAAAAAGTCAAGGAGGAAGACACAACTTAGGGGGCAAGATGTGAGGGACATGGCATGAATACTTAAAATTATAAAAAAAAAAAAAAAGAAAAATTCTTTCCCAAAGTCAAAGCCATCAAAAGGCAAGCAGGCCATACGCCAGCAAGTGCAGGCAGATGCAGCAAAGCTTGCCAAAATTGATCCCCACTGAAGGCCAAAACAGAAAAGAAGGACCTACAAACACGCTGGAAAGGAGTCAACATCAAAGGAATTGCAATTGGAGGAGAAAAAAAGAAAATTTGGGAAATTTAGTGACTGTAAGAAAATGGCCCGGGATAATATCAGGTGCATTGCAAAGGACCAAAAGGTGCCAAAACTAAGCTCACAGATGTTGCAAAAGCAGGGGAAAAAGTCAAGGAGGAAGACACAACTTAGGGGGCAAGATATGAGGGACATGGCATGAATACTTAAAATAATAAAAAAAAAAAAAAGAAAAAATCTTTCCCAAAGTCAAAGCCATCAAAATGCAGGCAGGCCATACGCCAGCAAGTGCAGGCACATGCAGCAAAGTTTGCCAAAATTCATCCCCACTGAAGGCCAAAACAGAAAAGGAGGACCTACAAACACGCTGGAAAGGAGTCAACATCAAAGGAATTGCAATTGGAGGAGAAAAAAAGAAAATTTGGGAAATTTAGTGACTCTAAGGAACTGGCCTGGGTTTATATCAGGTGCAGTGCAAAGGACGAAAAAATGCCAAAACTAAGCTCACAGATGTTGCAAAAGCAGGGGAAAAAGTCAAGGAGGAAGACACAACTTAGGGAGCAAGATATGAGGGACATGGCATGAATACTTAAAATAATAAAAAAAAAAAAAAACGAAAAAATCTTACCCAAAGTAAAAGCCACCAAAATGCAGGCAGGCCATACGCCACCAAGGGCAGGCACATGCAGCAAAGCTTGCCAAAATTGATCCCCACTGAAGGCCAAAACAGAAAAGAAGGATCTACAAACACGCTGGAAAGGAGTCAACATCAAAGGAATTGCAATTGGAGGAGAAAAAAAGAAAATTTGGGAAATTTAGTGACTCTTATAAAATGGCCTGGGGTTTTGTCAGGTGCAGTGCAAAGGACCAAAAGATGCCAAAACTAAGCTCACAGATGTTGCAAAAGCAGGGGAAAAAGTCAAGGAGGAAGACACAACTTAGGGGGCAAGATGTGAGGGACATGGCATGAATACTTAAAATTATAAAAAAAAAAAAAAAGAAAAATTCTTTCCCAAAGTCAAAGCCATCAAAAGGCAAGCAGGCCATACGCCAGCAAGTGCAGGCAGATGCAGCAAAGCTTGCCAAAATTGATCCCCACTGAAGGCCAAAACAGAAAAGAAGGACCTACAAACACGCTGGAAAGGAGTCAACATCAAAGGAATTGCAATTGGAGGAGAAAAAAAGAAAATTTGGGAAATTTAGTGACTGTAAGAAAATGGCCCGGGATAATATCAGGTGCATTGCAAAGGACCAAAAGGTGCCAAAACTAAGCTCACAGATGTTGCAAAAGCAGGGGAAAAAGTCAAGGAGGAAGACACAACTTAGGGGGCAAGATATGAGGGACATGGCATGAATACTTAAAATAATAAAAAAAAAAAAAAGAAAAAATCTTTCCCAAAGTCAAAGCCATTAAAATGCAGGCAGGCCATATCCCACCAAGGGCAGGCACATGCAGCAAAGCTTGCCAAAATTGATCCCCACTGAAGGCCAAAACAGAAAAGAAGGACCTACAAACACGCTGGAAAGGTGTCAACATCAAAGGAATTGCAATTGGAGGAGAAAAAAAGAAAATTTTGGAAATTTAGTGACTCTAAGAAAATGGCCTGGGTTTATATCAGGTGCAGTGCAAAGGACCAAAAGATGCCAAAACTAAGCTCACAGATGTTGCAAAAGCAGGGGAAAAGGTCAAGGAGGAAGACACAACTTAGGGGGCAAGATGTGAGGGACATGGCATGAATACTTAAAATAATAAAAATAAAAAAGAAAAAATCTTTCCCAAAGTCAAAGCCATCAAAATGCAGGCACGCCATACGCCAGCAAGTGCAGGCACATGCAGCAAATCTTGCCAAAATTGATCCCCACTGAAGGCCAAAACAGAAAAAAGGACTTACAAACACGCTGGGAAGGAGTCAACCTCAAAGGAATTGCAATTGGAGGAGAAAAAAAGAAAATTTTGGAAATTTAGTGACTCTAAGAAAATGGCCTGGGTTTATATCAGGTGCAGTGCAAAGGACCAAAAGATGCAAAAACTAAGCTCACAGATGTTGCAAAAGCAGGGGAAAAAGTCAAGGAGGAAGACACAACTTAGGGGGCAAGATATGAGGGACATGGCATGAATACTTAAAATAATAAAAAAAAAAAAAAGAAAAAATCTTTCCCAAAGTCAAAGCCATCAAAATGCAGGCAGGCCATACGCCACCAAGGGCAGGCACATGCAGCACAGCTTGCCAAAATTGATCCCCACTGAAGGCCAAAACAGAAAAGAAGGACCTACAAACACGCTGGAAAGGAGTCAACATCAAAGGAATTGCAAATGGAGGCGAAAAAAAGAAAATTTGGGAAATTTAGTGACTCTAAGAAAATGGCCCGGGGTTTTATCAGGTGCTTTGCAAAGGACCAAAAGATGCCAAAACTAAGCTCACAGATGCTGCAAAAGCAGGGGAAAAAGTCAAGGAGGAAGACACAACTTAGGGGGCAAGATATGAGGGACATGGCATGAACACTTCAGAAAACAAAAAAAAAAAGAAAAAAATCTTTCCCAAAGTCAAAGCCATCAAAAGGCATGGCCTGCCATCAAGTGCAGGGACATGCACCAAAGATTCCTCTATTGGTCCCCATTGAAATTGCAAGATTCCTTTTCCCTTCCCGAAAGGAAATTTCATTTCCTTTCGGGAAGGGAAAAGGAATCTTCCGGATCCCAAAAGAAAGGCTTACAAACACTCTGGAAAGGAGATAGGTTCAAATGAAATGCAATTGAAAAAAGCAGAAAATCGGGAATTTTAGTCTCTTCAAGAAATAGGCTGTGAGGAAATCAGCTGCATTGCAAAGGACCAAAAGGTGCCAAAACTAAGCTCACAGATGTTGCAAAAGCAGGGGAAAAAGTCAAGGAGGAAGACACAACTTAGGGGGCAAGATATGAAGGACATGGCATGAATACTTAAAATAATAAAAAAAAAAAAGAAAAAATCTTTCCCAAAGTCAAAGCCATCAAAATGCAGGCAGGCCATACGCCACCAAGGACAGGCACATGCAGCAAAGTTTGCCAAAATTCATCCCCACTGAAGGCCAAAACAGAAAAGGAGGATCTACAAACACGCTGGAAAGGAGTCAACATCAAAGGAATTGCAATTGGAGGAGAAAAAAAGAAAATTTGGGAAATTTAGTGACTCTTATAAAATGGCCTGGGGTTTTGTCAGGTGCAGTGCAAAGGACCAAAAGATGCCAAAACTAAGCTCACAGATGTTGCAAAAGCAGGGGAAAAAGTCAAGGAGGAAGACACAACTTAGGGGGCAAGATGTGAGGGACATGGCATGAATATTTAAAATTATAAAAAAAAAAAAAAAGAAAAATTCTTTCCCAAAGTCAAAGCCATCAAAAGGCAAGCAGGCCATACGCCAGCAAGTGCAGGCAGATGCAGCAAAACTTGCCAAAATTGATCCCCACTGAAGGCCAAAACAGAAAAGAAGGACCTACAAACACGCTGGAAAGGAGTCAACATCAAAGGAATTGCAATTGGAGGAGAAAAAAAGAAAATTTTGGAAATTTAGTGACTCCAAGAAAATGGCCCGGGGTTTTATCAGGTGCATTGCAAAGGACCAAAAGGTGCCAAAACTAAGCTCACAGATGTTGCAAAAGCAGGGGAAAAAGTCAAGGAGGAAGACACAACTTAGGGGGCAAGATATGAGGGACATGGCATGAATACTTAAAATAATAAAAAAAAAAAAAAGAAAAAATCTTTCCCAAAGTCAAAGCCATCAAAATGCAGGCAGGCCACACGCCACCAAGGGCAGGCACATGCAGCAAAGCTTGCCAAAATTGATCCCCACTGAAGGCCAAAACAGAAAAGAAGGACCTACAAACACGCTGGAAAGCTGTCAACATCAAAGGAATTGCAATTGGAGGAGAAAAAAAGAAAATTTTGGAAATTTAGTGACTCTAAGGAATTGGCCTGGGTTTATATCAGGTGCAGTGCAAAGGACCAAAAGATGCCAAAACTAAGCTCACAGATGTTGCAAAAGCAGGGGAAAAAGTCAAGGAGGAAGACACAACTTAGGGGGCAAGATGTGAGGGACATGGCATGAATACTTAAAATAATAAAAAAAAAAAAAAGAAAAAATCTTTCCCAAAGTCAAAGCCATCAAAATGCAGGCACGCCATACGCCAGCAAGTGCAGGCACATGCAGCAAATCTTGCCAAAATTGATCCCCACTGAAGGCCAAAACAAAAAAAAGGACTTACAAACACGCTGGGAAGGAGTCAACCTCAAAGGAATTGCAATTGGAGGAGAAAAAAAGAAAATTTTGGAAATTTAGTGACTCTAAGAAAATGGCCTGGGTTTATATCAGGTGCAGTGCAAAGGACCAAAAGATGCAAAAACTAAGCTCACAGATGTTGCAAAAGCAGGGGAAAAAGTCAAGGAGGAAGACACAACTTAGGGGGCAAGATATGAGGGACATGGCATGAATACTTAAAATAATAAAAAAAAAAAAAAGAAAAAATCTTTCCCAAAGTCAAAGCCATCAAAATGCAGGCAGGCCATACGCCACCAAGGGCAGGCACATGCAGCACAGCTTGCCAAAATTGATCCCCACTGAAGGCCAAAACAGAAAAGAAGGACCTACAAACACGCTGGAAAGGAGTCAACATCAAAGGAATTGCAAATGGAGGCGAAAAAAAGAAAATTTGGGAAATTTAGTGACTCTAAGAAAATGGCCCGGGGTTTTATCAGGTGCTTTGCAAAGGACCAAAAGATGCCAAAACTAAGCTCACAGATGCTGCAAAAGCATGGGAAAAAGTCAAGGAGGAAGACACAACTTAGGGGGCAAGATATGAGGGACATGGCATGAACACTTCAGAAAACAAAAAAAAAAAGAAAAAAATCTTTCCCAAAGTCAAAGCCATCAAAAGGCATGGCCTGCCATCAAGTGCAGGGACATGCACCAAAGATTCCTCTATTGGTCCCCATTGAAATTGCAAGATTCCTTTTCCCTTCCCGAAAGGAAATTTCATTTCCTTTCGGGAAGGGAAAAGGAATCTTCCGGATCCAAAAAGAAAGGCTTACAAACACTCTGGAAAGGAGAGAGGTTCAAATGAAATGCAATTGAAAAAAGCAGAAAATCGGGAATTTTAGTCTCTTCAAAAAATAGGCTGTGAGGAAATCAGCTGCATTGCAAAGGACCAAAAGGTGCCAAAACTAAGCTCACAGATGTTGCAAAAGCAGGGGAAAAAGTCAAGGAGGAAGACACAACTTAGGGGGCAAGATATGAGGGACATGGCATGAATACTTAAAATAATAAAAAAAAAAAAGAAAAAATCTTTCCCAAAGTCAAAGCCATCAAAATGCAGGCAGGCCATACGCCAGCAAGTGCAGGCACATGCAGCAAATTTGCCAAAATTCATCCCCACTGAAGGCCAAAACAGAAAAGGAGGACCTACAAACACGCTGGAAAGGAGTCAACATCAAAGGAATTGCAATTGGAGGAGAAAAAAAGAAAATTTGGGAAATTTAGTGACTCTAAGGAACTGGCCTGGGTTTATATCAGGTGCAGTGCAAAGGACGAAAAAATGCCAAAACTAAGCTCACAGATGTTGCAAAAGCAGGGGAAAAAGTCAAGGAGGAAGACACAACTTAGGGGGCAAGATATGAGGGACATGGCATGAATACTTAAAATAATAAAAAAAAAAAAAAACGAAAAAATCTTACCCAAAGTAAAAGCCACCAAAATGCAGGCAGGCCATACGCCACCAAGGGCAGGCACATGCAGCAAAGCTTGCCAAAATTGATCCCCACTGAAGGCCAAAACAGAAAAGAAGGATCTACAAACACGCTGGAAAGGAGTCAACATCAAAGGAATTGCAATTGGAGGAGAAAAAAAGAAAATTTGGGAAATTTAGTGACTCTTATAAAATGGCCTGGGGTTTTGTCAGGTGCAGTGCAAAGGACCAAAAGATGCCAAAACTAAGCTCACAGATGTTGCAAAAGCAGGGGAAAAAGTCAAGGAGGAAGACACAACTTAGGGGGCAAGATGTGAGGGACATGGCATGAATATTTAAAATTATAAAAAAAAAAAAAAAGAAAAATTCTTTCCCAAAGTCAAAGCCATCAAAAGGCAAGCAGGCCATACGCCAGCAAGTGCAGGCAGATGCAGCAAAACTTGCCAAAATTGATCCCCACTGAAGGCCAAAACAGAAAAGAAGGACGTACAAACACGCTGGAAAGGAGTCAACATCAAAGGAATTGCAATTGGAGGAGAAAAAAAGAAAATTTTGGAAATTTAGTGACTCCAAGAAAATGGCCCGGGGTTTTATCAGGTGCATTGCAAAGGACCAAAAGGTGCCAAAACTAAGCTCACAGATGTTGCAAAAGCAGGGGAAAAAGTCAAGGAGGAAGACACAACTTAGGGGGCAAGATATGAGGGACATGGCATGAATACTTAAAATAATAAAAAAAAAAAAAAGAAAAAATCTTTCCCAAAGTCAAAGCCATTAAAATGCAGGCAGGCCATATCCCACCAAGGGCAGGCACATGCAGCAAAGCTTGCCAAAATTGATCCCCACTGAAGGCCAAAACAGAAAAGAAGGACCTACAAACTCGCTGGAAAGCTGTCAACATCAAAGGAATTGTAATTGGAGGAGAAAAAAAGAAAATTTTGGAAATTTAGTGACTCTAAGAAAATGGCCTGGGTTTATATCAGGTGCAGTGCAAAGGACCAAAAGATGCCAAAACTAAGCTCACAGATGTTGCAAAAGCAGGGGAAAAAGTCAAGGAGGAAGACACAACTTAGGGGGCAAGATGTGAGGGACATGGCATGAATACTTAAAATAATAAAAAAAAAAAAAGAAAAAATCTTTCCCAAAGACAAAGCCATCAAAATGCAGGCACGCCATACGCCAGCAAGTGCAGGCACATGCAGCAAATCTTGCCAAAATTGATCCCCACTGAAGGCCAAAACAGAAAAAAGGACTTACAAACATGCTGGAAAGGAGTCAACATCAAAGGAATTGCAATTGGAGGAGAAAAAAAGAAAATTTGGGAAATTTAGTGAGTCGAAGAAAATGGCCTGGGTTTATATCAGGTGCAGTGCAAAGGACCAAAAGATGCAAAAACTAAGCTCACAGATGTTGCAAAAGCAGGGGAAAAAGTCAAGGAGGAAGACACAACTTAGGGGGCAAGATATGAGGGACATGGCATGAATACTTAAAATAATAAAAAAAAAAAAAAGAAAAAATCTTTCCCAAAGTCAAAGCCATCAAAATGCAGGCAGGCCATACGCCACCAAGGGCAGGCACATGCAGCACAGCTTGCCAAAATTGATCCCCACTGAAGGCCAAAACAGAAAAGAAGGACCTACAAACACGCTGGAAAGGAGTCAACATCAAAGGAATTGCAAATGGAGGCGAAAAAAAGAAAATTTGGGAAATTTAGTGACTCTAAGCAAATGGCCCGGGGTTTTATCAGTTGCAGTGCAAAGGACCAAAAGATGCCAAAACTAAGCTCACAGATGTTGCAAAAGCAGGGGAAAAAGTCAAGGAGGAAGACACAACTTAGGGGGCAAGATATGAGGGACATGGCATGAACACTTCAGAAAAAGACCAAAAAAAGAAAAAAATCTTTCCCAAAGTCAAAGCCATCAAAATGCAGGCAGGCCATACGCCACCAAGGGCAGGCACATGCAGCAAAGCTTGCCAAAATTGATCCCCACTGAAGGCCAAAACAGAAAAGAAGGACCTACAAACACGCTGGAAAAGAAGTCAACATCAAAGGAATTGCAATTGGAGGAGAAAAAAAGAAAATTTGGGAAATTTAGTGACTCTTAGAAAATGGCCTGGGGTTTATCAGGTGCAGTGCAAAGGACCAAAAGGTGCCAAAACTAAGCTCACAGATGTTGCAAAAGCAGGGGAAAAAGTCAAGGAGGAAGACACAACTTAAGGGGCAAGGTGTGAAGGACATGGCATGAATACCTAAAACGAACAAAAAAAAAAAAAGAAAAAATCTTTCCCAAAGTCAAAGCCATCAAAATGCAGGCAGGCCATATGCCACCAAGGGCAGGCACATGCGGCAAAGCTTGCCAAAACTGATCCCCACTAAAGGCCAAAACAGAAAAGAAGGACCTACAAACACGCTGGAAAGGAGTCAACATCAAAGGAATTGCAATTGGAGGAGAAAAAAAGAAAATTTGGGAAATTTAGTGACTCTAAGAAAATGGAGTGGGTTTATATCAGGTGCAGTGCAAAGGACCAAAAGGTGCCAAAACTAAGCTCACAGATGTTGCAAAAGCAGGGGAAAAAGTCAAGGAGGAAGACACAACTTAGGGGGCAAGATGTGAGGGACATGGCATGAATACTTAAAATAATAAAAAAAAAAAAAGAAAAAATCTTTCCCAAAGTCAAAGCCATCAAAATGCAGGCAGGCCATACGCCAGCAAGGGCAGGCACATGCAGCAAATCTTGCCAAAATTGATCTCCACTGAAGGCCAATACAGAAAAGAAGGACTTGCAAACACGCTGGAATGGAGACAACATCAAAGGAATTGCAATTGGAGGAGAAAAAAAGAAAATTTTGGAAATTTAGTGACTCTAAGAAAATGGCCCGGGGTTTTATCAGGTGCATTGCAAAGGACCAAAAGATGCCAAAACTAAGCTCACAGATGTTGCAAAAGCAGGGGAAAAAGTCAAGGAGGAAGACACAACTTAGGGGGCAAGATGTGAGGGACATGGCATGAATACTTAAAATATTAAAAAAAAAAAAAGAAAAAATCTTTCCCAAAGTCAAAGCCATCAAAATGCAGGCAGGCCATACGCCAGCAAGGGCAGGCACATGCAGCAAATCTTGCCAAAATTGATCTCCACTGAAGGCCAAAACAGAAAAGATGGACTTGCAAACACGCTGGAATGGAGACAACATCAAAGGAATTGCAATTGGAGGAGAAAAAAAGAAAATTTTGGAATTTTAGTGACTCTAAGAAAATGGCCCGGGGTTTTATCAGGTGCATTGCAAAGGACCAAAAGGTTCCAAAACTAAGCTCACATATGTTGCAAAAGCTGGGGAAAAAGTCAAGGAGGAAGACACAACTTAGGGGGCAAGGTATGAAGGACATGGCATGAATACTTAAAACAAACAAAAAAAAAAATATAGAAAAAATCTTTCCCAAAGTCAAAGCCATCAAAATGCAGGCAGGCCATACGCCACCAAGGGCAGGCACATGCAGCAAAGCTTGCCAAAATTGATCCCCACTGAAGGCCAAAACAGAAAAGAAGGACCTACAAACACGCTGGAAAGGAGTCAATATCAAAGGAATTGCAATTGGAGGAGAAAAAAAGAAAATTTGGGAAATTTAGTGACTCTAAGGAACTGGCCTGGGTTTATATCAGGTGCAGTGCAAAGGACGAAAAAATGCCAAAACTAAGCTCACAGATGTTGCAAAAGCAGGGGAAAAAGTCAAGGAGGAAGACACAACTTAGGGGGCAAGATATGAGGGACATGGCATGAATACTTAAAATAATAAAAAAAAAAAAAAACGAAAAAATCTTACCCAAAGTAAAAGCCACCAAAATGCAGGCAGGCCATACGCCACCAAGGGCAGGCACATGCAGCAAAGCTTGCCAAAATTGATCCCCACTGAAGGCCAAAACAGAAAAGAAGGATCTACAAACACGCTGGAAAGGAGTCAACATCAAAGGAATTGCAATTGGAGGAGAAAAAAAGAAAATTTGGGAAATTTAGTGACTCTTATAAAATGGCCTGGGGTTTTGTCAGGTGCAGTGCAAAGGACCAAAAGATGCCAAAACTAAGCTCACAGATGTTGCAAAAGCAGGGGAAAAAGTCAAGGAGGAAGACACAACTTAGGGGGCAAGATGTGAGGGACATGGCATGAATATTTAAAATTAAAAAAAAAAAAAAAGAAAAATTCTTTCCCAAAGTCAAAGCCATCAAAAGGCAAGCAGGCCATACGCCAGCAAGTGCAGGCAGATGCAGCAAAACTTGCCAAAATTGATCCCCACTGAAGGCCAAAACAGAAAAGAAGGACCTACAAACACGCTGGAAAGGAGTCAACATCAAAGGAATTGCAATTGGAGGAGAAAAAAAGAAAATTTTGGAAATTTAGTGACTCCAAGAAAATGGCCTGGGGTTTTATCAGGTGCATTGCAAAGGACCAAAAGGTGCCAAAACTAAGCTCACAGATGTTGCAAAAGCAGGGGAAAAAGTCAAGGAGGAAGACACAACTTAGGGAGCAAGATATGAGGGACATGGCATGAATACTTAAAATAATAAAAAAAAAAAAAAGAAAAAATCTTTCCCAAAGTCAAAGCCATTAAAATGCAGGCAGGCCATATCCCACCAAGGGCAGGCACATGCAGCAAAGCTTGCCAAAATTGATCCCCACTGAAGGCCAAAACAGAAAAGAAGGACCTACAAACACGCTGGAAAGCTGTCAACATCAAAGGAATTGTAATTGGAGGAGAAAAAAAGAAAATTTTGGAAATTTAGTGACTCTAAGAAAATGGCCTGGGTTTATATCAGGTGCAGTGCAAAGGACCAAAAGATGCCAAAACTAAGCTCACAGATGTTGCAAAAGCAGGGGAAAAAGTCAAGGAGGAAGACACAACTTAGGGGGCAAGATGTGAGGGACATGGCATGAATACTTAAAATAATAAAAAAAAAAAAAGAAAAAATCTTTCCCAAAGTCAAAGCCATCAAAATGCAGGCACGCCATACGCCAGCAAGTGCAGGCACATGCAGCAAATCTTGCCAAAATTGATCCCCACTGAAGGCCAAAACAGAAAAAAGGACTTACAAACACGCTGGAAAGGTGTCAACATCAAAGGAATTGCAATTGGAGGAGAAGAAAAGAAAATTTGGGAAATTTAGTGAGTCAAAGAAAATGGCCTGGGTTTATATCAGGTGCAGTGCAAAGGACCAAAAGATGCAAAAACTAAGCTCACAGATGTTGCAAAAGCAGGGGAAAAAGTCAAGGAGGAAGACACAACTTAGGGGGCAAGATATGAGGGACATGGCATGAATACTTAAAATAATAAAAAAAAAAAAAGAAAAAATCTTTCCCAAAGTCAAAGCCATCAAAATGCAGGCAGGCCATACGCCACCAAGGGCAGGCACATGCAGCACAGCTTGCCAAAATTGATCCCCACTGAAGGCCAAAACAGAAAAGAAGGACCTACAAACACGCTGGAAAGGAGTCAACATCAAAGGAATTGCAAATGGAGGCGAAAAAAAGAAAATTTTGGAAATTTAGTGACTCTAAGCAAATGGCCCGGGGTTTTATCAGTTGCAGTGCAAAGGACCAAAAGATGCCAAAACTAAGCTCACAGATGTTGCAAAAGCAGGGGAAAAAGTCAAGGAGGAAGACACAACTTAGGGGGCAAGATATGAGGGACATGGCATGAACACTTCAGAAAAAGACCAAAAAAAGAAAAAAATCTTTCCCAAAGTCAAAGCCATCAAAATGCAGGCAGGCCATACGCCACCAAGGGCAGGCACATGCAGCAAAGCTTGCCAAAATTGATCCCCACTGAAGGCCAAAACAGAAAAGAAGGACCTACAAACACGCTGGAAAAGAAGTCAACATCAAAGGAATTGCAATTGGAGGAGAAAAAAAGAAAATTTGGGAAATTTAGTGACTCTTAGAAAATGGCCTGGGGTTTATCAGGTGCAGTGCAAAGGACCAAAAGGTGCCAAAACTAAGCTCACAGATGTTGCAAAAGCAGGGGAAAAAGTCAAGGAGGAAGACACAACTTAAGGGGCAAGGTGTGAAGGACATGGCATGAATACCTGAAACGAACAAAAAAAAAAAAAGAAAAAATCTTTCCCAAAGTCAAAGCCATCAAAATGCAGGCAGGCCATACGCCACCAAGGGCAGGCACATGCGGCAAAGCTTGCCAAAACTGATCCCCACTAAAGGCCAAAACAGAAAAGAAGGACCTACAAACACGCTGGAAAGGAGTCAACATCAAAGGAATTGCAATTGGAGGAGAAAAAAAGAAAATTTTGGAAATTTAGTGACTCTAAGAAAATGGAGTGGGTTTATATCAGGTGCAGTGCAAAGGACCAAAAGGTGCCAAAACTAAGCTCACAGATGTTGCAAAAGCAGGGGAAAAAGTCAAGGAGGAAGACACAACTTAGGGGGCAAGATGTGAGGGACATGGCATGAATACTTAAAATAATAAAAAAAAAAAAAGAAAAAATCTTTCCCAAAGTCAAAGCCATCAAAATGCAGGCAGGCCATACGCCAGCAAGGGCAGGCACATGCAGCAAATCTTGCCAAAATTGATCTCCACTGAAGGCCAAAACAGAAAAGAAGGACTTGCAAACACGCTGGAATGGAGACAACATCAAAGGAATTGCAATTGGAGGAGAAAAAAAGAAAATTTTGGAATTTTAGTGACTCTAAGAAAATGGCCCGGGGTTTTATCAGGTGCATTGCAAAGGACCAAAAGATGCCAAAACTAAGCTCACAGATGTTGCAAAAGCAGGGGAAAAAGTCAAGGAGGAAGACACAACTTAGGGGGCAAGATGTGAGGGACATGGCATGAATACTTAAAATAATAAAAAAAAAAAAAGAAAAAATCTTTCCCAAAGTCAAAGCCATCAAAATGCAGGCAGGCCATACGCCACCAAGGGCAGGCACATGCAGCAAATCTCGCCAAAATTGATCTCCACTGAAGGCCAAAACAGAAAAGAAGGACTTGCAAACACGCTGGAATGGAGACAACATCAAAGGAATTGCAATTGGAGGAGAAAAAAAGAAAATTTTGGAATTTTAGTGACTCTAAGGAAATGGCCCGGGGTTTTATCAGGTGCATTGCAAAGGACCAAAAGGTTCCAAAACTAAGCTCACATATGTTGCAAAAGCTGGGGAAAAAGTCAAGGAGGAAGACACAACTTAGGGGGCAAGGTATGAAGGACATGGCATGAATACTTAAAACAAACAAAAAAAAAAATATAGAAAAAATCTTTCCCAAAGTCAAAGCCATCAAAATGCAGGCAGGCCATACGCCACCAAGGGCAGGCACATGCAGCAAAGCTTGCCAAAATTGATCCCCACTGAAGGCCAAAACAGAAAAGAAGGACTTACAAACACGCTGGAAAGGAGTCAATATCAAAGGAATTGCAATTGGAGGAGAAAAAAAGAAAATTTGGGAAATTTAGTGACTCTAAGAAAATGGCCCGGGGTTTTATCAGGTGCAGTGCAAAGGACCAAAAGATGCCAAAACTAAGCTCACAGATGCTGCAAAAGCAGGGGAAAAAGTCAAGGAGGAACACACAACTTAGGGGGCAAGATATGAGGGACATGGCATGAACACTTCAGAAAACAACCAAAAAAAGAAAAAAATCTTTCCCAAAGTCAAAGCCATCAAAAGGCATGGCCTGCCATCAAGTGCAGGGACATGCACCAAAGATTCCTCTATTGGTCCCCATTGAAATTGCAAGATTCCTTTTCCCTTCCCGAAAGGAAATTTCATTTCCTTTCGGGAAGGGAAAAGGAATCTTCCGGATCCCAAAAGAAAGGCTTACAAACACTCTGGAAAGGAGATAGGTTCAAATGAAATGCAATTGAAAAAAGCAGAAAATGGGGAATTTTAGTCTCTTCAAAAAATAGGCTGTGAGGAAATCAGCTGCATTGCAAAGGACCAAAAGGTGCCAAAACTAAGCTCACAGATGTTGCAAAAGCAGGGGAAAAAGTCAAGGAGGAAGACACAACTTAGGGGGCAAGATATGAGGGACATGGCATGAATACTTAAAATAATAAAAAAAAAAAAAAATGAAAAAATCTTACCCAAAGTAAAAGCCACCAAAATGCAGGCAGGCCATACGCCACCAAGGGCAGGCACATGCAGCAAAGCTTGCCAAAATTGATCCCCACTGAAGGCCAAAACAGAAAAGAAGGATCTACAAACACGCTGGAAAGGAGTCAACATCAAAGGAATTGCAATTGGAGGAGAAAAAAAGAAAATTTGGGAAATTTAGTGACTCTTATAAAATGGCCTGGGGTTTTGTCAGGTGCAGTGCAAAGGACCAAAAGATGCCAAAACTAAGCTCACAGATGTTGCAAAAGCAGGGGAAAAAGTCAAGGAGGAAGACACAACTTAGGGGGCAAGATGTGAGGGACATGGCATGAATACTTAAAATTATAAAAAAAAAAAAAACAGAAAAATTCTTTCCCAAAGTCAAAGCCATCAAAAGGCAAGCAGGCCATACGCCAGCAAGTGCAGGCAGATGCAGCAAAGCTTGCCAAAATTGATCCCCACTGAAGGCCAAAACAGAAAAGAAGGACCTACAAACACGCTGGAAAGGAGTCAACATCAAAGGAATTGCAATTGGAGGAGAAAAAAAGAAAATTTGGGAAATTTAGTGACTGTAAGAAAATGGCCCGGGATAATATCAGGTGCATTGCAAAGAACCAAAAGGTGCCAAAACTAAGCTCACAGATGTTGCAAAAGCAGGGGAAAAAGTCAAGGAGGAAGACACAACTTAGGGGGCAAGATATGAGGGACATGGCATGAATACTTAAAATAATAAAAAAAAAAAAAGAAAAAATCTTTCCCAAAGTCAAAGCCATTAAAATGCAGGCAGGCCATATCCCACCAAGGGCAGGCACATGCAGCAAAGCTTGCCGAAATTGATCCCCACTAAAGGCCAAAACAGAAAAGAAGGACCTACAAACATGCTGGAAAGGTGTCAACATCAAAGGAATTGCAATTGGAGGAGAAAAAAAGAAAATTTTGGAAATTTAGTGACTCTAAGAAAATGGCCTGGGTTTATATTAGGTGCAGTGCAAAGGACCAAAAGATGCCAAAACTAAGCTCACAGATGTTGCAAAAGCAGGGGAAAAAGTCAAGGAGGAAGACACAACTTAGGGGGCAAGATGTGAGGGACATGGCATGAATACTTAAAATAATAAAAATAAAAAAGAAAAAATCTTTCCCAAAGTCAAAGCCATCAAAATGCAGGCACGCCATACGCCAGCAAGTGCAGGCACATGCAGCAAATCTTGCCAAAATTGATCCCCACTGAAGGCCAAAACAGAAAAAAGGACTTACAAACACGCTGGGAAGGAGTCAACCTTAAAGGAATTGCAATTGGAGGAGAAAAAAAGAAAATTTTGGAAATTTAGTGACTCTAAGAAAATGGCCTGGGTTTATATCAGGTGCAGTGCAAAGGACCAAAAGATGCAAAAACTAAGCTCACAGATGTTGCAAAAGCAGGGGAAAAAGTCAAGGAGGAAGACACAACTTAGGGGGCAAGATATGAGGGACATGGCATGAATACTTAAAATAATAAAAAAAAAAAAAAGAAAAAATCTTTCCCAAAGTCAAAGCCATCAAAATGCAGGCAGGCCATACGCCACCAAGGGCAGGCACATGCAGCAAAGCTTGCCAAAATTGATCCCCACTGAAGGCCAAAACAGAAAAGAAGGACCTACAAACACGCTGGAAAGGAGTCAACATCAAAGGAATTGCAAATGGAGGCGAAAAAAAGAAAATTTGGGAAATTTAGTGACTCTAAGAAAATGGCCCGGGGTTTTATCAGGTGCTTTGCAAAGGACCAAAAGATGCCAAAACTAAGCTCACAGATGCTGCAAAAGCATGGGAAAAAGTCAAGGAGGAAGACACAACTTAGGGGGCAAGATATGAGGGACATGGCATGAACACTTCAGAAAACAAAAAAAAAAAGAAAAAAATCTTTCCCAAAGTCAAAGCCATCAAAAGGCATGGCCTGCCATCAAGTGCAGGGACATGCACCAAAGATTCCTCTATTGGTCCCCATTGAAATTGCAAGATTCCTTTTCCCTTCCCGAAAGGAAATTTCATTTCCTTTCGGGAAGGGAAAAGGAATCTTCCGGATCCCAAAAGAAAGGCTTACAAACACTCTGGAAAGGAGATAGGTTCAAATGAAATGCAATTGAAAAAAGCAGAAAATGGGGAATTTTAGTCTCTTCAAAAAATAGGCTGTGAGGAAATCAGCTGCATTGCAAAGGACCAAAAGGTGCCAAAACTAAGCTCACAGATGTTGCAAAAGCAGGGGAAAAAGTCAAGGAGGAAGACACAACTTAGGGGGCAAGATATGAGGGACATGGCATGAATACTTAAAATAATAAAAAAAAAAAAAAATGAAAAAATCTTACCCAAAGTAAAAGCCACCAAAATGCAGGCAGGCCATACGCCACCAAGGGCAGGCACATGCAGCAAAGCTTGCCAAAATTGATCCCCACTGAAGGCCAAAACAGAAAAGAAGGATCTACAAACACGCTGGAAAGGAGTCAACATCAAAGGAATTGCAATTGTAGGAGAAAAAAAGAAAATTTGGGAAATTTAGTGACTCTTATAAAATGGCCTGGGGTTTTGTCAGGTGCAGTGCAAAGGACCAAAAGATGCAAAAACTAAGCTCACAGATGTTGCAAAAGCAGGGGAAAAAGTCAAGGAGGAAGACACAACTTAGGGGGCAAGATGTGAGGGACATGGCATGAATACTTAAAATTATAAATAAAAAAAAAAAACAGAAAAATTCTTTCCCAAAGTCAAAGCCATCAAAAGGCAAGCAGGCCATACGCCAGCAAGTGCAGGCAGATGCAGCAAAGCTTGCCAAAATTGATCCCCACTGAAGGCCAAAACAGAAAAGAAGGACCTACAAACACGCTGGAAAGGAGTCAACATCAAAGGAATTGCAATTGGAGGAGAAAAAAAGAAAATTTGGGAAATTTAGTGACTGTAAGAAAATGGCCCGGGATAATATCAGGTGCATTGCAAAGGACCAAAAGGTGCCAAAACTAAGCTCACAGATGTTGCAAAAGCAGGGGAAAAAGTCAAGGAGGAAGACACAACTTAGGGGGCAAGATATGAGGGACATGGCATGAATACTTAAAATAATAAAAAAAAAAAAAGAAAAAATCTTTCCCAAAGTCAAAGCCATTAAAATGCAGGCAGGCCATATCCCACCAAGGGCAGGCACATGCAGCAAAGCTTGCCAAAATTGATCCCCACTAAAGGCCAAAACAGAAAAGAAGGACCTACAAACACGCTGGAAAGGTGTCAACATCAAAGGAATTGCAATTGGAGGAGAAAAAAAGAAAATTTTGGAAATTTAGTGACTCTAAGAAAATGGCCTGGGTTTATATTAGGTGCAGTGCAAAGGACCAAAATGGGCCAAAACTAAGCTCACAGATGTTGCAAAAGCAGGGGAAAAAGTCAAGGAGGAAGACACAACTTAGGGGGCAAGATGTGAGGGACATGGCATGAATACTTAAAATAATAAAAATAAAAAAGAAAAAATCTTTCCCAAAGTCAAAGCCATCAAAATGCAGGCACGCCATACGCCAGCAAGTGCAGGCACATGCAGCAAATCTTGCCAAAATTGATCCCCACTGAAGGCCAAAACAGAAAAAAGGACTTACAAACACGATGGGAAGGAGTCAACCTTAAAGGAATTGCAATTGGAGGAGAAAAAAAGAAAATTTTGGAAATTTAGTGACTCTAAGAAAATGGCCTGGGTTTATATCAGGTGCAGTGCAAAGGACCAAAAGATGCAAAAACTAAGCTCACAGATGTTGCAAAAGCAGGGGAAAAAGTCAAGGAGGAAGACACAACTTAGGGGGCAAGATATGAGGGACATGGCATGAATACTTAAAATAATAAAAAAAAAAAAAAGAAAAAATCTTTCCCAAAGTCAAAGCCATCAAAATGCAGGCAGGCCATACGCCACCAAGGGCAGGCACATGCAGCAAAGCTTGCCAAAATTGATCCCCACTGAAGGCCAAAACAGAAAAGAAGGACCTACAAACACGCTGGAAAGGAGTCAACATCAAAGGAATTGCAAATGGAGGCGAAAAAAAGAAAATTTGGGAAATTTAGTGACTCTAAGAAAATGGCCCGGGGTTTTATCAGGTGCTTTGCAAAGGACCAAAAGATGCCAAAACTAAGCTCACAGATGCTGCAAAAGCATGGGAAAAAGTCAAGGAGGAAGACACAACTTAGGGGGCAAGATATGAGGGACATGGCATGAACACTTCAGAAAACAACCAAAAAAAGAAAAAAATCTTTCCCAAAGTCAAAGCCATCAAAAGGCATGGCCTGCCATCAAGTGCAGGGACATGCACCAAAGATTCCTCTATTGGTCCCCATTGAAATTGCAAGATTCCTTTTCCCTTCCCGAAAGGAAATTTCATTTCCTTTCGGGAAGGGAAAAGGAATCTTCCGGATCCCAAAAGAAAGGCTTACAAACACTCTGGAAAGGAGATAGGTTCAAATGAAATGCAATTGAAAAAAGCAGAAAATGGGGAATTTTAGTCTCTTCAAAAAATAGGCTGTGAGGAAATCAGCTGCATTGCAAAGGACCAAAAGGTGCCAAAACTAAGCTCACAGATGTTGCAAAAGCAGGGGAAAAAGTCAAGGAGGAAGACACAACTTAGGGGGCAAGATATGAAGGACATGGCATGAATATTTAAAATAATAAAAAAAAAAAAGAAAAAATCTTTCCCAAAGTCAAAGCCATCAAAATGCAGGCAGGCCATACGCCAGCAAGTGCAGGCACATGCAGCAAAGCTTGCCAAAATTGATCCCCACTGAAGGCCAAAACAGAAAAGGAGGACCTACAAACACGATGGAAAGGAGTCAACATCAAAGGAATTGCAATTGGAGGAGGAAAAAGAAAATTTTGGAAATTTAGTGACTCTAAGGAAATGGCCTGGGTTTATATCAGGTGCAGTGCAAAGGACCAAAAGATGCCAAAACTAAGCTCACAGATGTTGCAAAAGCAGGGGAAAAAGTCAAGGAGGAAGACACAACTTAGGGGGCAAGATATGAGGGACATGGCATGAATACTTAAAATAATAAAAAAAAAAAAAAACGAAAAAATCTTACCCAAAGTAAAAGCCACCAAAATGCAGGCAGGCCATACGCCACCAAGGGCAGGCACATGCAGCAAAGCTTGCCAAAATTGATCCCCACTGAAGGCCAAAACAGAAAAGAAGGATCTACAAACACGCTGGAAAGGAGTCAACATCAAAGGAATTGCAATTGGAGGAGAAAAAAAGAAAATTTGGGAAATTTAGTGACTCCAAGAAAATGGCCCGGGGTTTTGTCAGGTGCAGTGCAAAGGACCAAAAGATGCCAAAACTAAGCTCACAGATGTTGCAAAAGCAGGGGAAAAAGTCAAGGAGGAAGACACAACTTAGGGGGCAAGATGTGAGGGACATGGCATGAATATTTAAAATTATAAAAAAAAAAAAAAAGAAAAATTCTTTCCCAAAGTCAAAGCCATCAAAAGGCAAGCAGGCCATACGCCAGCAAGTGCAGGCAGATGCAGCAAAACTTGCCAAAATTGATCCCCACTGAAGGCCAAAACAGAAAAGAAGGACCTACAAACACGCTGGAAAGGAGTCAACATCAAAGGAATTGCAATTGGAGGAGAAAAAAAGAAAATTTTGGAAATTTAGTGACTCCAAGAAAATGGCCCGGGGTTTTATCAGGTGCATTGCAAAGGACCAAAAGGTGCCAAAACTAAGCTCACAGATGTTGCAAAAGCAGGGGAAAAAGTCAAGGAGGAAGACACAACTTAGGGGGCAAGATATGAGGGACATGGCATGAATACTTAAAATAATAAAAAAAAAAAAAAGAAAAAATCTTTCCCAAAGTCAAAGCCATTAAAATGCAGGCAGGCCATATCCCACCAAGGGCAGGCACATGCAGCAAAGCTTGCCAAAATTGATCCCCACTGAAGGCCAAAACAGAAAAGAAGGACCTACAAACACGCTGGAAAGCTGTCAACATCAAAGGAATTGTAATTGGAGGAGAAAAAAAGAAAATTTTGGAAATTTAGTGACTCTAAGAAAATGGCCTGGGTTTATATCAGGTGCAGTGCAAAGGACCAAAAGATGCCAAAACTAAGCTCACAGATGTTGCAAAAGCAGGGGAAAAAGTCAAGGAGGAAGACACAACTTAGGGGGCAAGATGTGAGGGACATGGCATGAATACTTAAAATAATAAAAAAAAAAAAAGAAAAAATCTTTCCCAAAGTCAAAGCCATCAAAATGCAGGCACGCCATACGCCAGCAAGTGCAGGCACATGAAGCAAATCTTGCCAAAATTGATCCCCACTGAAGGCCAAAACAGAAAAAAGGACTTACAAACACGCTGGAAAGGTGTCAACATCAAAGGAATTGCAATTGGAGGAGAAAAAAAGAAAATTTGGGAAATTTAGTGAGTCGAAGAAAATGGCCTGGGTTTATATCAGGTGCAGTGCAAAGGACCAAAAGATGCAAAAACTAAGCTCACAGATGTTGCAAAAGCAGGGGAAAAAGTCAAGGAGGAAGACACAACTTAGGGGGCAAGATATGAGGGACATGGCATGAATACTTAAAATAATAAAAAAAAAAAAAAGAAAAAATCTTTCCCAAAGTCAAAGCCATCAAAATGCAGGCAGGCCATACGCCACCAAGGGCAGGCACATGCAGCACAGCTTGCCAAAATTGATCCCCACTGAAGGCCAAAACAGAAAAGAAGGACCTACAAACACGCTGGAAAGGAGTCAACATCAAAGGAATTGCAAATGGAGGCGAAAAAAAGAAAATTTGGGAAATTTAGTGACTCTAAGCAAATGGCCCGGGGTTTTATCAGTTGCAGTGCAAAGGACCAAAAGATGCCAAAACTAAGCTCACAGATGTTGCAAAAGCAGGGGAAAAAGTCAAGGAGGAAGACACAACTTAGGGGGCAAGATATGAGGGACATGGCATGAACACTTCAGAAAAAGACCAAAAAAAGAAAAAAATCCTTCCCAAAGTCAAAGCCATCAAAATGCAGGCAGGCCATACGCCACCAAGGGCAGGCACATGCAGCAAAGCTTGCCAAAATTGATCCCCACTGAAGGCCAAAACAGAAAAGAAGGACCTACAAACACGCTGGAAAAGAAGTCAACATCAAAGGAATTGCAATTGGAGGAGAAAAAAAGAAAATTTGGGAAATTTAGTGACTCTTAGAAAATGGCCTGGGGTTTATCAGGTGCAGTGCAAAGGACCAAAAGGTGCCAAAACTAAGCTCACAGATGTTGCAAAAGCATGGGAAAAAGTCAAGGAGGAAGACACAACTTAAGGGGCAAGGTGTGAAGGACATGGCATGAATACCTAAAACGAACAAAAAAAAAAAAAGAAAAAATCTTTCCCAAAGTCAAAGCCATCAAAATGCAGGCAGGCCATACGCCACCAAGGGCAGGCACATGCGGCAAAGCTTGCCAAAACTGATCCCCACTAAAGGCCAAAACAGAAAATAAGGACCTACAAACACGCTGGAAAGGAGTCAACATCAAAGGAATTGCAATTGGAGGAGAAAAAAAGAAAATTTTGGAAATTTAGTGACTCCAAGAAAATGGAGTGGGTTTATATCAGGTGCAGTGCAAAGGACCAAAAGGTGCCAAAACTAAGCTCACAGATGTTGCAAAAGCAGGGGAAAAAGTCAAGGAGGAAGACACAACTTAGGGGGCAAGATATGAGGGACATGGCATGAATACTTAAAATAATAAAAAAAAAAAAAAGAAAAAATCTTTCCCAAAGTCAAAGCCATCAAAATGCAGGCAGGCCATATGCCACCAAGGGGAGGCACATGCAGCAAAACTTGCCAAAATTGATCCCCACTGAAGGCCAAAACAGAAAAGAAGGACTTGCAAACACGCTGGAATGGAGTCAACATCAACGGAATTGATATTGGAGGAGAAAATAAGAACATTTGGGAAATTTAGTGACTCTAAGAAAATGGCCCGGGGTTTTATCAGGTGCAGTGCAAAGGACCAAAAGGTGCAAAAACTAAGCTCACAGATGTTGCAAAAGCAGGGGAAAAAGTCAAGGAGGAAGACACAACTTAGGGGGCAAGATATGAAGGACATGGCACGAATACTTAAAACAAACAAAAAAAAAAAATAGAAAAAATCTTTCCCAAAGTCAAAGCCATCAAAATGCAGGCAGGCCATACGCCACCAAGGGCAGGCACATGCAGCAAAGCTTGCCAAAATTGATCCCCACTGAAGGCCAAAACAGAAAAGAAGGACCTACAAACATGCTGGAAAAGAAGTCAACATCAAAGGAATTGCAATTGGAGGAGAATAAAAGAAAATTTGGGAAATTTAGTGAATCTTAGAAAATGGCCTGGGGTTTTATCAGGTGCATTGCAAAGGAACAAAAGCTGCCAAAAATAAGCTCACAGATGTTGCAAAAGCAGGGGAAAAAGTCAAGGAGGAAGACACAACTTAGGGGGCAAGATGTGAGGGACATGGCATGAATACTTAAAATTATAAAAAAAAAAAAAAGAAAAAATCTTTCCCAAACTCAAAGCCATTAAAATGCAGGCACGCCATACGCCAGCAAGTGCAGGCACATGCAGCAAAGCTTGCCAAAATTGATCCCCACTGAAGGCCAAAACAGAAAAGAAAGACCTACAAACATGCTGGAAAGGAGTCAACATCAAAGGAATTCCAATTGGAGGAGAAAAAAAGAAAATTTTGGAAATTTAGTGATTCTAAGAAAATGGCCCGGGGTTTTATCAGGTGCAGTGCAAAGGACCAAAAGATGCCAAAACTAAGCTCACAGATGTTGCAAAAGCAGGGGAAAAAGTCAAGGAGGAAGACACAACTTAGGGGGCAAGATATGAGGGACATGGCATGAATACTTAAAAAAATAAAAAAAAAAAAAAAGAAAAAATCTTTCCCAAAGTCAAAGCCATTAAAATGCAGGCAGGCCATATGCCACCAAGGGCAGGCACATGCAGCAAAGCTTGCCAAAATTGATCCCCACTGAAGGCCGAAACAGAAAAGAAGGACCTACAAAGACGCTGGAAAGGTGTCAACATCAAAGGAATTGCAATTGGAGGAGAAAAAAAGAAAATTTTGGAAATTTAGTGACTCTAAGAAAATGGCCTGGGTTTATATCAGGTGCAGTGCAAAGGACCAAAAGGTGCCAAAACTAAGCTCATAGATGTTGTAAATGCAGGGGAAAAAGTCAAGGAGGAAGACACAACTTAGGGGGCAAGATATGAGGGACATGGCATGAATAATTAAAATAATAAAAAAAAAAATATAGAAAAAATATTTCCCAAAGTCAAAGCCATCAAAATGCAGGCAGGCCATATGCCACCAAGGGCAGGCACATGCAGCAAAGCTTGCCAAAATTGATCCCCACTGAAGGCCAAAACAGAAAAGAAGGACTTGCAAACACGCGGGAATGGAGACAACATCAAAGGAATTGCAATTGGAGGAGAAAAAAGAACATTTGGGAAATTTAGTGACTCTAAGAAAATGGCCTGGGGTTTTATCAGGTGCAGTGCAAAGGACCACAAGATGACAAAACTAAGCTCACTGATGTTGCAAAAGCAGGGGAAAAAGTCAAGGAGGAAGACACAACTTAGGGGGCAATATATGAAGGACATGGCATGAATACTTAAAACAAACAAAAAAAAAAAAAAAAGAAAAAATCTTTCCCAAAGTCAAAGCCATCAAATTGCAGGCAGGCCATGCCATACGCCACCATGGGCAGACACATGCAGCAAAGCTTGCCAAAATTGATCCCCACTGAAGGCCAAAACAGAAAAAAGGACCTACAAACACGCTGGAAAAGAAGTCAACATCAAAGGAATTGCAATTGGAGGAGAAAAAAAGAAAATTTTGGAAATTTAGTGACTCCAAGAAAATGGAGTGGGTTTATATCAGGTGCAGTGCAAAGCACCAAAAGGTGCCAAAACTAAGCTCACAGATGTTGCAAAAGCAGGGGAAAAAGTCAAGGAGGAAGACACAACTTAGGGGGCAAGATATGAGGGACATGGCATGAATACTTAAAATAATAAAAAAAAAAAAAAGAAAAAATCTTTCCCAAAGTCAAAGCCATCAAAATGCAGGCAGGCCATATGCCACCAAGGGGAGGCACATGCAGCAAAACTTGCCAAAATTGATCCCCACTGAAGGCCAAAACAGAAAAGAAGGACTTGCAAACACGCTGGAATGGAGTCAACATCAACGGAATTGCAATTGGAGGAGAAAATAAGAACATTTGGGAAATTTAGTGACTCTAAGAAAATGGCCCGGGGTTTTATCAGGTGCAGTGCAAAGGACCAAAAGGTGCAAAAACTAAGCTCACAGATGTTGCAAAAGCAGGGGAAAAAGTCAAGGAGGAAGACACAACTTAGGGGGCAAGATATGAAGGACATGGCACGAATACTTAAAACAAACAAAAAAAAAAAATAGAAAAAATCTTTCCCAAAGTCAAAGCCATCAAAATGCAGGCAGGCCATACGCCACCAAGGGCAGGCACATGCAGCAAAGCTTGCCAAAATTGATCCCCACTGAAGGCCAAAACAGAAAAGAAGGACCTACAAACATGCTGGAAAAGAAGTCAACATCAAAGGAATTGCAATTGGAGGAGAATAAAAGAAAATTTGGGAAATTTAGTGAATCTTTGAAAATGGCCTGGGGTTTTATCAGGTGCATTGCAAAGGAACAAAAGCTGCCAAAACTAAGCTCACAGATGTTGCAAAAGCAGGGGAAAAAGTCAAGGAGGAAGACACAACTTAGGGGGCAAGATGTGAGGGACATGGCATGAATACTTAAAATTATAAAAAAAAAAAAAAGAAAAAATCTTTCCCAAACTCAAAGCCATTAAAATGCAGGCACGCCATACGCCAGCAAGTGCAGGCACATGCAGCAAAGCTTGCCAAAATTGATCCCCACTGAAGGCCAAAACAGAAAAGAAAGACCTACAAACATGCTGGAAAGGAGTCAACATCAAAGGAATTCCAATTGGAGGAGAAAAAAAGAAAATTTTGGAAATTTAGTGATTCTAAGAAAATGGCCCGGGGTTTTATCAGGTGCAGTGCAAAGGACCAAAAGATGCAAAAACTAAGCTCACAGATGTTGCAAAAGCAGGGGAAAAAGTCAAGGAGGAAGACACAACTTAGGGGGCAAGATATGAGGGACATGGCATGAATACTTAAAAAAATAAAAAAAAAAAAAAAGAAAAAATCTTTCCCAAAGTCAAAGCCATTAAAATGCAGGCAGGCCATATGCCACCAAGGGCAGGCACATGCAGCAAAGCTTGCCAAAATTGATCCCCACTGAAGGCCGAAACAGAAAAGAAGGACCTACAAAGACGCTGGAAAGGTGTCAACATCAAAGGAATTGCAATTGGAGGAGAAAAAAAGAAAATTTTGGAAATTTAGTGACTCTAAAAAATGGCCTGGGTTTATATCAGGTGCAGTGCAAAGGACCAAAAGGTGCCAAAACTAAGCTCATAGATGTTGTAAAAGCAGGGGAAAAAGTCAAGGAGGAAGACACAACTTAGGGGGCAAGATATGAGGGACATGGCATGAATAATTAAAATAATAAAAAAAAAAATATAGAAAAAATATTTCCCAAAGTCAAAGCCATCAAAATGCAGGCAGGCCATATGCCACCAAGGGCAGGCACATGCAGCAAAGCTTGCCAAAATTGATCCCCACTGAAGGCCAAAACAGAAAAGAAGGACTTGCAAACACGCTGGAATGGAGACAACATCAAAGGAATTGCAATTGGAGGAGAAAAAAGAACATTTGGGAAATTTAGTGACTCTAAGAAAATGGCCTGGGGTTTTATCAGGTGCAGTGCAAAGGACCAAAAGATGCCAAAACTAAGCTCACAGATGTTGCAAAAGCAGGGGAAAAAGTCAAGGAGGAAGACACAACTTAGGGGGCAATATATGAAGGACATGGCATGAATACTTAAAACAAACAGAAAAAAAAACAAAAGAAAAAATCTTTCTCAAAGTCAAAGCCATCAAAATGCAGGCAGGCCATGCCATACGCCACCATGGGCAGACACATGCAGCAAAGCTTGCCAAAATTGATCCCCACTGAAGGCCAAAACAGAAAAAAGGACCTACAAACACGCTGGAAAGGAGTCAACATCAAAGGAATTGCAATTGGAGGAGAAAAAAAGGAAATTTGGGAAATTTAGTGACTCTTAGAAAATGGCCTGTGGTTTTATCAGGTGCATTGCAAAGGACCAAAATGTGCCAAAACTAAGCTCATAGATGTTGCAAAAGCAGGGGAAAAAGTCAAGGAGGAAGACACAACTTAGGGGGCAAGATATGAGGGACATGGCATGAATACTTAAAATAATAAAAAAAAAAAAAAGATAAAATCTTTCCCAAAGTCAAAGCCATCAAAATGCAGGCAGGCCATACGCCAGCAAGTCCAGGCACATGCAGCAAAGTTTGCCAAAATTCATCCCCACTGAAGGCCAAAACAGAAAAGAAGGACCTACAAACACGCTGGAAAGGAGTCAACATCAAAGGAATTGCAATTGGAGGAGAAAAAAAGAAAATTTGGGAAATTTAGTGACTCTAAGGAAATGGCCTGGGTTTATATCAGGTGCAGTGCAAAGGACGAAAAAATGCCAAAACTAAGCTCACAGATGTTGCAAAAGCAGGGGAAAAAGTCAAGGAGGAAGACACAACTTAGAGGGCAAGATATGAGGGACATGGCATGAATACTTAAAATAATAAAAAAAAAAAAAAACGAAAAAATCTTACCCAAAGTAAAAGCCACCAAAATGCAGGCAGGCCATACGCCACCAAGGGCAGGCACATGCAGCAAAGCTTGCCAAAATTGATCCCCACTGAAGGCCAAAACAGAAAAGAAGGACCTACAAACACGCTGGAAAGGAGTCAACATCAAAGGAATTGCAATTGGAGGAGAAAAAAAGAAAATTTTGGAAATTTAGTGACTCCAAGAAAATGGCCCGGGGTTTTATCAGGTGCATTGCAAAGGACCAAAAGGTGCCAAAACTAAGCTCACAGATGTTGCAAAAGCAGGGGAAAAAGTCAAGGAGGAAGACACAACTTAGGGGGCAAGATATGAGGGACATGGCATGAATACTTAAAATAATAAAAAAAAAAAAAAAAGAAAAAATCTTTCCCAAAGTAAAAGCCATCAAAATGCAGGCAGGCCATACGCCACCAAGGGCAGGCACATGCAGCAAAGCTTGCCAAAATTGATCCCCACTGAAGGCCAAAACAGAAAAGAAGGGCCTACAAACACGCTGGAAAAGAAGTCAACATCAAAGGAATTGCAATTGGAGGAGAAAAAAAGAAAATTTGGGAAATTTAGTGACTCTTAGAAAATGGCCTGGGGTTTATCAGGTGCAGTGCAAAGGACCAAAAGGTGCCAAAACTAAGCTCACAGATGTTGCAAAAGCAGGGGAAAAAGTCAAGGAGGAAGACACAACATAAGGGGCAAGGTGTGAAGGACATGGCATGAATACCTAAAATAATAAAAAAAAAAAAAAGAAAAAATCTTTCCCAAAGTCAAAGCCATCAAAATGCAGGCAGGCCATATGCCACCAAGGGCAGGCACATGCAGCAAAGCTTGCCAAAATTGATCCCCACTGAAGGCCAAAACAGAAAAGAAGGACCTACAAACACGCTGGAAAGGAGTCAACATCAAAGGAATTGCAATTGGAGGAGAAAAAAAGAAAATTTGGGAAATTTAGTGACTCTAAGAAAATGGCCTGGGTTTATATCAGGTGCAGTGCAAAGGACCAAAAGGTGCCAAAACTAAGCTCATAGATGTTGCAAAAGCAGGGGAAAAAGTCAAGGAGGAAGACACAACTTAGGGGGCAAGATATGAGGGACATGGCATGAATAATTACAATAATAAAAAAAAAAAAAGAAAAAATCTTTCCCAAAGTCAAAGCCATCAAAATGCAGGCAGGCCTTATGCCACCAAGGGCAGGCACATGAAGCAAAGCTTGCCAAAATTGATCCCAACTGAAGGCCAAAACAGAAAAGAAGGACCTGCAAACACGCTGGAATGGAGACAACATCAAAGGAATTGCAATTGGAGGAGAAAAAAAAAAATTTGGGAAATTTAGAGACTCTAAGAAAATGGCCTGGGTTTATATCAGGTGCAGTGCAAAGGACCAAAAGATGCCCAAACTAAGCTCACAGATGTTGCAAAAGCAGGGGAAAAAGTCAAGGAGGAAGACACAACTTAGGGGGCAAGATGTGAGGGACATGGCATGAATACTTTAAATTATAAAAAAAAAAAAAAAGAAAAATTCTTTCCCAAAGTCAAAGCCATCAAAAGGCAAGCAGGCCATACGCCAGCAAGTGCAGGCTGATGCAGCAAAGCTTGCCAAAATTGATCCCCACTGAAGGCCAAAACAGAAAAGAAGGACCTACAAACACGCTGGAAAGGAGTCAACATCAAAGGAATTGCAATTGGAGGAGAAAAAAAGAAAATTTTGGAAATTTAGTGACTCCAAGAAAATGGCCCGGGGTTTTATCAGGTGCATTGCAAAGGACCAAAAGGTGCCAAAACTAAGCTCACAGATGTTGCAAAAGCAGGGGAAAAAGTCAAGCAGGAAGACACAACTTAGGGGGCAAGATATGAGGGACATGGCATGAATACTTAAAATAATAAAAAAAAAAAAAAGAAAAAATCTTTCCCAAAGTCAAAGCCATTCAAATGCAGGCAGGCCATATCCCACCAAGGGCAGGCACATGCAGCAAAGCTTGCCAAAATTGATCCCCACTGAAGGCCAAAACAGAAAAGAAGGACCTACAAACACGCTGGAAAGGTGTCAACATCAAAGGAATTGCAATTGGAGGAGAAAAAAAGAAAATTTTGGAAATTTAGAGACTCTAAGGAAATGGCCTGGGTTTATATCAGGTGCAGTGCAAAGGACGAAAAAATGCCAAAACTAAGCTCACAGATGTTGCAAAAGCAGGGGAAAAAGTCAAGGAGGAAGACACAACTTAGAGGGCAAGATATGAGGGACATGGCATGAATACTTAAAATAATAAAAAAAAAAAAAAACGAAAAAATCTTACCCAAAGTAAAAGCCACAAAAATGCAGGCAGGCCATACGCCACCAAGGGCAGGCACATGCAGCAAAGCTTGCCAAAATTGATCCCCACTGAAGGCCAAAACAGAAAAGAAGGACCTACAAACACGCTGGAAAGGAGTCAACATCAAAGGAATTGCAATTGGAGGAGAAAAAAAGAAAATTTTGGAAATTTAGTGACTCCAAGAAAATGGCCCGGGGTTTTATCAGGTGCATTGCAAAGGACCAAAAGGTGCCAAAACTAAGCTCACAGATGTTGCAAAAGCAGGGGAAAAAGTCAAGGAGGAAGACACAACTTAGGGGGCAAGATATGAGGGACATGGCATGAATACTTAAAATAATAAAAAAAAAAAAAAAAGAAAAAATCTTTCCCAAAGTAAAAGCCATCAAAATGCAGGCAGGCCATACGCCACCAAGGGCAGGCACATGCAGCAAAGCTTGCCAAAATTGATCCCCACTGAAGGCCAAAACAGAAAAGAAGGACCTACAAACACGCTGGAAAAGAAGTCAACATCAAAGGAATTGCAATTGGAGGAGAAAAAAAGAAAATTTGGGAAATTTAGTGACTCTTAGAAAATGGCCTGGGGTTTATCAGGTGCAGTGCAAAGGACCAAAAGGTGCCAAAACTAAGCTCACAGATGTTGCAAAAGCAGGGGAAAAAGTCAAGGAGGAAGACACAACTTAAGGGGCAAGGTGTGAAGGACATGGCATGAATACCTAAAACGAACAAAAAAAAAAAAAGAAAAAATCTTTCCCAAAGTCAAAGCCATCAAAATGCAGGCAGGCCATACGCCACCAAGGGCAGGCACATGCGGCAAAGCTTGCCAAAACTGATCCCCACTAAAGGCCAAAACAGAAAAGAAGGACCTACAAACACGCTGGAAAGGAGTCAACATCAAAGGAATTGCAATTGGAGGAGAAAAAAAGAAAATTTTGGAAATTTATTGACTCTAAGAAAATGGAGTGGGTTTATATCAGGTGCAGTGCAAAGGACCGAAAGGTGCCAAAACTAAGCTCACAGATGTTGCAAAAGCAGGGGAAAAAGTCAAGGAGGAAGACACAACTTAGGGGGCAAGATATGAGGGACATGGCATGAATACTTAAAATAATAAAAAAAAAAAAAAGAAAAAATCTTTCCCAAAGTCAAAGCCATCAAAATGCAGGCAGGCCATATGCCACCAAGGGCAGGCACATGCAGCAAAACTTGCCAAAATTGATCCCCACTGAAGGCCAAAACAGAAAAGAAGGACTTGCAAACACGCTGGAATGGAGTCAACATCAACGGAATTGCAATTGGAGGAGAAAATAAGAACATTTGGGAAATTTAGTGACTCTAAGAAAATGGCCCGGGGTTTTATCAGGTGCAGTGCAAAGGACCAAAAGATGCCAAAACTAAGCTCACAGATGTTGCAAAAGCAGGGGAAAAAGTCAAGGAGGAAGACACAACTTAGGGGGCAAGATATGAAGACATGGCACGAATACTTAAAACAAACAAAAAAAAAAAAAATAGAAAAAATCTTTCCCAAAGTCAAAGCCATCAAAATGCAGGCAGGCCATACGCCACCAAGGGCAGGCACATGCAGCAAAGCTTGCCAAAATTGATCCCCACTGAAGGCCAAAACAGAAAAGAAGGACCTACAAACATGCTGGAAAAGAAGTCAACATCAAAGGAATTGCAATTGGAGGAGAAAAAAAGAAAATTTGGGAAATTTAGTGAATCTTAGAAAATGGCCTGGGGTTTTATCAGGTGCATTGCAAAGGAACAAAAGCTGCCAAAACTAAGCTCACAGATGTTGCAAAAGCAGGGGAAAAAGTCAAGGAGGAAGACACAACTTAGGGGGCAAGATGTGAGGGACATGGCATGAATACTTAAAATTATAAAAAAAAAAAAAAGAAAAAATCTTTCCCAAAGTCAAAGCCATTAAAATGCAGGCACGCCATACGCCAGCAAGTGCAGGCACATGCAGCAAAGCTTGCCAAAATTGATCCCCACTGAAGGCCAAAACAGAAAAGAAAGACCTACAAACATGCTGGAAAGGAGTCAACATCAAAGGAATTCCAATTGGAGGAGAAAAAAAGAAAATTTTGGAAATTTAGTGATTCTAAGAAAATGGCCCGGGGTTTTATCAGGTGCAGTGCAAAGGACCAAAAGATGCCAAAACGAAGCTCACAGATGTTGCAAAAGCAGGGGAAAAAGTCAAGGAGGAAGACACAACTTAGGGGGCAAGATATGAGGGACATGGCATGAATACTTAAAAAAATAAAAAAAAAAAAAAAGAAAAAATCTTTCTCAAAGTCAAAGCCATTAAAATGCAGGCAGGCCATATGCCACCAAGGGCAGGCACATGCAGCAAAGCTTGCCAAAATTGATCCCCACTGAAGGCCGAAAAAGAAAAGAAGGACCTACAAAGACGCTGGAAAGGTGTCAACATCAAAGGAATTGCAATTGGAGGAGAAAAAAAGAAAATTTTGGAAATTTAGTGACTCTAAGAAAATGGCCTGGGTTTATATCAGGTGCAGTGCAAAGGACCAAAAGGTGCCAAAACTAAGCTCATAGATGTTGCAAAAGCAGGGGAAAAAGTCAAGGAGGAAGACACAACTTAGGGGGCAAGATATGAGGGACATGGCATGAATAATTAAAATAATAAAAAAAAAAAATATAGAAAAAATATTTCCCAAAGTCAAAGCCATCAAAATGCAGGCAGGCCATATGCCACCAAGGGCAGGCACATGCAGCAAAGCTTGCCAAAATTGATCCCCACTGAAGGCCAAAACAGAAAAGAAGGACTTGCAAACACGCTGGAATGGAGACAACATCAAAGGAATTGCAATTGGAGGAGAAAAAAGAACATTTGGGAAATTAAGTGACTCTAAGAAAATGGACCGGGATTTTATCAGGTGCAGTGCAAAGGACCAAAAGATGCCAAAACTAAGCTCACAGATGTTGCAAAAGCAGGGGAAAAAGTCAAGGAGGAAGACAAAACTTAGGGGGCAATATATGAAGGACATGGCATGAATACTTAAAACAAACAAAAAAAAAAAAAAAAGAAAAAATCTTTCCCAAAGTCAAAGCCATCAAAATGCAGGCAGGCCATACGGCAGCAAGTGCAGGCACATGCAGCAAAGTTTGCCAAAATTCATCCCCACTGAAGGCCAAAACAGAAAAGGAGGACCTACAAACACGATGGAAAGGAGTCAACATCAAAGGAATTGCAATTGGAGGAGAAAAAAAGAAAATTTGGGAAATTTAGTGACTCTAAGGAAATGGCCCGGGGTTTTATCAGGTGCATTGCAAAGGACCAAAAGGTGCCAAAACTAAGCTCACAGATGTTGCAAAAGCAGGGGAAAAAGTCAAGCAGGAAGACACAACTTAGGGGGCAAGATATGAGGGACATGGCATGAATACTTAAAATAATAAAAAAAAAAAAAAGATAAAATCTTTCCCAAAGTCAAAGCCATCAAAATGCAGGCAGGCCATACGCCAGCAAGTCCAGGCACATGCAGCAAAGCTTGCCAAAACTGATCCCCACTGAAGGCCAAAACAGAAAAGAAGGACCTACAAACACGCTGGAAAGGAGTCAACATCAAAGGAATTGCAATTGGAGGAGAAGAAAAGAAAATTTGGGAAATTTAGTGACTCTAAGAAAATGGCCTGGGTTTATATCAGTTGCAGTGCAAAGGACCAAAAGGTGCCAAAACTAAGCTCACAGATGTTGCAAAAGCAGGGGAAAAAGTCAAGGAGGAAGACACAACTTAGGGGGCAAGATATGAGGGACATGGCATGAATACTTAAAATAATAAAAAAAAAAAAAAGAAAAAATCTTTCCCAAAGTCAAAGCCATCAAAATGCAGGCAGGCCATATGCCACCAAGGGCAGGCACATGCAGCAAAGCTTGCCAAAATTGATCCCCACTGAAGGCCAAAACAGAAAAGAAGGACCTACAAACACGCTGGAAAGGAGTCAACATCAAAGGAATTGCAATTGGAGGAGAAAAAAAGAAAATTTGGGAAATTTAGTGACTCTAAGAAAATGGAGTGGGTTTATATCAGGTGCAGTGCAAAGGACCAAAAGATGCCAAAACTAAGCTCACAGATGTTGCAAAAGCAGGGGAAAAAGTCAAGGAGGAAGACACAACTTAGGGGGCATGATGTGAGGGACATGGCATGAATACTTAAAATACTAAAAAAAAAAAAAGAAAAAATCTTTCCCAAAGTCAAAGCCATCAAAACGCAGGCAGGCCATACGCCAGCAAGTGCAGGCACATGCAGCAAAGCTTGCCAAAATTGATCCCCACTGAAGGCCAAAACAGAAAAGAGGGACCTACAAACACGCTGGAAAGGAGTCAACATCAAAGAATTGCAATTGGAGGAGAAAAAAAGAAAATTTTGGAAATTTAGTGACTCTAAGAAAATGGCCTGGGTTTATATCAGGTGCAGTGCAAAGGACCAAAAGGTGCCAAAACTAAGCTCATAGATGTTGCAAAAGCAGGGCAAAAAGTCAAGGAGGAAGACACAACTTAGGGGGCAAGATATGAGGGACATGGCATGAACACTTCAGAAAACAACCAAAAAAAGAAAAAAATCTTTCCCAAAGTCAAAGCCATCAAAAGGCATGGCGTGCCATCAAGTGCAGGGACATGCACCAAAGATTCCTCTATTGGTCCCCATTGAAATCGCAAGATTCCTTTTCCCTTCCCGAAAGGAAATGAAATTTCCTTTCGGGAAGGGAAAAGGAATCTTGCGGATCCCAAAAGAAAGGCTTACAAACACTCTGGAAAGGAGATAGGTTCAAATGAAATGCAATTGAAAAAAGCAGAAAATCGGGAATTTTAGTCTCTTCAAAAAATAGGCTGTGAGGAAATCAGCTGCATTGCAAAGGACCAAACGATGCCAAAACTAAGCTCACAGATGTTGCAAAAGCAGGGGAAAAAGTCAAGGAGGAAGACACAACTTAGGGGGCAAGATATGAAGACATGGCACGAATACTTAAAACAAACAAAAAAAAAAAAAATAGAAAAAATCTTTCCCAAAGTCAAAGCCATCAAAATGCAGGCAGGCCATACGCCACCAAGGGCAGGCACATGCAGCAAAGCTTGCCAAAATTGATCCCCACTGAAGGCCAAAACAGAAAAGAAGGACCTACAAACATGCTGGAAAAGAAGTCAACATCAAAGGAATTGCAATTGGAGGAGAAAAAAAGAAAATTTGGGAAATTTAGTGAATCTTAGAAAATGGCCTGGGGTTTTATCAGGTGCATTGCAAAGGAACAAAAGCTGCCAAAACTAAGCTCACAGATGTTGCAAAAGCAGGGGAAAAAGTCAAGGAGGAAGACACAACTTAGGGGGCAAGATGTGAGGGACATGGCATGAATACTTAAAATTATAAAAAAAAAAAAAAGAAAAAATCTTTCCCAAAGTCAAAGCCATTAAAATGCAGGCACGCCATACGCCAGCAAGTGCAGGCACATGCAGCAAAGCTTGCCAAAATTGATCCCCACTGAAGGCCAAAACAGAAAAGAAAGACCTACAAACATGCTGGAAAGGAGTCAACATCAAAGGAATTCCAATTGGAGGAGAAAAAAAGAAAATTTTGGAAATTTAGTGATTCTAAGAAAATGGCCCGGGGTTTTATCAGGTGCAGTGCAAAGGACCAAAAGATGCCAAAACTAAGCTCACAGATGTTGCAAAAGCAGGGGAAAAAGTCAAGGAGGAAGACACAACTTAGGGGGCAAGATATGAGGGACATGGCATGAATACTTAAAAAAATAAAAAAAAAAAAAAAGAAAAAATCTTTCTCAAAGTCAAAGCCATTAAAATGCAGGCAGGCCATATGCCACCAAGGGCAGGCACATGCAGCAAAGCTTGCCAAAATTGATCCCCACTGAAGGCCGAAAAAGAAAAGAAGGACCTACAAAGACGCTGGAAAGGTGTCAACATCAAAGGAATTGCAATTGGAGGAGAAAAAAAGAAAATTTTGGAAATTTAGTGACTCTAAGAAAATGGCCTGGGTTTATATCAGGTGCAGTGCAAAGGACCAAAAGGTGCCAAAACTAAGCTCATAGATGTTGCAAAAGCAGGGGAAAAAGTCAAGGAGGAAGACACAACTTAGGGGGCAAGATATGAGGGACATGGCATGAATAATTAAAATAATAAAAAAAAAAAATATAGAAAAAATATTTCCCAAAGTCAAAGCCATCAAAATGCAGGCAGGCCATATGCCACCAAGGGCAGGCACATGCAGCAAAGCTTGCCAAAATTGATCCCCACTGAAGGCCAAAACAGAAAAGAAGGACTTGCAAACACGCTGGAATGGAGACAACATCAAAGGAATTGCAATTGGAGGAGAAAAAAGAACATTTGGGAAATTAAGTGACTCTAAGAAAATGGACCGGGGTTTTATCAGGTGCAGTGCAAAGGACCAAAAGATGCCAAAACTAAGCTCACAGATGTTGCAAAAGCAGGGGAAAAAGTCAAGGAGGAAGACAAAACTTAGGGGGCAATATATGAAGGACATGGCATGAATACTTAAAACAAACAAAAAAAAAAAAAAAAGAAAAAATCTTTCCCAAAGTCAAAGCCATCAAAATGCAGGCAGGCCATACGGCAGCAAGTGCAGGCACATGCAGCAAAGTTTGCCAAAATTCATCCCCACTGAAGGCCAAAACAGAAAAGGAGGACCTACAAACACGATGGAAAGGAGTCAACATCAAAGGAATTGCAATTGGAGGAGAAAAAAAGAAAATTTGGGAAATTTAGTGACTCTAAGGAAATGGCCCGGGGTTTTATCAGGTGCATTGCAAAGGACCAAAAGGTGCCAAAACTAAGCTCACAGATGTTGCAAAAGCAGGGGAAAAAGTCAAGCAGGAAGACACAACTTAGGGGGCAAGATATGAGGGACATGGCATGAATACTTAAAATAATAAAAAAAAAAAAAAGATAAAATCTTTCCCAAAGTCAAAGCCATCAAAATGCAGGCAGGCCATACGCCAGCAAGTCCAGGCACATGCAGCAAAGCTTGCCAAAACTGATCCCCACTGAAGGCCAAAACAGAAAAGAAGGACCTACAAACACGCTGGAAAGGAGTCAACATCAAAGGAATTGCAATTGGAGGAGAAGAAAAGAAAATTTGGGAAATTTAGTGACTCTAAGAAAATGGCCTGGGTTTATATCAGTTGCAGTGCAAAGGACCAAAAGGTGCCAAAACTAAGCTCACAGATGTTGCAAAAGCAGGGGAAAAAGTCAAGGAGGAAGACACAACTTAGGGGGCAAGATATGAGGGACATGGCATGAATACTTAAAATAATAAAAAAAAAAAAAAGAAAAAATCTTTCCCAAAGTCAAAGCCATCAAAATGCAGGCAGGCCATATGCCACCAAGGGCAGGCACATGCAGCAAAGCTTGCCAAAATTGATCCCCACTGAAGGCCAAAACAGAAAAGAAGGACCTACAAACACGCTGGAAAGGAGTCAACATCAAAGGAATTGCAATTGGAGGAGAAAAAAAGAAAATTTGGGAAATTTAGTGACTCTAAGAAAATGGAGTGGGTTTATATCAGGTGCAGTGCAAAGGACCAAAAGATGCCAAAACTAAGCTCACAGATGTTGCAAAAGCAGGGGAAAAAGTCAAGGAGGAAGACACAACTTAGGGGGCATGATGTGAGGGACATGGCATGAATACTTAAAATACTAAAAAAAAAAAAAGAAAAAATCTTTCCCAAAGTCAAAGCCATCAAAACGCAGGCAGGCCATACGCCAGCAAGTGCAGGCACATGCAGCAAAGCTTGCCAAAATTGATCCCCACTGAAGGCCAAAACAGAAAAGAGGGACCTACAAACACGCTGGAAAGGAGTCAACATCAAAGAATTGCAATTGGAGGAGAAAAAAAGAAAATTTTGGAAATTTAGTGACTCTAAGAAAATGGCCTGGGTTTATATCAGGTGCAGTGCAAAGGACCAAAAGGTGCCAAAACTAAGCTCATAGATGTTGCAAAAGCAGGGCAAAAAGTCAAGGAGGAAGACACAACTTAGGGGGCAAGATATGAGGGACATGGCATGAACACTTCAGAAAACAACCAAAAAAAGAAAAAAATCTTTCCCAAAGTCAAAGCCATCAAAAGGCATGGCGTGCCATCAAGTGCAGGGACATGCACCAAAGATTCCTCTATTGGTCCCCATTGAAATCGCAAGATTCCTTTTCCCTTCCCGAAAGGAAATGAAATTTCCTTTCGGGAAGGGAAAAGGAATCTTGCGGATCCCAAAAGAAAGGCTTACAAACACTCTGGAAAGGAGATAGGTTCAAATGAAATGCAATTGAAAAAAGCAGAAAATCGGGAATTTTAGTCTCTTCAAAAAATAGGCTGTGAGGAAATCAGCTGCATTGCAAAGGACCAAACGATGCCAAAACTAAGCTCACAGATGTTGCAAAAGCAGGGGAAAAAGTCAAGGAGGAAGACACAACTTAGGGGGCAAGATGTGAGGGACATGGCATGAATACTTGAAATAATAAAAAAAAAAAAAGAAAAAATCTTTCCCAAAGTCAAAGCCATTAAAATGCAGGCAGGCCATACGCCAGCAAGTGCAGGCACATGCAGAAAAGCTTGCAAAAATTGATCCCCACTGAAGGCCAAAACAGAAAAGAAGGACCTAGAAACATGCTGGATAGGAGTCAACATCAAAGGAATTCCAATTGGAGGAGAAAGAAAGAAAATTTTGGAAATTTAGTGATTCTAAGAAAATGGCCCGGGGTTTTATCAGGTGCAGTGCAAAGGACCAAAAGATGCCAAAACTAAGCTCATAGATGTTGCAAAAGCAGGGGAAAAAGTCAAGGAGGAAGACACAACTTAGGGGGCAAGATATGAGGGACATCGCATGAATAATTAAAATAATAAAAAAAAAAAAAAGAAAAAATCTTTCCCAAAGTCAAAACCATCAAAACGCAGGCAGGCCATACGCCAGCAAGTCCAGGCACATGCAGCAAAGCTTGCCAAAACTGATCCCCACTGAAGGCCAAAACAGAAAAGAAGGACCTACAAACACGCTGGAAAGGAGTCAACATCAAAGGAATTGCAAATGGAGGCGAAAAAAAGAAAATTTTGGAAATTTAGTGACTCTAAGAAAATGGCCCGGGGTTTTATCAGGTGCTTTGCAAAGGACCAAAAGGTGCCAAAACTAAGCTCACAGATGTTGCAAAAGCAGGGGAAAAAGTCAAGGAGGAAGACACAACTTAGGGGGCAAGATATGAGGGACATGGCATGAACACTTCAGAAAACAACCAAAAAAAGAAAAAAATCTTTCCCAAAGTCAAAGCCATCAAAAGGCATGGCCTGCCATCAAGTGCAGGGACATGCACCAAAGATTCCTCTATTGGTCCCCATTGAAATTGCAAGATTCCTTTTCCCTTCCCGAAAGGAAATTTCATTTCCGTTCGGGAAGGGAAAAGGAATCTTCCGGATCCCAAAAGAAAGGCTTACAAACACTCTGGAAAGGAGATAGGTTCAAATGAAATGCAATTGAAAAAAGCAGAAAATGGGGAATTTTAGTCTCTTCAAAAAATAGGCTGTGAGGAAATCAGCTGCATTGCAAAGGACCAAAAGGTGCCAAAACTAAGCTCACAGATGTTGCAAAAGCAGGGGAAAAAGTCAATGAGGAAGACACAACTTAGGGGGCAAGATATGAGGGACATGGCATGAATACTTAAAATAATAAAAAAAAAAAAGAAAAAATCTTTCCCAAAGTCAAAGCCATCAAAATGCAGGCAGGCCATACGCCAGCAAGTGCAGGCACATGCAGCAAAGCTTGCCAAAATTGATCCCCACTGAAGGCCAAAACAGAAAAGGAGGACCTACAAACACGATGGAAAGGAGTCAACATCAAAGGAATTGCAATTGGAGGAGAAAAAAAGAAAATTTTGGAAATTTAGTGACTCTAAGGAAATGGCCTGGGTTTATATCAGGTGCAGTGCAAAGGACCAAAAGATGCCAAAACTAAGCTCACAGATGTTGCAAAAGCAGGGGAAAAAGTCAAGGAGGAAGACACAACTTAAGGGGCAAGGTGTGAAGGACATGGCATGAATACTTAAAACAAACAAAAAAAAAAAAGAAAAAACCTTTCCCAAAGTCAAAGCCATCAAAATGCAGGCAGGCCATACGCCACCAAGGGCAGGCACATGCGGCAAATCTTGCCAAAACTGATCCCCACTGAAGGACAAAACAGAAAAGAAGGACCTACAAACACGCTGGAAAGGAGTCATCATCAAAGGAATTGCAAGTGGAGGAGAAAAAAAGAAAATTTTGGAAATTTAGTGACTCTTAGAAAATGGCCTGGGGTTTTATCAGGTGCAGTGCAAAGGACCAAAAGATGCCAAAACTAAGCTCACAGATGTTGCAAAAGCAGGGGAAAAAGTCATGGAGGAAGACACAACTTAGGGGGCAAGATGTGAGGGACATGGCATGAATACTTAAAATAATAAAAAAAAAAAAAAAGAAAAAATCTTTCCCAAAGTCAAAGCCATCAAAACGCAGGCAGGCCATACGCCAGCAAGTGCAGGCACATGCAGCAAAGCTTGCCAAAATTGATCCCCACTGAAGGCCAAAACAGAAAAGAAGGACTTGCAAACACGCTGGAATGGAGTCAACATCAACGGAACTGCAATTAGAGGAGAAAATAAGAACATTTGGGAAATTTAGTGACTCTAAGAAAATGGCCCGGGGTTTTATCAGGTGCAGTGCAAAGGACCAAAAGGTGCCAAAACTAAGCTCACAGATGTTGCAAAAGCAGGGGAAAAAGTCAAGGAGGAAGACACAACTTAGGGGGCAAGATATGAGGGACATGGCATGAATAATTAAAAAAAAAAAAAAAAAAAAAAAGAAAAAATCTTTCCCAAAGTCAAAGCCATTAAAATGCAGGCAGGCCATATGCCACCAAGGGCAGGCACATGCAGCAAAGCTTGCCAAAATTGATCCCCACTGAAGGCCGAAACAGAAAAGAAGGACCTACAAAGACGCTGGAAAGGTGTCAACATCAAAGGAATTGCAATTGGAGGAGAAAAAAAGAAAATTTTGGAAATTTAGTGACTCTAAGAAAATGGCCTGTGTTTATATCAGGTGCAGTGCAAAGGACCAAAAGATGCCAAAACTAAGCTCACAGATGTTGCAAAAGCAGGGGAAAAAAGTCAAGGAGGAAGACACAACTTAGGGGGCAAGATATGAGGGACATGGCATGAATACTTAAAATAATAAAAAAAAAAAAAAGAAAAAATCTTTCCCAAACTCAAAGCCATCAAAACGCAGGCAGGCCATACGCCAGCAAGTGCAGGCACATGCAGCAAAGCTTGCCAAAATTGATCCCCACTGAAGGCCAAAACAGAAAAGAAGGACCTACAAACACGCTGGAAAGGAGCCAACATCAAAGAATTGCAATTGGAGGAGAAAAAACGAAAATTTTGGAAATTTAGTGACTCTAAGAAAATGGCCTGGGTTTATATCAGGTGCAGTGCAAAGGACCAAAAGATGCCAAAACTAAGCTCACAGATGTTGCAAAAGCAGGGGAAAAAGTCAAGGAGGAAGACACAACTTAGGGGGCAAGATGTGAGGGACATGGCATGAACACTTCAGAAAACAACCAAAAAAAGAAAAAAATCTTTCCCAAAGTCAAAGCCATCAAAAGGCATGGCCTGCCATCAAGTGCAGGGACATGCACCAAAGATTCCTCTATTGGTCCCCATTGAAATCGCAAGATTCCTTTTCCCTTCCCGAAAGGAAATGAAATTTCCTTTCGGGAAGGGAAAAGGAATCTTGCGAATCCCAAAAGAAATGCTTAAAAACACTCTGGAAAGGAGATAGGTTCAAATGAAAATGCAATTGAAAGAAGCAGAAAATCTGGAATTTTAGTCTCTTCAAAAAATAGGCTGTGAGGAAATCAGCTGCATTGCAAAGGACCAAAAGGTGCCAAAACTAAGCTCACAGATGTTGCAAAAGCAAGGGAAAAAGTCAAGGAGGAAGACACAACTTAGGGAGCAAGATATGAAGGACGTGGCATGAATACTTAAAAGAACACAAAAAAAAAAAAAAAAAGAAAAAATCTTTCCCAAAGTCAAAGCCATCAAAATGCAGGCAGGCCATACGCCAGCAAGTCCACGCACATGCAGCAAAGCTTGCCAAAACTGATCCCCACTGAAGGCCAAAACAGAAAAGAAGGACCTACAAACACGCTGGAGTCAACATCAAAGGAATTGCAATTAGAGGAGAAAAAAAGAAAATTTTGGAAATTTAGTGACTCTAAGAAAATGGCCTGGCAGTATATCATGTGCAGTGCAAAGGACCAAAGATGCCAAAACAAAGCTCACAGATATTTCAAAAGCAGCGGAAAAAGTCAAGGAGGAAGACACAACTTAGGGGGCAAGATATGAGGATCATGGCATGAACACTTCAAAAAACCACCAAAAAAAGAAAAAAATCTTTCCCAAATTCAAAGCCATCAAAAGGCATGGCCTGCCATCAAGTGCAGGGACATGCACCAAAGATTCCTCTATTGGTCCCCATTGAAATCGCAAGATTCCTTTTCCCTTCCCGAAAGGAAATGAAACTTCCTTTCGGGAAGGGAAAAGGAATCTTGCGAATCCCAAAAGAAAGGCTTACAAACACTCTGGAAAGGAGATAGGTTCAAATGAAATGCAATTGAAAAAAGCCGAAAATCGGGAATTTTAGTCGCTACAAAAAAAAGGCTGTGAGGAAATCAGCTGCATTGCAAAGGAACAAAAAAAAAAAGAAAAAATCTTTCCCAAAGTCAAAGCCATCAAAATCCAAGCAGGCCATACGCCAGCAAGGGCAGGCACATGCAGCAAAGCTTGCCAAAATTGATCCCCTTCAAGAAGGAAGACACAATTTAGGGGGCAAGATATGAGGGACATGGCATGAATACTTAAAATAATAAAAAAAAAAAAAAGAAAAAATCTTTCCCAAAGTCAAAGCCATTAAAATGCAGGCAGGCCATACGCCAGCAAGTGCAGGCACATGCAGAAAAGCTTGCAAAAATTGATCCCCACTGAAGGCCAAAACAGAAAAGAAGGACCTACAAACATGCTGGATAGGAGTCAACATCAAAGGAATTCCAATTGGAGGAGAAAGAAAGAAAATTTTGGAAATTTAGTGATTCTAAGAAAATGGCCCGGGGTTTTATCAGGTGCAGTGCAAAGGACCAAAAGATGCCAAAACTAAGCTCATAGATGTTGCAAAAGCAGGGGAAAAAGTCAAGGAGGAAGACACAACTTAGGGGGCAAGATATGAGGGACATCGCATGAATAATTAAAATAATAAAAAAAAAAAAAGAAAAAATCTTTCCCAAAGTCAAAACCATCAAAACGCAGGCAGGCCATACGCCAGCAAGTCCAGGCACATGCAGCAAAGCTTGCCAAAACTGATCCCCACTGAAGGCCAAAACAGAAAAGAAGGACCTACAAACACGCTGGAAAGGAGTCATCATCAAAGGAATTGCAATTGGAGGAGAAAAAAAGAAAATTTTGGAAATTTAGTGACTCTAAGAAAATGGAGTGGGTTTATATCAGGTGCAGTGCAAAGAACCAAAAGGTGCCAAAACTAAGCTCACAGATGTTGCAAAAGCAGGGGAAAAAGTCAAGGAGGAAGACACAACTTAGGGGGCAAGATATGAGGGACATGGCATGAACACTTCAGAAAACAACCAAAAAAAGAAAAAAATCTTTCCCAAAGTCAAAGCCATCAAAAGGCATGGCCTGCCATCAAGTGCAGGGACATGCACCAAAGATTCCTCTATTGGTCCCCATTGAAATCGCAAGATTCCTTTTCCCTTCCCGAAAGGAAATTTCATTTCCGTTCGGGAAGGGAAAAGGAATCTTCCGGATCCCAAAAGAAAGGCTTACAAACACTCTGGAAAGGAGATAGGTTCAAATGAAATGCAATTGAAAAAAGCAGAAAATGGGGAATTTTAGTCTCTTCAAAAAATAGGCTGTGAGGAAATCAGCTGCATTGCAAAGGACCAAAAGGTGCCAAAACTAAGCTCACAGATGTTGCAAAAGCAGGGGAAAAAGTCAATGAGGAAGACACAACTTAGGGGGCAAGATATGAGGGACATGGCATGAATACTTAAAATAATAAAAAAAAAAAAGAAAAAATCTTTCCCAAAGTCAAAGCCATCAAAATGCAGGCAGGCCATACGCCAGCAAGTGCAGGCACATGCAGCAAAGCTTGCCAAAATTGATCCCCACTGAAGGCCAAAACAGAAAAGGAGGACCTACAAACACGATGGAAAGGAGTCAACATCAAAGGAATTGCAATTGGAGGAGAAAAAAAGAAAATTTTGGAAATTTAGTGACTCTAAGGAAATGGCCTGGGTTTATATCAGGTGCAGTGCAAAGGACCAAAAGATGCCAAAACTAAGCTCACAGATGTTGCAAAAGCAGGGGAAAAAGTCAAGGAGGAAGACACAACTTAAGGGGCAAGGTGTGAAGGACATGGCATGAATACTTAAAACAAACAAAAAAAAAAAAAAAAAACCTTTCCCAAAGTCAAAGCCATCAAAATGCAGGCAGGCCATATGCCACCAAGGGCAGGCACATGCAGCAAAGCTTGCCAAAATTGATCCCCACTGAAGGCCAAAACAGAAAAGAAGGACTTGCAAACACGCTGGAATGGAGACAACATCAAAGGAATTGCAATTGGAGGAGAAAAAAGAACATTTGGGAAATTTAGTGACTCTAAGAAAATGGACCGGGGTTTTATCAGGTGCAGTGCAAAGGACCAAAAGGTGCCAAAACTAAGCTCACAGATGTTGCAAAAGCAGGGGAAAAAGTCAAGGAGGAAGACACAACATAGGGGGCAAGATATGAAGGACATGGCATGAATACTTAAAAAAAAAAAAAAAAATAGAAAAAATCTTTCCCAAAGTCAAAGCCATCAAAATGCAGGCAGGCCATACGCCACCATGGGCAGACACATGCAGCAAAGCTTGCCAAAATTGATCCCCACTGAAGGCCAAAACAGAAAAAAGGACCTACAAACACGCTGGAAAAGAAGTCAACATCAAAGGAATTGCAATTGGAGGAGAAAAAAAGAAAATTTGGGAAATTTAGTGACTCTTAGAAAATGGCCTGGGGTTTTATCAGGTGCATTGCAAAGGACCAAAATGTGCCAAAACTAAGCTCACAGATGTTGCAAAAGCAGGGGAAAAAGTCAAGGAGGAAGACACAACTTAGGGGGCAAGATATGAGGGACATGGCATGAATACTTAAAATAATAAAAAAAAAAAAAAGAAAAAATCTTTCCCAAAGTCAAAGCCATCAAAATGCAGGCAGGCCATACGCCAGCAAGTCCAGGCACATGCAGCAAAGCTTGCCAAAACTGATCCCCACTGAAGGCCAAAACAGAAAAGAAGGACCTACAAACACGCTGGAAAGGAGTCAACATCAAAGGAATTGCTATTGGAGGAGAAGAAAACAAAATTTGGGAAATTTAGTGACTCTAAGAAAATGGCCTGGGTTTATATGAGAAACAGTGCAAAGGACCAAAAAATGCCAAAACTAAGCTCACAGATGTTGCAAAAGAAGGGGAATAAGTCAAGGAGGAAGACACAACTTAGGGGGCAAGATGTGAGGGACATGGCATGAATACTTAAAATAATAAAAAAAAAAAAAGAAAAAATCTTTCCCAAAGTCAAAGCCATCAAAACGCAGGCAGGCCATACGCCAGCAAGTGCAGGCACATGCAGCAAAGCTTGCCAAAATTGATCCCCACTGAAGGCCAAAACAGAAAAGAGGGACCTACAAACACGCTGGAAAGGAGTCAACATCAAAGAATTGCAATTGGAGGAGAAAAAAAGAAAATTTTGGAAATTTAGTGACTCTAAGAAAATGGCCTGGGTTTATATCAGGTGCAGTGCAAAGGACCAAAATATGCCAAAACTAAGCTCACAGATGTTGCAAAAGCAGGGGAAAAAGTCAAGGAGGAAGACACAACTTAGGGGGCAAGATATGAGGGACATGGCATGAATACTTAAAATAATAAAAAAAAAAAAAAGAAAAAATCTTTCCCAAAGTCAAAGCCATCAAAATGCAGGCAGGCCATATGCCACCAAGGGCAGGCACATGCAGCAAAGCTTGCCAAAATTGATCCCCACTGAAGGCCAAAACAGTAAAGAAGGACCTACAAACACGCTGGAAAGGAGTCAACATCAAAGGAATTCCAATTGGAGGAGAAAAAAAGAAAATTTGGGAAATTTAGTGACTCTAAGAAAATGGCCTGGGTTTATATCAGGTGCAGTGCAAAGGACCAAAAGGTGCCAAAACTAAGCTCACAGATGTTGCAAAAGCAGGGGAAAAAGTCAAGGAGGAAGACACAACTTAGGGGGCAAGATATGAGGGACATGGCATGAATAATTACAATAATAAAAAAAAAAAAAGAAAAAATCTTTCCCAAAGTCAAAGCCATCAAAATGCAGGCAGGCCATATGCCACCAAGGGCAGGCACATGAAGCAAAGCTTGCCAAAATTGATCCCCACTGAAGGCCAAAACAGAAAAGAAGGACTTGCAAACACGCTGGAATGGAGACAACATCAAAGGAATTGCAATTGGAAGAGAAAATAAGAACATTTGGGAAATTTAGTGACTCTAAGAAAATGGCCCGGGGTTTTATCAGGTGCAGTGCAAAGGACCAAAAGGTGCCAAAACTAAGCTCACAGATGTTGCAAAAGCAGGGGAAAAAGTCAAGGAGGAAGACACAACTTAGGGGGCAAGATATGAGGGACATGGCATGAACACTTCAGAAAAAGACCAAATAAAGAAAAAAATCTTTCCCAAAGTCAAAGCCATCAAAAGGCACGGCCTGCCATCAAGTGCAGGGACATGCACCAAAGATTCCTCTATTGGTCCCCATTGAAATCGCAGGATTCCTTTTCCCTTCCCGAAAGGAAATGAAATTTCCTTTCGGGAAGGGAAAAGGAATCTTGCGGATCCCAAAAGAAAGGCTTACAAACACTCTGGAAAGGAGATAGGTTCAAATGAAATGCAATTGAAAAAAGCAGAAAATCGGGAATTTTAGTATCTTCAAAAAATAGGCTGTGAGGAAATCAGCTGCATTGCAAAGGAACAAAAGGTGCCAAAACTAAGCTCACAGATGTTGCAAAAGCAGGGGAAAAAGTCAAGGAGGAAGACACAACTTAGGGGGCAAGATATGAGGGACATGGCATGAATACTTACAATAATAAAAAAAAAAAAAAAGAAAAAATCTTTCCCAAAGTCAAAGCCATCAAAATGCAGGCAGGCCATACGCCACCAAGGGCAGGCACATGCAGCAAAGCTTGCCAAAATTGATCCCCACTGAAGGCCAAAACAGAAAAGAAGGACCTACAAACACGATGGAAAGGAGTCAACACCAAAGGAATTGCAATTGGAGGAGAAAAAAAAAAATTTCGGAAATTTAGAGACTCTAAGAAAATGGCCTGGGTTTATATCAGGTGCAGTGCAAAGGACCAAAAGATGCCAAAACTAAGCTCACAGATGTTGCAAAAGCAGGGGAAAAAGTCAAGGAGGAAGACACATCTTAGGGGGCAAGATATGAGGGACATGGAATGGGCAATTCAGTAATCAACCAAAAAATGAAAAAAATGTTTCCCCAAGTCAAAACTACCAAAAGGCATGGCATGCCATCAAGGGCAGGGAAATGCACCAATGATTCTTCAATTGGTCCCCATTGAAATCGCAAGATTTCTTTTCCCTTCTCGAAAGGAAATGAAATTTCCTTTAACGAAGGGAAAAGGAATCTTGCGAATCCCAAAAGAAAGGCTTACAAACACTCTGGAAAGGAGATAGGTTCAAATGAAATGCAATTGAAAAAAGCAGAAAATTGGGAATTTTAGTCTCTTCAAAAAAAAGGCTGTGAGGAAATCAGCTGCATTGCAAAGGACCAAAAGGTTCCAAAAGTAAGCTCACAGATGTTGCAAAAGCAGGGGAAAAAGTCAAGGAGGAAGACACAACTTAGGGAGCAAGATATGAGGGACATGGCATGAATACTTAAAAAAAAAAAAAAAAAAATAAAAGAAAAAATATTTCCCAAAGTCAAAGCCATCAAAATGCAGGCAGGCCATACGCCACCAAGGGCAGGCACATGCAGCAAAGCTTGCCAAAATTGATCCCCACTGAAGGCCAAAACAGAAAAGAAGGACCTACAAACACGCTGGAGTCAACATCAAAGGAATTGCAATTGGAGGAGAAAAAAAGAAAATTTTGGAAATTTAGTGACTCTAAGAAAATGGCCTGGCAGTATATCATGTGCAGTGCAAACGACCAAAGATGCCAAAACTAAGCTCACAGATATTTCAAAAGCAGCGGAAAAAGTCAAGGAGGAAGACACAACTTAGGGGGCAAGATATGAGGATCATGGCATGAACACTTCAAAAAACCACCAAAAAAAGAAAAAAATCTTTCCCAAATTCAAAGCCATCAAAAGGCATGGCCTGCCATCAAGTGCAGGGACATGCACCAAAGATTCCTCTATTGGTCCCCATTGAAATCGCAAGATTCCTTTTCCCTTCCCGAAAGGAAATGAAACTTCCTTTCGGGAAGGGAAAAGGAATCTTGCGAATCCCAAAAGAAAGGCTTACAAACACTCTGGAAAGGAGATAGGTTCAAATGAAATGCAATTGAAAAAAGCCGAAAATCGGGAATTTTAGTCGCTACAAAAAAAAGGCTGGGAGGAAATCAGCTGCATTGCAAAGGAAAAAAAAAAAAAAAAGAAAAAATCTTTCCCAAAGTCAAAGCCATCAAAATCCAAGCAGGCCATACGCCAGCAAGGGCAGGCACATGCAGCAAAGCTTGCCAAAATTGATCCCCTTCAAGGAGGAAGACACAATTTAGGGGGCCAGATATGAGGGACATGGCATGAATACTTAAAATAATAAAAAAAAAAAAAAGAAAAAATCTTTCCCAAAGTCAAAGCCATTAAAAGGCAGGCAGGCCATACGCCAGCAAGTGCAGGCACATGCAGCAAAGCTTGCCAAAATTGATCCCCACTGAAGGCCAAAACAGAAAAGAAGGACCTACAAACATGCTGGATAGGAGTAAACATCAAAGGAATTCCAATTGGAGGAGAAAGAAGGAAAATTTTGGAAATTTAGTGATTCTAAGAAAATGGCCCGGGGTTTTATCAGGTGCAGTGCAAAGGACCAAAAGATGCAAAAACTAAGCTCACAGATGTTGCAAAAGCAGGGGAAAAAGTCAAGGAGGAAGACACAACTTAGGGGGCAAGATATGAGGGACATGGCATGAATACTTAAAAAAATAAAAAAAAAAAAAAGAAAAAATCTTTCCCAAAGTCAAAGCCATTAAAATGCAGGCAGGCCATATGCCACCAAGGGCAGGCACATGCAGCAAAGCTTGCCAAAATTGATCCCCACTGAAGGCCGAAACAGAAAAGAAGGACCTACAAAGACGCTGGAAAGGTGTCAACATCAAAGGAATTGCAATTGGAGGAGAAAAAAAGAAAATTTTGGAAATTTAGTGACTCTAAGAAAATGGCCTGGGTTTATATCAGGTGCAGTGCAAAGGACCAAAAGATGCCAAAACTAAGCTCATAGATGTTGCAAAAGCAGGGGAAAAAGTCAAGGAGGAAGACACAACTTAGGGGGCAAGATATGAGGGACATGGCATGAATAATTAAAATAATAAAAAAAAAAAAAAATAGAAAAAATATTTCCCAAAGTCAAAGCCATCAAAATGCAGGCAGGCCATATGCCACCAAGGGCAGGCACATGGAGCAAAGCTTGCCAAAATTGATCCCCACTGAAGGCCGAAACAGAAAATAAGGACCTACAAAGACGCTGGAAAGGTGTCAACATCAAAGGAATTGCAATTGGAGGAGAAAAAAGAACATTTGGGAAATTTAGTGACTCTAAGAAAATGGACCGGGGTTTTATCAGGTGCAGTGCAAAGGACCAAAAGGTGCCAAAACTAAGCTCACAGATGTTGCAAAAGCAGGGGAAAAAGTCAAGGAGGAAGACACAACTTAGGGGGCAAGATATGAAGGACATGGCATGAATACTTAAAACAAACAAAAAAAAAAAAATAGAAAAAAATCTTTCCCAAAGTCAAAGCCATCAAAATGCAGGCAGGCCATACGCCACCATGGGCAGACACATGCAGCAAAGCTTGCCAAAATTGATCCCCACTGAAGGCCAAAACAGAAAAAAGGACCTACAAACACGCTCGAAAGAAGTCAACATCAAAGGAATTGCAATTGGAGGAGAAAAAAAGAAAATTTGGGAAATTTAGTGACTCTTAGAAAATGGCCTGTGGTTTTATCAGGTGCATTGCAAAGGACCAAAATGTGCCAAAACTAAGCTCACAGATGTTGCAAAAGCAGGGGAAAAAGTCAAGGAGGAAGACACAACTTAGGGGGCAAGATATGAGGGACATGGCATGAATACTTAAAATAATAAAAAAAAAAAAAAGAAAAAATCTTTCCCAAAGTCAAAGCCATCAAAATGCAGGCAGGCCATACGCCAGCAAGTCCAGGCACATGCAGCAAAGCTTGCCAAAACTGATCCCCACTGAAGGCCCAAAAAGAAAAGAAGGACCTACAAACACGCTGGAAAGGAGTCAACATCAAAGGAATTGCAATTGGAGGAGAAGAAAAGAAAATTTGGGAAATTTAGTGACTCTAAGAAAATGGCCTGGGGTTTTATCAGGTGCAGTGCAAAGGACCAAAAGGTGCAAAAACTAAGCTCACAGATGTTGCAAAAGCAGGGGAAAAAGTCAAGGAGGAAGACACAACTTAGGGGGCAAGATGTGAGGGACATGGCATGAATACTTAAAATAATAAAAAAAAAAAAAGAAAAAATCTTTCCCAAAGTCAAAGCCATCAAAACGCAGGCAGGCCATACGCCACCAAGGGCAGGCACATGCAGCAAAGCTTGCCAAAATTGATCCCCACTGAAGGCCAAAACAGAAAAGAAGGACCTACAAACACGCTGGAGTCAACATCAAAGGAATTGCAATTAGAGGAGAAAAAAAGAAAATTTTGGAAATTTAGTGACTCTAAGAAAATGGCCTGGCAGTATATCATGTGCAGTGCAAAGGACCAAAGATGCCAAAACAAAGCTCACAGATATTTCAAAAGCAGCGGAAAAAGTCAAGGAGGAAGACACAACTTAGGGGGCAAGATATGAGGATCATGGCATGAACACTTCAAAAAACCACCAAAAAAAGAAAAAAATCTTTCCCAAATTCAAAGCCATCAAAAGGCATGGCCTGCCATCAAGTGCAGGGACATGCACCAAAGATTCCTCTATTGGTCCCCATTGAAATCGCAAGATTCCTTTTCCCTTCCCGAAAGGAAATGAAACTTCCTTTCGGGAAGGGAAAAGGAATCTTGCGAATCCCAAAAGAAAGGCTTACAAACACTCTGGAAAGGAGATAGGTTCAAATGAAATGCAATTGAAAAGAGCCGAAAATCGGGAATTTTAGTCGCTACAAAAAAAAGGCTGTGAGGAAATCAGCTGCATTGCAAAAGAACAAAAAAAAAAAAGAAAAAATCTTTCCCAAAGTCAAAGCCATCAAAATCCAAGCAGGCCATACGCCAGCAAGGGCAGGCACATGCAGCAAAGCTTGCCAAAATTGATCCCCTTCAAGGAGGAAGACACAATTTAGGGGGCAAGATATGAGGGACATGGCATGAATACTTAAAATAATAAAAAAAAAAAAAAGAAAAAATCTTTCCCAAAGTCAAAGCCATCAAAATGCAGGCAGGCCATACGCCCCCAAGGGCAGGCCCATGCAGCAAAGCTTGCCAAAATTGATCCCCACTGAAGGCCAAAACAGAAAAGAAGGACCTACAAACACGCTGGAAAGGAGTCAACATCAAAGGAATTGCAATTGGAGGAGAAAAAAAGAAAATTTGGGAAATTTAGTGACTCTAAGGAAATGGCCTGGGTTTAAATCAGGTGCAGTGCAAAGGACCAAAAGGTGCCAAAACTAAGCTCACAGATGTTGCAAAAGCAGGGGAAAATGTCAAGGAGGAAGACACAACTTAAGGGGCAAGGTGTGAAGGACATGGCATGAATACTTAAAACAAACAAAAAAAAAAAAAAGAAAAAATCTTTCCCAAAGTCAAAGCCATCAAAATGCAGGCAGGCCATACGCCACCAAGGGCAGGCACATGCAGCAAAGCTTGCCAAAATTGATCCCCACTGAAGGCCAAAACAGAAAAGAAGGACCTACAAACACGCTGGAATGGAGTCAACATCAAAGGAATTGCAATTGGAGGAGAAAAAAAGAAAATTTGGGAAATTTAGTGACTCTTAGAAAATGGCCTGGGGTTTTATCAGGTGCAGTGCAAAGGACCAAAAGATGCCAAACTAAGCTCACAGATGTTGCAAAAGCAGGGGAAAAAGTCAAGGAGGAAGACACAACTTAGGGGGCAAGATGTGAGGGACATGGCATGAATACTTAAAATAATAAAAAAAAAAAAAGAAAAAATCTTTCCCAAAGTCAAAGCCATCAAAACGCAGGCAGGCCATACGCCAGCAAGTGCAGGCACATGCAGCAAAGCTTGCCAAAATTGATCCCCACTGAAGGCCAAAACAGAAAAGAAGGACCTACAAACACGCTGGAAAAGAAGTCAACATCAAAGGAATTGCAATTGGAGGAGAAAAAAAGAAAATTTGGGAAATTTAGTGACTCTAAGAAAATGGAGTGGGTTTATATCAGGTGCAGTGAAAAGAACCAAAAGGTGCCAAAACTAAGCTCACAGATGTTGCAAAAGCAGGGGAAAAAGTCAAGGAGGAAGACACAACTTAGGGGGCAAGATATGAGGGACATGGCATGAATACTTAAAATATTAAAAAAAAAAAAAAGAAAAAATCTTTCCCAAAGTCAAAGCCATCAAAATGCAGGCAGGCCATATGCCACCAAGGGCAGGCACATGCAGCAAAACTTGCCAAAATTGATCCCCACTGAAGGCCCAAACAGAAAAGAGGGACCTACAAACACGCTGGAATGGAGTCAAAATCAAAGGAATTGCAATTGGAGGAGAAAATAAGAACATTTGGGAAATTTAGTGACTCTAAGAAAATGGCCCGGGGTTTTATCAGGTGCAGTGCAAAGGACCAAAAGGTGCCAAAACTAAGCTCACAGATGTTGCAAAAGCAGGGGAAAAAGTCAAGGAGGAAGACACAACTTAGGGGGCAAGATATGAAGGACATGGCACGAATACTTAAAACAAACAAAAAAAAAAAAAATAGAAAAAATATTTCCCAAAGTCAAAGCCATCAAAATGCAGGCAGGCCATACGCCACCAAAGGCAGGCACATGCAGCAAAGCTTGCCAAAATTGATCCCCACTGAAGGCCAAAACAGAAAAGAAGGACCTACAAACATGCTGGAAAAGAAGTCAACATCAAAGGAATTGCAATTGGAGGAGAAAAAAAGAAAATTTGGGAAATTTAGTGACTCTTAGAAAATGGCCTGGGGTTTTATCAGGTGCATTGCAAAGGAACAAAAGGTGCCAAAACTAAGCTCACAGATGTTGCAAAAGCAGGGGAAAAAGTCAAGGAGGAAGACACAACTTAGGGGGCAAGATGTGAGGGACATGGCATGAATACTTAAAATAATAAAAAAAAAAAAAAGAAAAAATCTTTCCCAAAGTCAAAGCCATTAAAATGCAGGCACGCCATACGCCAGCAAGTGCAGGCACATGCAGCAAAGCTTGCCAAAATTGATCCCCACTGAAGGCCAAAACAGAAATGAAGGACCTACAAACACGCTGGAAAGGAGTCAACATCAAAGGAATTGCAATTGGAGGAGAAAAAAAGAAAATTTTGGAAATTTAGTGATTCTAAGAAAATGGCCCGGGTTTTTATCAGGTGCAGTGCAAAGGACCAAAAGATGCAAAAACTAAGCTCACAGATGTTGCAAAAGCAGGGGAAAAAGTCAAGGAGGAAGACACAACTTAGGGGGCAAGATATGAGGGACATGGCATGAATACTTAAAAAAATAAAAAAAAAAAAAAAGAAAAAATCTTTCCCAAAGTCAAAGCCATTAAAATGCAGGCAGGCCATACGCCACCAAGGGCAGGCACATGCAGCAAAGCTTGCCAAAATTGATCCCCACTGAAGGCCGAAACAGAAAAGAAGGACCTACAAAGACGCTGGAAAGGTGTCAACATCAAAGGAATTGCAATTGGAGGAGAAAAAAAGAAAATTTTGGAAATTTAGTGACTCTAAGAAAATGGCCTGGGTTTATATCAGGTGCAGTGCAAAGGACCAAAAGGTGCCAAAACTAAGCTCATAGATGTTGCAAAAGCAGGGGAAAAAGTCAAGGAGGAAGACACAACTTAGGGGGCAAGATATGAGGGACATGGCATGAATAAATAAAATAATAAAAAAAAAAAAAAATAGAAAAAAAATTTCCCAAAGTCAAAGCCATCAAAATGCAGGCAGGCCATATGCCACCAAGGGCAGGCACATGCAGCAAAGCTTGCCAAAATTGATCCCCACTGAAGGCCAAAACAGAAAAGAAGGACCTACAAACACGCTGGAATGGAGACAACATCAAAGGAATTGCAATTGGAGGAGAAAAAAGAACATTTGGGAAATTTAGTGACTCTAAGAAAATGGACCGGGGTTTTATCAGGTGCAGTGCAAAGGACCAAAAGGTGCCAAAACTAAGCTCACAGATGTTGCAAAAGCAGGGGAAAAAGTCAAGGAGGAAGACACAACATAGGGGGCAAGATATGAAGGACATGGCATGAATACTTAAACAAAAAAACAAAAAATAGAAAAAATCTTTCCCAAAGTCAAAGCCATCAAAATGCAGGCAGGCCATACGCCACCAAGGGCAGGCACATGCAGCAAAGCTTGCCAAAATTGATCCCCACTGAAGGCCAAAACAGAAAAGAAGGACCTACAAACACGCTGGAAAGGAGTCAACATCAAAGGAATTGCTATTGGAGGAGAAGAAAAGAAAATTTGGGAAATTTAGTGACTCTAAGAAAATGGCCTGGGTTTATATGAGCAACAGTGCAAAGGACCAAAAAATGCCAAAACTAAGCTCACAGATGTTGCAAAAGCAGGGGAAAAAGTCAAGGAGGAAGACACAACTTAGGGGGCAAGATGTGAGGGACATGGCATGAATACTTAAAATAATAAAAAAAAAAAAAGAAAAAATCTTTCCCAAAGTCAAAGCCATCAAAACGCAGGCAGGCCATACGCCAGCAAGTGCAGGCACATGCAGCAAAGCTTGCCAAAATTGATCCCCACTGAAGGCCAAAACAGAAAAGAGGGACCTACAAACACGCTGGAAAGGAGTCAACATCAAAGAATTGCAATTGGAGGAGAAAAAAAGAAAATTTTGGAAATTTAGTGACTCTAAGAAAATGGCCTGGGTTTATATCAGCTGCAGTGCAAAGGACCAAAATATGCCAAAACTAAGCTCACAGATGTTGCAAAAGCAGGGGAAAAAGTCAAGGAGGAAGACACAACTTAGGGGGCAAGATATGAGGGACATGGCATGAATACTTAAAATAATAAAAAAAAAAAAAAGAAAAAATCTTTCCCAAAGTCAAAGCCATCAAAATGCAGGCAGGCCATATGCCACCAAGGGCAGGCACATGCAGCAAAGCTTGCCAAAATTGATCCCCACTGAAGGCCAAAACAGAAAAGAAGGACCTACAAACACGCTGGAATGGAGACACCATCAAAGGAATTGCAATTGGAGGAGAAGAAAAGAAAATTTGGGAAATTTAGTGACTCTAAGAAAATGGCCTGGGTTTATATCAGCTGCAGTGCAAAGGACCAAAAGATGCCAAAACTAAGCTCACAGATGTTGCAAAAGCAGGGGAAAAAGTCAAGGAGGAAGACACAACATAGGGGGCAAGATGTGAGGGACATGGCATGAATACTTAAAATAATAAAAAAAAAAAAAAGAAAAAATCTTTCCCAAAGTCAAAGCCATCAAAACGCAGGCAGGCCATACGCCAGCAAGTCCCGGCACATGCAGCAAAGCTTGCCAAAATTGATCCCCACTGAAGGCCAAAACAGAAAAGAGGGACCTACAAACACGCTGGAAAGGAGTCAACATCAAAGAATTGCAATTGGAGGAGAAGAAAAGAAAATTTGGGAAATTTAGTGACTCTAAGAAAATGGCCTGGGTTTATATCAGGTGCAGTGCAAAGGACCAAAAAATGCCAAAACTAAGCTCACAGATGTTGCAAAAGCAGGGGAAAAAGTCAAGGAGGAAGACACAACTTAGGGGGCAAGATATGAGGGACATGGCATGAATACTTAAAATAATAAAAAAAAAAAAAAGAAAAAATCTTTCCCAAAGTCAAAGCCATCAAAATGCAGGCAGGCCATACGCCAACAAGGGCAGGCACATGCAGCAAAGCTTGCCAAAATTGATCCCCACTGAAGGCCAAAACAGTAAAGAAGGACCTACAAACACGCTGGAAAGGAGTCAACATCAAAGGAATTGCAATTGGAGGAGAAAAAAGAAAATTTGGGAAATTTAGTGACACTAAGAAAATGGCCCGGGGTTTTATCAGGTGCAGTGCAAAGGACTAAAAGGTGCCAAAACTAAGCTCACAGATGTTGCAAAAGCAGGGGAAAAAGTCAAGGAGGAAGACAGAACTTAGGGGGCAAGATATGAAGGACGTGGCATAAATACTTAAAACAAACAAAAATACAAAAATAGAAAAAATCTTTCCCAAAGTCAAAGCCATCAAAATGCAGGCAGGCCATACGCCACCAAGGGCAGGCACATGCAGCAAAGCTTGCCAAAATTGATCCCCACTGAAGGCCAAAACAGAAAAGAAGGACTTACAAACACGCTGGAATGGAGACACCTTAAAGAATTGCAATTGGAGGAGAAAAAAACAAAATTTGGGAAATTTAATGACTCTTAGAAAGTGGCCTGGGGTTTTATCAGGTGCAGTGCCAGGGACCAAAAGATGCCAAAACGAAGCTCACAGATGTTGCAAAAGCAGGGGAAAAAGTCAAGGAGGAAGACACAACTTAGGGGGCAAGATATGAGGGACATGGCATGAACACTTCAGAAAACAACCAAAAAAAGAAAAAAATCTTTCCCAAAGTCAAAGCCATCAAAAGGCATGGCCTGCCATCAAGTGCGGGGACATGCACCAAAGATTCCTCTATTGGTCCCCATTGAAATCGCAAGATTCCTTTTCCCTTCCCGAAAGGAAATGAAATTTCCTTTCGGAAAAGGAAAAGGAATCTTGCGAATCCCTAAAGAACGGCATACAAACACTCAGGAAAGGAGATAGGTTGAAATGAAATGCAATTGAAAAAAGCAGAAAATCGGGAATTTTAGTCTCTTCAAAAAATAGGCTGTGAGGAAATCAGCTGCATTGCAAAGGACCAAAAGGTGCCAAAACTAAGCTCACAGATGTTGCAAAAGCAGGGGAAAAAGTCAAGGAGGAAGACACAACTTAGGGAGCAAGATATGAGGGACATGGCAGGAATACATAAAATAATAAAAAAAAAAAAAAAGAAAAAATCTTTCCCAAAGTCAAAGCCATCAAAATGCAGGCAGGCCATACGGCACCAAGGGCAGGCACATGCAGCAAAGCTTGCCAAAATTGATCCCCACTGAAGGCCAAAACAGAAAAGAAGGACCTACAAACACGCTGGAAAGGAGTCAACATCAAAGGAATTGCAATAGGAGGAGAAAAAAAGAAAATTTGGGAAATTTAGTGACTCTAAGAAAATGGCCTGGGGTTTTATCAGGTGCAGTGCAAAGGACCAAAAGGTGCCAAAATGAAGCTCACAGATGTTGCAAAAGCAGGGGAAAAAGTCAAGGAGGAAGACACAACTTAGGGAGCAAAATATGAAGGACATGGCAGAAATACTTAACACAAACAAAAAAACAAAAATAGAAAAAATCTTTCCCAAAGTCAAAGCCATCAAAATGCAGGCAGGCCATACGCCACCAAGGGCAGGCACATGCAGCAAAGCTTGCCAAAATTGATCCCCACTGAAGGCCAAAACAGAAAAGAAGGACCTCCAAACACGCTGGAAAGGAGTCAACATCAAAGCAATTGTAATTGGAGGAGAAAAAAAGAAAATTAGGGAAATTTAGTGACTCTAAGAAAATGGCCTGGGTTTATATCAGGTGCAGTGCAAAGGACCAAAAGATGCCAAAACTAAGCTCACAGATGTTGCAAAAGCAGGGGAAAAAGTGAAGGAGGAAGACACAACTTAGGGGGCAAGATGTGAGGGACATGGCATGAATATTTAAAATATTAAAAAAAAAAAAAAGAAAAAATCTTTCCCAAAGTCAAAGCCATCAAAATGCAGGCAGGCCATACGCCAGCAAGGGCAGGCACATGGAGCAAAGCTTGCCAAAATTGATCCCCACTGAAGGCCAAAACAGAAAAGAAGGGCCTACAAAAACGCTGGAAAGGAGTCAACATCAAAGGAATTGCAATTGGAGGAGAAAAAAAAAAAATTTGGGAAATTTAGTGACTCTAAGAAAAAGGCCTGGGGTTTTAGCAGGTGCATTGCAAAGGACCAAAAGATGCGAAAACTAAGCTCACAGATGTTGCAAAAGCAGGGGAAAAAGTCAAGGAGGAAGACACAACTTAGGGGGCAAGATATGAAGGACATGGCATGAATTCATAAAAAAACACAAAAAAAAAAAAAAAAAGAAAAAATCCTTCCCAAAGTCAAAGCCATCAAAATGCAGGCAGGCCATACGCCACCAAGGGCAGGCACATGGAGCAAAGCTTGCCAAAATTGATCCCCACTGAAGGCCAAAACAGAAAAGAAGGACCTACAAACACGCTGCAAAGGAGTCAACATCAAAGGAATTGCAATTGGAGGAGAAAAAAAGAAAATTTGGGAAATTTAGTGACTCTAAGAATATGGCCTGGGGTTTTATTAGGTGCACTGCAAAGGACCAAAAGATGCCAAAACTAAGCTCACAGATGTTGCAAAAGCAGGGGAAAAAGTAAAGGAGGAAGACGCAACTTAGGGGGCAAGATATGAGGGACATGGCATGAATACATGAAACAAAAAAGAAAAAAAAAAGAAAAAATCTTTCCCAAAGTCAAAGCCATCAAAATACAGGCAGGCCATACGCCACCAAGGGCAGGCACATGCAGCAAAGCTTGCCAAAATTGATCCCCACTGAAGGCCAAAACAGAAATGAAGGACTTGCAAACACGCTGGAATGGAGAAACATCAAAGAATTGCAATTGGAGGAGAAAAAAAGAAAATTTGGGAAATTTAGTGACATTAAGAAAATGGCCTGGGGTTTTATCAGGTGCAGTACAAAGGACCAAAAGGTGCCAAAACGAAGCTCACAGATGTTGCAAAAGCAGGGGAAAAAGTCAAGGAGGAAGACACAACTTAGGGGGCAAGATGTGAGGGACATGGCATGAATACTTAAAATATTAAAAAAAAAAAATAGCAAAAATCTTTCCCAAAGTCAAAGCCATCAAAATGCAGGCAGGCCATACGGCACCAAGGGCAGGCACATGCAGCAAAGCTTGCCAAAATTGATCCCCACTGAAGGCCAAAACAGAAAAGAAGGACTTGCAAACACGCTGGAAAGGTGTCAACATCAAAGGAATTGCAATTGGAGGAGAAAACAAGAAAATTTTGGAAATTTAGTGACTCTAAGAAAATGGCCCGGGGTTTTATCAGGTGCAGTGCAAAGGACCAAAAGGTGCCACAGCAAAGCTCACAGATGTTGCAAAAGCAGGGGAAAAAGTCAAGGAGGAAGACAGAACTTAGGGAGCAAAATATGAAGGACATGGCATAAATACTTAAAACAAACAAAAAAACAAAAATAGAAAAAATCTTTCCCAAAGTCAAAGCCATCAAAATGCAGGCAGGCCATATGCCACCAAGTGCAGGCACATGCAGCAAAGCTTGCCAAAATTGATCCCCACTGAAGGCCAAAACAGAAAAGAAGGACCTACAAACACGCTGGAAAGGAGTCAACATCAAAGGAATTGCAATTGGAGGAGAAAAAAAGAAAATTTGGGAAATTTAGTGACTCTTAGAAAGTGCCCTGGGCTTTTAGCAGGTGCAGTGCAAAGGACCAAAAGGTGCCAAAACTAAGCTCACAAATGTTGCAAAAGCAGGGGAAAATGTCAAGGAGGAAGACAGAACTTAGGGGGCAAGATATGAGGGACATGGCATGAACACTTCAGAAAACAACCAAAAAAAGAAAAAAATCTTTCCCAAAGTCAAAGCCATCAAAAGGCATGGCCTGCCATCAAGTGCAGGGACATGCACCAAAGATTCCTCTATTGGTCCCCATTGAAATCGCAAGATTCCTTTTCCCATCCCGAAAAGCAATGAAATTTCCTTTCGGGAAGGGAAAAGGAATCTTGCGAATCCCAAAAGAAAGGCTTACATACACTCTGGAAAAGAAAAGAGAGGTTCAAATGAAATGCAATTGAAAAAAGCAATGCAATTGAAAATCGGGAATTTTAGTCTCTTCAAAAAATAGGCTGTGAGGAAGTCAGCTGCATTGCAAAGGACCAAAAGGTGCAAAAACTAAGCTCACAGATATTGCAAAAGCAGGGGAAAAAGTCAAGGCGGAAGACACGACTTAGGGGGCAAGATATGAGGGACATGGCATGAATACTTGAAACAAAAAAAAAAAAAAAAGAAGCAAAAATCTTTCCCAAAGTCAAAGCCATCAAAGTGCAGGAAGGCCATACGCCACCAAGGGCAGGCACATGCAGCAAAGCTTGCAAATATTGATCCCCACTGAAGGCCAAAACAGAAAAGAAGGACCTACAAAGACGCTGGAAAGGAGTCAACATCAAAGCAATTGCAATTGGAGGAGAAAAAAAGGAAATTTGGGAAATTTAGTGACTCTAAGAAAATGGCCTGGGTTTATATCAGGTGCATTGCAAAGGACCAAAAGATGCCAAAACTAAGCTCACAGATGTTGCAAAAGCAGGGGAAAAAGTCAAGGAGGAAGACACAACTTAGGAGGCAAGATATGAAGGACATGGCATGAATATTTAAAATATTAAAAAAAAAAAAAAGAAAAAATCTTTCCCAAAGTCAAAGCCATCAAAATGCAGGCAGGCCATACGCCACCAAGGGCAGGCACATGCAGCAAAGATTGCCAAAATTGATCCCCACTGAAGGCCAAAACAGAAAAGAAGGACCTACAAACACGCTGGAAAGGAGTCAACATCAAAGGAATTGCAATTGGAGGAGAAAAAAAGAAAAATTGGGAAATTTAGTGACTCTAAGAAAATGGCCTGGGGTTTTATCAGGTGCAGTACAAAGGACCAAAAGATTCCAAAACTAAGCTCACAGATGTTGCAAAAGCAGGGGAAAAAGTCAAGGAGGAAGACACAACTTAGGGGGCAAGATATGAGGGACATGGCATGAATACATGAAACCAAAAAGAAAAAAAAAAGAAAAAATCTTTCCCAAAGTCAAAGCCATCAAAATGCAGGCAGGCCATACGCCATCAAGTGCAGGCACATTCAGCAAAGCTTGCCAAAATTCATCCCCGCTGAAGGTCAAAACAGAAAAGAAGGACGTACAAACACACTGGAAATGTGTCAACATCAAAGGAATTGCAATTGGAGGAGAAAAAAAGAAAATTTGGGAAATTTAGTGACTCTAAGAAAATGGCCTGGGTTTATATCAGGTGCAGTGCAAAGGACCAAAAGATGCAAAAACTAAGCTCACAGATGTTGCAAAAGCAGGGGAAAAAGTCAAGGAGGAAGACACAACTTAGGGGGCAAGATATGAGGGACATGGCATGAACACTTCAGAAAACAACCAAAAAAAGAAAAAAATCTTTCCCAAAGTCAAAGCCATCAAAAGGCATGGCCTGCCATCAAGTGCGGGGACATGCACCAAAGATTCCTCTATTGGTCCCCATTGAAATCGCAAGATTCCTTTTCCCTTCCCGAAAGGAAATGAAATTTCCTTTCGGAAAAGGAAAAGGAATCTTGCGAATCCCTAAAGAACGGCATACAAACACTCAGGAAAGGAGATAGGTTGAAATGAAATGCAATTGAAAAAAGCAGAAAATCGGGAATTTTAGTCTCTTCAAAAAATAGGCTGTGAGGAAATCAGCTGCATTGCAAAGGACCAAAAGGTGCCAAAACTAAGCTCACAGATGTTGCAAAAGCAGGGGAAAAAGTCAAGGAGGAAGACACAACTTAGGGAGCAAGATATGAGGGACATGGCAGGAATACATAAAATAATAAAAAAAAAAAAAAAGAAAAAATCTTTCCCAAAGTCAAAGCCATCAAAATGCAGGCAGGCCATACGGCACCAAGGGCAGGCACATGCAGCAAAGCTTGCCAAAATTGATCCCCACTGAAGGCCAAAACAGAAAAGAAGGACCTACAAACACGCTGGAAAGGAGTCAACATCAAAGGAATTGCAATAGGAGGAGAAAAAAAGAAAATTTGGGAAATTTAGTGACTCTAAGAAAATGGCCTGGGGTTTTATCAGGTGCAGTGCAAAGGACCAAAAGGTGCCAAAATGAAGCTCACAGATGTTGCAAAAGCAGGGGAAAAAGTCAAGGAGGAAGACACAACTTAGGGAGCAAAATATGAAGGACATGGCAGAAATACTTAACACAAACAAAAAAACAAAAATAGAAAAAATCCTTCCCAAAGTCAAAGCCATCAAAATGCAGGCAGGCCATACGCCACCAAGGGCAGGCACATGCAGCAAAGCTTGCCAAAATTGATCCCCACTGAAGGCCAAAACAGAAAAGAAGGACCTCCAAAAAAGCTGGAAAGGAGTCAACATCAAAGCAATTGTAATTGGAGGAGAAAAAAAGAAAATTAGGGAAATTTAGTGACTCTAAGAAAATGGCCTGGGTTTATATCAGGTGCAGTGCAAAGGACCAAAAGATGCCAAAACTAAGCTCACAGATGTTGCAAAAGCAGGGGAAAAAGTGAAGGAGGAAGACACAACTTAGGGGGCAAGATGTGAGGGACATGGCATGAATATTTAAAATATTAAAAAAAAAAAAAAGAAAAAATCTTTCCCAAAGTCAAAGCCATCAAAATGCAGGCAGGCCATACGCCAGCAAGGGCAGGCACATGGAGCAAAGCTTGCCAAAATTGATCCCCACTGAAGGCCAAAACAGAAAAGAAGGGCCTACAAAAACGCTGGAAAGGAGTCAACATCAAAGGAATTGCAATTGGAGGAGAAAAAAAAAAAATTTGGGAAATTTAGTGACTCTAAGAAAAAGGCCTGGGGTTTTAGCAGGTGCATTGCAAAGGACCAAAAGATGCGAAAACTAAGCTCACAGATGTTGCAAAAGCAGGGGAAAAAGTCAAGGAGGAAGACACAACTTAGGGGGCAAGATATGAAGGACATGGCATGAATTCATAAAAAAACACAAAAAAAAAAAAAAAAAGAAAAAATCCTTCCCAAAGTCAAAGCCATCAAAATGCAGGCAGGCCATACGCCACCAAGGGCAGGCACATGGAGCAAAGCTTGCCAAAATTGATCCCCACTGAAGGCCAAAACAGAAAAGAAGGACCTACAAACACGCTGCAAAGGAGTCAACATCAAAGGAATTGCAATTGGAGGAGAAAAAAAGAAAATTTGGGAAATTTAGTGACTCTAAGAATATGGCCTGGGGTTTTATTAGGTGCACTGCAAAGGACCAAAAGATGCCAAAACTAAGCTCACAGATGTTGCAAAAGCAGGGGAAAAAGTAAAGGAGGAAGACGCAACTTAGGGGGCAAGATATGAGGGACATGGCATGAATACATGAAACAAAAAAGAAAAAAAAAAGAAAAAATCTTTCCCAAAGTCAAAGCCATCAAAATACAGGCAGGCCATACGCCACCAAGGGCAGGCACATGCAGCAAAGCTTGCCAAAATTGATCCCCACTGAAGGCCAAAACAGAAATGAAGGACTTGCAAACACGCTGGAATGGAGAAACATCAAAGAATTGCAATTGGAGGAGAAAAAAAGAAAATTTGGGAAATTTAGTGACATTAAGAAAATGGCCTGGGGTTTTATCAGGTGCAGTACAAAGGACCAAAAGGTGCCAAAACGAAGCTCACAGATGTTGCAAAAGCAGGGGAAAAAGTCAAGGAGGAAGACACAACTTAGGGGGCAAGATGTGAGGGACATGGCATGAATACTTAAAATATTAAAAAAAAAAAATAGCAAAAATCTTTCCCAAAGTCAAAGCCATCAAAATGCAGGCAGGCCATACGGCACCAAGGGCAGGCACATGCAGCAAAGCTTGCCAAAATTGATCCCCACTGAAGGCCAAAACAGAAAAGAAGGACTTGCAAACACGCTGGAAAGGTGTCAACATCAAAGGAATTGCAATTGGAGGAGAAAACAAGAAAATTTTGGAAATTTAGTGACTCTAAGAAAATGGCCCGGGGTTTTATCAGGTGCAGTGCAAAGGACCAAAAGGTGCCACAGCAAAGCTCACAGATGTTGCAAAAGCAGGGGAAAAAGTCAAGGAGGAAGACAGAACTTAGGGAGCAAAATATGAAGGACATGGCATAAATACTTAAAACAAACAAAAAAACAAAAATAGAAAAAATCTTTCCCAAAGTCAAAGCCATCAAAATGCAGGCAGGCCATATGCCACCAAGTGCAGGCACATGCAGCAAAGCTTGCCAAAATTGATCCCCACTGAAGGCCAAAACAGAAAAGAAGGACCTACAAACACGCTGGAAAGGAGTCAACATCAAAGGAATTGCAATTGGAGGAGAAAAAAAGAAAATTTGGGAAATTTAGTGACTCTTAGAAAGTGCCCTGGGCTTTTAGCAGGTGCAGTGCAAAGGACCAAAAGGTGCCAAAACTAAGCTCACAAATGTTGCAAAAGCAGGGGAAAATGTCAAGGAGGAAGACAGAACTTAGGGGGCAAGATATGAGGGACATGGCATGAACACTTCAGAAAACAACCAAAAAAAGAAAAAAATCTTTCCCAAAGTCAAAGCCATCAAAAGGCATGGCCTGCCATCAAGTGCAGGGACATGCACCAAAGATTCCTCTATTGGTCCCCATTGAAATCGCAAGATTCCTTTTCCCATCCCGAAAAGCAATGAAATTTCCTTTCGGGAAGGGAAAAGGAATCTTGCGAATCCCAAAAGAAAGGCTTACAAACACTCTGGAAAAGAAAAGAGAGGTTCAAATGAAATGCAATTGAAAAAAGCAATGCAATTGAAAATCGGGAATTTTAGTCTCTTCAAAAAATAGGCTGTGAGGAAGTCAGCTGCATTGCAAAGGACCAAAAGGTGCAAAAACTAAGCTCACAGATATTGCAAAAGCAGGGGAAAAAGTCAAGGCGGAAGACACGACTTAGGGGGCAAGATATGAGGGACATGGCATGAATACTTGAAACAAAAAAAAAAAAAAAAGAAGCAAAAATCTTTCCCAAAGTCAAAGCCATCAAAGTGCAGGAAGGCCATACGCCACCAAGGGCAGGCACATGCAGCAAAGCTTGCAAATATTGATCCCCACAGAAGGCCAAAACAGAAAAGAAGGACCTACAAAGACGCTGGAAAGGAGTCAACATCAAAGCAATTGCAATTGGAGGAGAAAAAAAGGAAATTTGGGAAATTTAGTGACTCTAAGAAAATGGCCTGGGTTTATATCAGGTGCATTGCAAAGGACCAAAAGATGCCAAAACTAAGCTCACAGATGTTGCAAAAGCAGGGGAAAAAGTCAAGGAGGAAGACACAACTTAGGGGGCAAGATGTGAAGGACATGGCATGAATATTTAAAATATTAAAAAAAAAAAAAAGAAAAAATCTTTCCCAAAGTCAAAGCCATCAAAATGCAGGCAGGCCATACGCCACCAAGGGCAGGCACATGCAGCAAAGATTGCCAAAATTGATCCCCACTGAAGGCCAAAACAGAAAAGAAGGACCTACAAACACGCTGGAAAGGAGTCAACATCAAAGGAATTGCAATTGGAGGAGAAAAAAAGAAAAATTGGGAAATTTAGTGACTCTAAGAAAATGGCCTGGGGTTTTATCAGGTGCAGTGCAAAGGACCAAAAGATTCCAAAACTAAGCTCACAGATGTTGCAAAAGCAGGGGAAAAAGTCAAGGAGGAAGACACAACTTAGGGGGCAAGATATGAGGGACATGGCATGAATACATGAAACCAAAAAGAAAAAAAAAAGAAAAAATCTTTCCCAAAGTCAAAGCCATCAAAATGCAGGCAGGCCATACGCCATCAAGTGCAGGCACATTCAGCAAAGCTTGCCAAAATTCATCCCCGCTGAAGGTCAAAACAGAAAAGAAGGACGTACAAACACACTGGAAATGTGTCAACATCAAAGGAATTGCAATTGGAGGAGAAAAAAAGAAAATTTGGGAAATTTAGTGACTCTAAGAAAATGGCCTGGGTTTATATCAGGTGCAGTGCAAAGGACCAAAAGATGCAAAAACTAAGCTCACAGATGTTGCAAAAGCAGGGCAAAAAGTCAAGGAGGAAGACACAACTTAGGGGGCAAGATATGAGGGACATGGCATGAATACTTAAAACAAAAAAAAAAAAAAAAGAAAAAATCTTTCCCAAAGTCAAAGCCATCAAAATGCAGGCAGGCCATACGCCACCAAGGGCAGGCACATGCAGCAAAGCTTGCCAAAATTGATCCCCACTGAAGGCCAAAACAGAAAAGAAGGACTTGCAAACACGCTGGAATGGAGAAACATCAAAGGAATTGCAATTGGAGGAGAAAAAAAAAGAAAATTTGGGAAATTTAGTGACACTAAGAAAATGGCCTGGGGTTTTATCAGGTGCAGTACAAAGGACCAAAAGGTGCCAAAACGAAGCTCACAGATGTTGCAAAAGCAGGGGAAAAAGTCAAGGAGGAAGACAGAACTTAGGGGGCAAGATATGAGGGACATGGCATGAACACTTCAGAAAAAAACCAAAAAAAGAAAAAAATCTTTCCCAAAGTCAACGCCATCAAAAGGCATGGCCTGCCATCAAGTGCAGGGACATGCACCAAAGATTCCTCTATTGGTCCCCATTGAAATCGCAAGATTCCTTTTCCCTTCCCGAAAGGAAATGAAATTTCCTTTCGGGAAGGGAAAAGGAATCTTGCGAATCCCAAAAGAAATGCTTACAAACACTCTGGAAAGGAGATAGGTTAAAATGAAATGCAATTGAAAAAAGCACAATATCGGGAATTTTAGTCTCTTCAAAAAATAGGCTGTGAGGAAATCAGCTGCATTGCAAAGGACCAAAAGGTGCCAAAATGAAGCTCACAGATGTTGCAAAAGCAGGGGAAAAAGTCAAGGAGGAAGACACAACTTAGGGGGCAAGATATGAGGGACATGGCATGAATACTTAAAACCAAAAAAAAAAAAAATAGAAAAAATCTTTCCCAAAGTCAAAGCCATCAAAATGCAGGCAGGCCATACGGCACCAAGGACAGGCACATTCAACAAAGCTTGCCAAAATTGATCCCCACTGAAGGCCAAAACAGAAAAGAAGGACCTACAAACACGCTGGAATTGAGACAACATCAAAGGATTTGCAATTGGAGGAGAAAAAATGAAAATTTGGGAAATTTAGTGACTCTAAGAAAATGGCCTGGGTTTTATGAGGTGCAGTGCAAAGGACGAAAAGATGCCAAAAGTAAGCTCACAGATGTTGCAAAAGCAGGGGAAAAAGTCAAGGAGGAAGACACAACTTAGGGGGCAAGATATGAGGGACATGGCATGAATACATGAAACCAAAAAGAAAAAAAAAAGAAAAAATCTTTCCCAAAGTCAAAGCCATCAAAATGCAGGCAGGCCATACGCCACCAAGGGCAGGCACATGCAGCAAAGCTTGCCAAAATTGATCCCCACTGAAGGCCAAAACAGAAAAGAAGGACTTACAAACACGCTGGAATGGAGACACCTTAAAGAATTGCAATTGGAGGAGAAAAAAAGAAAATTTGGGAAATTTAATGACTCTTAGAAAGTGGCCTGGGGTTTTATCAGGTGCAGTGCCAGGGACCAAAAGATGCCAAAACGAAGCTCACAGATGTTGCAAAAGCAGGGGAAAAAGTCAAGGAGGAAGACAGAACTTAGGGGGCAAGATATGAGGGACATGGCATGAACACTTCAGAAAACAACCAAAAAAAGAAAAAAATCTTTCCCAAAGTCAAAGCCATCAAAAGGCATGGCCTGCCATCAAGTGCAGGGACATGCACCAAAGATTCCTCTATTGGTCCCCATTGAAATCGCAAGATTCCTTTTCCCATCCCGAAAAGCAATGAAATTTCCTTTCGGGAAGGGAAAAGGAATCTTGCGAATCCCAAAAGAAAGGCTTACAAACACTCTGGAAAGGAGATAGGTTCAAATGAAATGCAATTGAAAAAAGCAATGCAATTGAAAATCGGGAATTTTAGTCTCTTCAAAAAATAGGCTGTGAGGAAGTCAGCTGCATTGCAAAGGACCAAAAGGTGCAAAAACTAAGCTCACAGATATTGCAAAAGCAGGGGAAAAAGTCAAGGCGGAAGACACGACTTAGGGGGCAAGATATGAGGGACATGGCATGAATACTTAAAACAAAAAAAAAAAAAAAAAAAGCAAAAATCTTTCCCAAAGTCAAAGCCATCAAAATGCAGGCAGGCCATACGCCACCAAGGGCAGGCACATGCAGCAAAGCTTGCCAAAATTGATCCCCACTGAAGGCCAAAACAGAAAAGAAGGACTTACAAACACGCTGGAATGGAGACAACATCAAAGGAATTGCAATTGGATGAGAAAAACAGAAAATTTTGGAAATTTAGTGACTCTAAGAAAATGGCCTTGTTTTATATCAGGTGCAGTGCAAAGGACCAAAAGAAGCCAAAACGAATCTCACAGATGTTGCAAAAGCAAGGGAAAAAGTCAAGGAGGAAGACAGAACTTAGGGAGCAAAATATGAAGGACATGGCATAAATACTTAAAACAAACAAAAAAACAATAATAAAAAAAATCTTTCCCAAAGTCAAAGCCATCAAAGTGCAGGAAGGCCATACGCCACCAAGGGCAGGCACATGCAGCAAAGCTTGCAAATATTGATCCCCACTGAAGGCCAAAACAGAAAAGAAGGACCTACAAACACGCTGGAAAGGAGTCAACATCAAAGCAATTGCAATTGGAGGAGAAAAAAAGGAAATTTGGGAAATTTAGTGACTCTAAGAAAATGGCCTGGGTTTATATCACGTGCATTGCAAAGGACCAAAAGATGCCAAAACTAAGCTCACAGATGTTGCAAAAGCAGGGGAAAAAGTCAAGGAGGAAGACACAACTTAGGAGGCAAGATATGAAGGACATGGCATGAATATTTAAAATATTAAAAAAAAAAAAAAGAAAAAATCTTTCCCAAAGTCAAAGCCATCAAAATGCAGGCAGGCCATACGCCACCAAGGGCAGGCACATGCAGTAAAGATTGCCAAAATTGATCCCGACTGAAGGCCAAAACAGAAAAGAAGGACCTACAAACACGCTGGAAAGGAGTCAACATCAAAGGAATTGCAATTGGAGGAGAAAAAAAGAAAAATTGGGAAATTTAGTGACTCTAAGGAAATGGCCTGGGGTTTTATCAGGTGCAGTGCAAAGGACCAAAAGATGCCAAAACTAAGCTCACAGATGTTGCAAAAGCAGGGGAAAAAGTCAAGGAGGAAGACACAACTTAGGGGGCAAGATATGAGGGACATGGCATGAATATATGAAACCAAAAAGAAAAAAAAAAGAAAAAATCTTTCCCAAAGTCAAAGCCATCAAAATGCAGGCAGGCCATACGCCATCAAGTGCAGGCACATTCAGCAAAGCTTGCCAAAATTCATCCCCGCTGAAGGTCAAAACAGAAATAAGGACGTACAAACACACTGGAAATGTGTCAACATCAAAGGAATTGCAATTGGAGGAGAAAAAAAGAAAATTTGGGAAATTTAGTGACTCTAAGAAAATGGCCTGGGTTTATATCAGGTGCAGTGCAAAGGACCAAAAGATGCAAAAACTAAGCTCACAGATGTTGCAAAAGCAGGGGAAAAAGTCAAGGAGGAAGACACAACTTAGTGGGCAAGATATGAGGGACATGGCATGAATACTTAAAATAATAAAAAAAAAAAAAGAAGAAATCTTTCCCAAAGTCAAAGCCATCAAAATGCAGGCAGGCCATACGCCACCAAGGGCAGGCACATGCAGCAAAGCTTGCCAAAATTGATCCCCACTGAAGGCCAAAACAGAAAAGAAGGACTTGCAAACACGCTGGAATGGAGAAACATCAAAGGAATTGCAATTGGAGGAGAAAAAAAAGAAAATTTGGGAAATTTAGTGACACTAAGAAAATGGCCTGGGGTTTTATCAGGTGCAGTACAAAGGACCAAAAGGTGCCAAAACGAAGCTCACAGATGTTGCAAAAGCAGGGGAAAAAGTCAAGGAGGAAGACACAACTTAGGGGGCAAGATATGAGGGACATGGCATGAACACTTCAGAAAACAACCAAAAAAAGAAAAAAATCTTTCCCAAAGTCAAAGCCATCAAAAGGCATGGCCTGCCATCAAGTGCAGGGACATGCACCAAAGATTCCTCTATTGGTCCCCATTGAAATCGCAAGATTCCTTTTCCCTTCCCGAAAGGAAATGAAATTTCCTTTCGGGAAGGGAAAAGGAATCTTGCGAATCCCAAAAGAAATGCTTACAAACACTCTGGAAAGGAGATAGGTTAAAATGAAATGCAATTGAAAAAAGCACAAAATCGGGAATTTTAGTCTCTTCAAAAAATAGGCTGTGAGGAAATCAGCTGCATTGCAAAGGACCAAAAGGTGCCAAAATGAAGCTCACAGATGTTGCAAAAGCAGGGGAAAAAGTCAAGGAGGAAGACACAACTTAGGGGGCAAGATATGAGGGACATGGCATGAATACTTAAAACCAAAAAAAAAAAAATAGGAAAAATCTTTCCCAAAGTCAAAGCCATCAAAATGCAGGCAGGCCATACGGCACCAAGGACAGGCACATTCAGCAAAGCTTGCCAAAATTGATCCCCACTGAAGGCCAAAACAGAAAAGAAGGACCTACAAACACGCTGGAATTGAGACAACATCAAAGGATTTGCAATTGGAGGAGAAAACAAGAAAATTTGGGAAATTTAGTGACTCTAAGAAAATGGCCTGTGTTTTATGAGGTGCAGTGCAAAGGACGAAAAGATGCCAAAAGTAAGCTCACAGATGTTGCAAAAGCAGGGGAAAAAGTCAAGGAGGAAGACACAACTTAGGGGGCAAGATATGAGGGACATGGCATGAATACATGAAACCAAAAAGAAAAAAAAAAGAAAAAATCTTTCCCAAAGTCAAAGCCATCAAAATGCAGGCAGGCCATACGCCAGCAAGGGCAGGCACATGGAGCAAAGCTTGCCAAAACTGATCCCCACTGAAGGCCAAAACAGAAAAGAAGGACCTACAAACACGCTGGAAAGGAGTCAACATCAAAGGAATTGCAATTGGAGGAGAAAAAAAGAAAATTTGGGAAATTTAGTGACTCTAAGAAAAAGGCCTGGGGTTTTAGCAGGTGCATTGCAAAGGACCAAAAAATGCGAAAACTAAGCTCACAGATGTTGCAAAAGCAGGGGAAAAAGTCAAGGAGGAAGACACAACTTAGGGGGCAAGATATGAAGGACATGGCATGAATTCATAAAAAAACACAAAAAAAAAAAAAAAAGAAAAAATCCTTCCCAAAGTCAAAGCCATCAAAATGCAGGCAGGCCATACGCCACCAAGGGCAGGCACATGGAGCAAAGCTTGCCAAAATTGATCCCCACTGAAGGCCAAAACAGAAAAGAAGGACCTACAAACACGCTACAAAGGAGTCAACATCAAAGGAATTGCAATTGGAGGAGAAAAAAAGAAAATTTGGGAAATTTAGTGACTCTAAGAAAATGGCCTGGGGTTTTATTAGGTGCACTGCAAAGGACCAAAAGATGCCAAAACTAAGCTCACACATGTTGCAAAAGCAGGGGAAAAAGTAAAGGAGGAAGACGCAACTTAGGGGGCAAGATGTGAGGGAAATGGCATGAATACATGAAACAAAAAAGAAAAAAAAAAGAAAAAATCTTTCCCAAAGTCAAAGCCATCAAAATACAGGCAGGCCATACGCCACCAAGGGCAGGCACATGCAGCAAAGCTTGCCAAAATTGATCCCCACTGAAGGCCAAAACAGAAATGAAGGACTTGCAAACACGCTGGAATGGAGAAACATCAAAGAATTGCAATTGGAGGAGAAAAAAAGAAAATTAGGGAAATTTAGTGACATTAAGAAAATGGCCTGGGGTTTTATCAGGTGCAGTACAAAGGACCAAAAGGTGCCAAAACGAAGCTCACAGATGTTGCAAAAGCAGGGGAAAAAGTCAAGGAGGAAGACACAACTTAGGGGGCAAGATGTGAGGGACATGGCATGAATACTTAAAATATTAAAAAAAAAAAATAGCAAAAATCTTTCCCAAAGTCAAAGCCATCAAAATGCAGGCAGGCCATACGCCACCAAGGGCAGGCACATGCAGCAAAGCTTGCCAAAATTGATCCCCACTGAAGGCCAAAACAGAAAAGAAGGACTTGCAAACACGCTGGAAAGGTGTCAACATCAAAGGAATTGCAATTGGAGGAGAAAAAAAGAAAATTTGGGAAATTTAGTGACTCTAAGAAAATGGCCCGGGGTTTTATCAGGTGCAGTGCAAAGGACCAAAAGGTGCCACAGCAAAGCTCACAGATGTTGCAAAAGCAGGGGAAAAAGTCAAGGAGGAAGACAGAACTTAGGGAGCAAAATATGAAGGACATGGCATAAATACTTAAAACAAACAAAAAAACAAAAATAGAAAAAATCTTTCCCAAAGTCAAAGCCATCAAAATGCAGGCAGGCCATACGGCACCAAGGGCAGGCAGATGCAGCAAAGCTTGCCAAAATTGATCCCCACTGAAGGCCAAAACAGAAAAGAAGGACCTACAAACACGCTGGAAAGGAGTCAACATCAAAGCAATTGTAAATGGAGGAGAAAAAAAGAAAATTAGGGAAATTTAGTGACTCTAAGAAAATGGCCTGGGTTTATATCAGGTGCAGTGCGAAGGACCAAAAGATGCCAAAACTAAGCTCACAGATGTTGCAAAAGCAAGGGAAAAAGTCAAGGAGGAAGACACAACTTAGGGGGCAAGATATGTAGGACATGGCATGAATTCATAAAAAAACACAAAAAAAAAAAAAAAAAAGAAAAAATCCTTCCCAAAGTCAAAGCCATCAAAATGCAGGCAGGCCATACGCCACCAAGGGCAGGCACATGGAGCAAAGCTTGCCAAAATTGATCCCCACTGAAGGCCAAAACAGGAAAGAAGGACCTACAAACACGCTGGAAAGGAGTCAACATCAAAGGAATTGCAATTGGAGGAGAAAAAAAGAAAATTTGGGAAATTTAGTGACTCTAAGAATATGGCCTGGGGTTTTATTAGGTGCACTGCAAAGGACCAAAGGATGCCAAAACTAAGCTCACAGATGTTGCAAAAGCAGGGGAAAAAGTCAAGGAGGAAGACGCAACTTAGGGGGCAAGATATGAGGGACATGGCATGAATACATGAAACAAAAAAGAAAAAAAAAAGAAAAAATCTTTCCCAAAGTCAAAGCCATCAAAATACAGGCAGGCCATACGGCACCAAGGGCAGGCACATGCAGCAAAGCTTGCCAAAATTGATCCCCACTGAAGGCCAAAACAGAAAAGAAGGACTTGCAAACACGCTGGAATGGAGACAACATCAAAGGAATTGCAATTGGAGGAGAAAAAAAGAAAATTTTGGAAATTTAGTGACTCTAAGAAAATGGCCTGGGTTTATATCAGGTGCAGTGCAAAGGACCAAAAGATGCGAAAACTAAGCTCACAGATGTTGCAAAAGCAAGGGAAAAAGTCAAGGAGGAAGACACAACTTAGCGGGCAAGATATGAGGGACATGGCATGAACACTTCAGAAAACAACCAAAAAAAGAAAAAAATCTTTCCCAAAGTCAAAGCCATCAAAAGGCATGGCCTGCCATCAAGTGCAGGGACATGCACCAAAGATTCCTCTATTGGTCCCCATTGAAATCGCAAGATTCCTTTTCCCTTCCCGAAAGGAAATGAAATTTCCTTTCGGGAAGGGAAAAGGAATCTTGCGAATCCCAAAAGAAAGGCTTACAAACACTCTGGAAAGGAGATAGCTCCAAATGAAATGCAATTGAAAAAAGCAGAAAATCGGGAATTTTAGTCTCTTCAAAAAATAGGCTGTGAGGAAATCAGCTGCATTGCAAAGGACGAAAAGATGCCAAAAGTAAGCTCACAGATGTTGCAAAAGCAGGGGAAAAAGTCAAGGAGGAAGACACAACTTAGGGGGCAAGATATGAGGGACATGGCATGAATACATGAAACTAAAAAGAAAAAAAAAAGAAAAAATCTTTCCCAAAGTCAAAGCCATCAAAATGCAGGCAGGCCATATGCCACCAAGTGCAGGCACATGCAGCAAAGCTTGCCAAAATTGATCCCCACTGAAGGCCAAAACAGAAAAGAAGGACTTACAAACACGCTGGAATGGAGACACCTTAAAGAATTGCAATTGGAGGAGAAAAAAAGAAAATTTGGGAAATTTAATGACTCTTAGAAAGTGGCCTGGGGTTTTATCAGGTGCAGTGCCAGGGACCAAAAGATGCCAAAACTAAGCTCACAAATGTTGCAAAAGCAGGGGAAAAAGTCAAGGAGGAAGACACAACTTAGGGGGCAAGATATGAGGGACATGGCATGAACACTTCAGAAAACAACCAAAAAAAGAAAAAAATCTTTCCCAAAGTCAAAGCCATCAAAAGGCATGGCCTGCCATCAAGTGCAGGGACATGCACCAAAGATTCCTCTATTGGTCCCCATTGAAATCGCAAGATTCCTTTTCCCTTCCCGAAAGGAAATGAAATTTCCTTTCGGAAAAGGAAAAGGAATCTTGCGAATCCCTAAAGAAAGGCTTACAAACACTCAGGAAAGGAGATAGGTTGAAATGAAATGCAATTGAAAAAAACAGAAAATCGGGAATTTTAGTCTCTTCATAAAATAGGCTGTGAGGAAATCAGCTGCATTGCAAAGGACCAAAAGGTGCCAAAACTAAGCTCACAGATGTTGCAAAAGCAGGGGAAAAAGTCAAGGAGGAAGACACAACTTAGGGAGCAAGATATGAGGGACATGGCAGGAATACTTAAAATAATAAAAAAAAAAAAAAGAAAAAATCTTTCCCAAAGTCAAAGCCATCAAAATGCAGGCAGGCCATACGGCACCAAGGGCAGGCACATGCAGCAAAGCTTGCCAAAATTGATCCCCACTGAAGGCCAAAACAGAAAAGAAGGACCTACAAACACGCTGGAAAGGAGTCAACATCAAAGGAATTGCAATAGGAGGAGAAAAAAAGAAAATTTGGGAAATTTAGTGACTCTAAGAAAATGGCCTGGGGTTTTACCAGGTGCAGTGCAAAGGACCAAAAGGTGCCAAAACCTAGCTCACAGATGTTGCAAAAGCAGGGGAAAAAGTCAAGGAGGAAGACACAACTTAGGGAGCAAAATATGAAGGACATGGCATAAATACTTAACACAAACAAAAAAACAAAAATAGAAAAAATCTTTCCCAAAGTCAAAGCCATCAAAATGCAGGCAGGCCATACGCCACCAAGGGCAGGCACATGCAGCAAAGCTTGCCAAAATTGATCCCCACTGAAGGCCAAAACTGAAAAGAAGGACCTACAAACACGCTGGAAAGGAGTCAACATCAAAGCAATTGTAATTGGAGGAGAAAAAAAGAAAATTAGGGAAATTTAGTGACTCTAAGAAAATGGCCTGGGTTTATATCAGGTGCAGTGCAAAGGACCAAAAGATGCCAAAACTAAGCTCACAGATGTTGCAAAAGCAGGGGAAAAAGTCAAGGAGGAAGACACAACTTAGGGGGCAAGATGTGAGGGACATGGCATGAATACTTAAAATATTAAAAAAAAAAAAATAGCAAAAATCTTTCCCAAAGTCAAAGCCATCAAAATGCAGGCAGGCCATACGCCACCAAGGGCAGGCACATGCAGCAAAGCTTGCCAAAATTGATCCCCACTGAAGGCCAAAACAGAAAAGAAGGACCTACAAACACGCTGGAAAGGAGTCAACATCAAAGGAATTGCAATTGGAGGAGAAAAAAAGAAAATTTGGGAAATTTAGTGACTCTAAGAAAATGGCCTGGGGTTTTAGCAGGTGCATTGCAAAGGACCAAAAGATGCGAAAACTAAGCTCACAGATGTTGCAAAAGCAGGGGAAAAAGTCAAGGAGGAAGACACAACTTAGGGGGCAAGATATGAGGGACATGGCATGAATTCATAAAAAAAAACAAAAAAAAAAAAAAAAAGAAAAAATCCTTCCCAAAGTCAAAGCCATCAAAATGCAGGCAGGCCATACGCCACCAAGGGCAGGCACATGGAGCAAAGCTTGCCAAAATTGATCCCCACTGAAGGCCAAAACAGAAAAGAAGGACCTACAAACACGCTGGAAAGGAGTCAACATCAAAGGAATTGCAATAGGAGGAGAAAAAAAGAAAATTTGGGAAATTTAGTGACTCTAAGAAACTGGCCTGGGTTTATATCAGGTGCAGTGCAAAGGACCAAAAGATGCAAAAACTAAGCTCACAGATGTTGCAAAAGCAGGGGAAAAAGTCAAGGAGGAAGACAGAACTTAGGGGGCAAGATATGAGGGACATGGCATGAACACTTCAGAAAACAACCAAAAAAAGAAAAAAATCTTTCCCAAAGTCAACGCCATCAAAAGGCATGGCCTGCCATCAAGTGCAGGGACATGCACCAAAGATTCCTCTATTGGTCCCCATTGAAATCGCAAGATTCCTTTTCCCTTCCCGAAAGGAAATGAAATTTCCTTTCGGGAAGGGAAAAGGAATCTTGCGAATCCCAAAAGAAATGCTTACAAACACTCTGGAAAGGAGATAGGTTAAAATGAAATGCAATTGAAAAAAGCACAAAATCGGGAATTTTAGTCTCTTCAAAAAATAGGCTGTGAGGAAATCAGCTGCATTGCAAAGGACCAAAAGGTGCCAAAATGAAGCTCACAGATGTTGCAAAAGCAGGGGAAAAAGTCAAGGAGGAAGACACAACTTAGGGGGCAAGATATGAGGGACATGGCGTGAATACTTAAAACCAAAAAAAAAAAAAATAGAAAAAATCTTTCCCAAAGTCAAAGCCATCAAAATGCAGGCAGGCCATACGGCACCAAGGACAGGCACATTCAGCAAAGCTTGCCAAAATTGATCCCCACTGAAGGCCAAAACAGAAAAGAAGGACCTACAAACACGCTGGAATTGAGACAACATCAAAGGATTTGCAATTGGAGGAGAAAAAAAGAAAATTTGGGAAATTTAGTGACTCTAAGAAAATGGCCTGGGTTTTATGAGGTGCAGTGCAAAGGACGAAAAGATGCCAAAAGTAAGCTCACAGATGTTGCAAAAGCAGGGGAAAAAGTCAAGGAGGAAGACACAACTTAGGGGGCAAGATATGAGGGACATGGCAGGAATACTTAAAATAATAAAAAAAAAAAAAAAGAAAAAATCTTTCCCAAAGTCAAAGCCATCAAAATGCAGGCAGGCCATACGGCACCAAGGGCAGGCACATGCAGCAAAGCTTGCCAAAATTGATCCCCACTGAAGGCCAAAACAGAAAAGAAGGACCTACAAACACGCTGGAAAGGAGTCAACATCAAAGGAATTGCAATAGGAGGAGAAAAAAAGAAAATTTGGGAAATTTAGTGACTCTAAGAAAATGGCCTGGGGTTTTATCAGGTGCAGTGCAAAGGACCAAAAGGTGCCAAAATGAAGCTCACAGATGTTGCAAAAGCAGGGGAAAAAGTCAAGGAGGAAGACACAACTTAGGCAGCAAAATATGAAGGACATGGCATAAATACTTAACACAAACAAAAAAACAAAAATAGAAAAAATCTTTCCCAAAGTCAAAGCCATCAAAATGCAGGCAGGCCATATGCCACCAAGGGCAGGCACATGCAGCAAAGCTTGCCAAAATTGATCCCCACTGAAGGCCAAAACAGAAAAGAAGGACCTACAAACACGCTGGAAAGGAGTCAACATCAAAGCAATTGTAATTGGAGGAGAAAAAAAGAAAATTAGGGAAATTTAGTGACTCTAAGAAAATGGCCTGGGTTTATATCAGGTGCAGTGCAAAGGACCAAAAGATGCCAAAACTAAGCTCACAGATGTTGCAAAAGCAAGGGAAAAAGTCAAGGAGGAAGACACAACTTAGGGGGCAAGATGTGAGGGACATGGCATGAATACTTAAAATATTAAAAAAAAAAAAAAGAAAAAATCTTTCCCAAAGTCAAAGCCATCAAAATGCAGGCAGGCCATACGCCACCAAGGGCAGGCACATGCAGCAAAGCTTGCCAAAATTGATCCCCACTGAAGGCCAAAACAGAAAAGAAGGACCTACAAACACGCTGGAAAGGAGTCAACATCAAAGGAATTGCAATTGGAGGAGAAAAAAAGAAAATTTGGGAAATTTAGTGACTCTAAGAAAATGGCCTGGGGTTTTAGCAGGTGCATTGCAAAGGACCAAAAGATGCGAAAACTAAGCTCACAGATGTTGCAAAAGCAGGGGAAAAAGTCAAGGAGGAAGACACAACTTAGGGGGCAAGATATGAAGGACATGGCATGAATTCATAAAAAAACACAAAAAAAAAAAAAAAAAGAAAAAATCCTTCCCAAAGTCAAAGCCATCAAAATGCAGGCAGGCCATTTGCCACCAAGGGCAGGCACATGGAGCAAAGCTTGCCAAAATTGATCCCCACTGAAGGCCAAAACAGAAAAGAAGGACCTACAAACACGCTGGAAAGGAGTCAACATCAAAGGAATTGCAATTGGAGGAGAAAAAAAGAAAATTTGGGAAATTTAGTGACTCTAAGAATATGGCCTGGGGTTTAATTAGGTGCACTGCAAAGGACCAAAAGATGCCAAAACTAAGCTCACAGATGTTGCAAAAGCAGGGGAAAAAGTCAAGGAGGAAGACACAACTTAGAGGGCAAGATATGAGGGACATGGCATGAATACATGAAACCAAATAGAAAAAAAAAAGAAAAAATCTTTCCCAAAGTCAAAGCCATCAAAATGCAGGCAGGCCATACGCCACCAAGGGCAGGCACATGCAGCAAAGCTTGCCAAAATTGATCCCCACTGAAGGCCAAAACAGAAATGAAGGACTTGCAAACACGCTGGAATGGAGAAACATCAAAGGAATTGCAATTGGAGGAGAAAAAAAGAAAATTTGGGAAATTTAGTGACATTAAGAAAATGGCCTGGGGTTTTATCAGGTGCAGCACAAAGGACCAAAAGGTGCCAAAACGAACCTCACAGATGTTGCAAAAGCAGGGGAAAAAGTCAAGGAGGAAGACACAACTTAGGGGGCAAGATGTGAGGGACATGGCATGAATACTTAAAATATTAAAAAAAAAAAATAGCAAAAATCTTTCCCAAAGTCAAAGCCATCAAAATGCAGGCAGGCCATACGGCACCAAGTGCAGGCACATGCAGCAAAGCTTGCCAAAATTGATCCCCACTGAAGGCCAAAACAGAAAAGAAGGACCTACAAAGACGCTGGAAAGGAGTCAACATCAAAGGAATTGCAATTGGAGGAGAAAAAAAGAAAATTTGGGAAATTTAATGACTCTTAGAAAGTGGCCTGGGGTTTTATCAGGTGCAGTGCCAGGGACCAAAAGATGCCAAAACTAAGCTCACAAATGTTGCAAAAGCAGGGGAAAAAGTCAAGGATGAAGACAGAACTTAGGGGGCAAGATATGAGGGACATGGCATGAACACTTCAGAAAACAACCAAAAAAAGAAAAAAATCTTTCCCAAAGTCAAAGCCATCAAAAGGCATGGCCTGCCATCAAGTGCAGGGACATGCACCAAAGATTCCTCTATTGGTCCCCATTGAAATCGCAAGATTCCTTTTCCCTTCCCGAAAGGAAATGAAATTTCCTTTCGGAAAAGGAAAAGGAATCTTGCGAATCCCTAAAGAACGGCTTACAAACACTCTGGAAAGGAGATAGGTTGAAATGAAATGCAATTGAAAAAAACAGAAAATCGGGAATTTTAGTCTCTTCATAAAATAGGCTGTGAGGAAATCAGCTGCATTGCAAAGGACCAAAAGATGCCAAAACTAAGCTCACAGATGTTGCAAAAGCAGGGGAAAAAGTCAAGGAGGAAGACACAACTTAGGGAGCAAGATATGAGGGACATGGCAGGAATACTTAAAATAATAAAAAAAAAAAAAAGAAAAAATCTTTCCCAAAGTCAAAGCCATCAAAATGCAGGCAGGCCATACGGCACCAAGGGCAGGCACATGCAGCAAAGCTTGCCAAAATTGATCCCCACTGAAGGCCAAAACAGAAAAGAAGGACTTACAAACACGCTGGAATGGAGACAACATCAAAGGAATTGCAATTGGATGAGAAAAACAGAAAATTTTGGAAATTTAGTGACTCTAAGAAAATGGCCTGGTTTTATATCAGGTGCATTGCAAAGGACCAAAAGATGCCAAAACGAATCTCACAGATGTTGCAAAAGCAAGGGAAAAAGTCAAGGAGGAAGACAGAACTTAGGGAGCAAAATATGAAGGACATGGCATAAATACTTAAAACAAACAAAAAAACAAAAATAAAAAAAATCTTTCCCAAAGTCAAAGCCATCAATGTGCAGGAAGGCCATACGCCACCAAGGGCAGGCACATGCAGCAAAGCTTGCAAATATTGATCCCCACTGAAGGCCAAAACAGAAAAGAAGGACCTACAAAGACGCTGGAAAGGAGTCGACATCAAAGCAATTGCAATTGGAGGAGAAAAAAAGGAAATTTGGGAAATTTAGTGACTCTAAGAAAATGGCCTGGGTTTATATCAGGTGCATTGCAAAGGACCAAAAGATGCCAAAACTAAGCTCACAGATGTTGCAAAAGCAGGGGAAAAAGTCAAGGAGGAAGACACAACTTAGGAGGCAAGATATGAAGGACATGGCATGAATATTTAAAATATTAAAAAAAAAAAAAAGAAAAAATCTTTCCCAAAGTCAAAGCCATCAAAATGCAGGCAGGCCATACGCCACCAAGGGCAGGCACATGCAGCAAAGATTGCCAAAATTGATCCCCACTGAAGGCCAAAACAGAAAAGAAGGACCTACAAACACGCTGGAAAGGAGTCAACATCAAAGGAATTGCAATTGGAGGAGAAAAAAAGAAAAATTGGGAAATTTAGTGACTCTAAGAAAATGGCCTGGGGTTTTATCAGGTGCAGTGCAAAGGACCAAAAGATGCCAAAACTAAGCTCACAGATGTTGCAAAAGCAGGGGAAAAAGTCAAGGAGGAAGACACAACTTAGGGGGCAAGATATGAGGGACATGGCATGAATACATGAAACCAAAAAGAAAAAAAAAAGAAAAAATCTTTCCCAAAGTCAAAGCCATCAAAATGCAGGCAGGCCATACGCCATCAAGTGCAGGCACATTCAGCAAAGCTTGCCAAAATTCATCCCCGCTGAAGGTCAAAACAGAAAAGAAGGACGTACAAACACACTGGAAATGTGTCAACATCAAAGGAATTGCAATTGGAGGAGAAAAAAAGAAAATTTGGGAAATTTAGTGACTCTAAGAAAATGGCCTGGGTTTATATCAGGTGCAGTGCAAAGGACCAAAAGATGCAAAAACTAAGCTCACAGATGTTGCAAAAGCAGGGCAAAAAGTCAAGGAGGAAGACACAACTTAGTGGGCAAGATATGAGGGACATGGCATGAATACTTAAAACAAAAAAAAAAAAAAAAGAAAAAATCTTTCCCAAAGTCAAAGCTATCAAAATGCAGGCAGGCCATACGCCACCAAGGGCAGGCACATGCAGCAAAGCTTGCCAAAATTGATCCCCACTGAAGGCCAAAACAGAAAAGAAGGACTTGCAAACACGCTGGAATGGAGAAACATCAAAGGAATTGCAATTGGAGGAGAAAAAAAAAGAAAATTTGGGAAATTTAGTGACACTAAGAAAATGGCCTGGGGTTTTATCAGGTGCAGTACAAAGGACCAAAAGGTGCCAAAACGAAGCTCACAGATGTTGCAAAAGCAGGGGAAAAAGTCAAGGAGGAAGACAGAACTTAGGGGGCAAGATATGAGGGACATGGCATGAACACTTCAGAAAACAACCAAAAAAAGAAAAAAATCTTTCCCAAAGTCAACGCCATCAAAAGGCATGGCCTGCCATCAAGTGCAGGGACATGCACCAAAGATTCCTCTATTGGTCCCCATTGAAATCGCAAGATTCCTTTTCCCTTCCCGAAAGGAAATGAAATTTCCTTTCGGGAAGGGAAAAGGAATCTTGCGAATCCCAAAAGAAATGCTTACAAACACTCTGGAAAGGAGATAGGTTAAAATGAAATGAAATTGAAAAAAGCACAATATCGGGAATTTTAGTCTCTTCAAAAAATAGGCTGTGAGGAAATCAGCTGCATTGCAAAGGACCAAAAGGTGCCAAAATGAAGCTCACAGATGTTGCAAAAGCAGGGGAAAAAGTCAAGGAGGAAGACACAACTTAGGGGGCAAGATATGAGGGACATGGCATGAATACTTAAAACCAAAAAAAAAAAAAATAGAAAAAATCTTTCCCAAAGTCAAAGCCATCAAAATGCAGGCAGGCCATATGGCACCAAGGACAGGCACATTCAACAAAGCTTGCCAAAATTGATCCCCACTGAAGGCCAAAACAGAAAAGAAGGACCTACAAACACGCTGGAATTGAGACAACATCAAAGGATTTGCAATTGGAGGAGAAAAAAAGAAAATTTGGGAAATTTAGTGACTCTAAGAAAATGGCCTGGGTTTTATGAGGTGCAGTGCAAAGGACGAAAAGATGCCAAAAGTAAGCTCACAGATGTTGCAAAAGCAGGGGAAAAAGTCAAGGAGGAAGACACAACTTAGGGGGCAAGATATGAGGGACATGGCATGAATACATGAAACCAAAAAGAAAAAAAAAAGAAAAAATCTTTCCCAAAGTCAAAGCCATCAAAATGCAGGCAGGCCATACGCCACCAAGGGCAGGCACATGCAGCAAAGCTTGCCAAAATTGATCTCCACTGAAGGCCAAAACAGAAAAGAAGGACTTACAAACACGCTGGAATGGAGACACCTTAAAGAATTGCAATTGGAGGAGAAAAAAAGAAAATTTGGGAAATTTAATGACTCTTAGAAAGTGGCCTGGGGTTTTATCAGGTGCAGTGCCAGGGACCAAAAGATGCCAAAACGAAGCTCACAGATGTTGCAAAAGCAGGGGAAAAAGTCAAGGAGGAAGACACAACTTAGGGGGCAAGATATGAGGGACATGGCATGAACACTTCAGAAAACAACCAAAAAAAGAAAAAAATCTTTCCCAAAGTCAAAGCCATCAAAAGGCATGGCCTGCCATCAAGTGCGGGGACATGCACCAAAGATTCCTCTATTGGTCGCCATTGAAATCGCAAGATTCCTTTTCCCTTCCCGAAAGGAAATGAAATTTCCTTTCGGAAAAGGAAAAGGAATCTTGCGAATCCCTAAAGAACGGCTTACAAACACTCAGGAAAGGAGATAGGTTGAAATGAAATGCAATTGAAAAAAGCAGAAAATCGGGAATTTTAGTCTCTTCAAAAAATAGGCTGTGAGGAAATCAGCTGCATTGCAAAGGACCAAAAGGTGCCAAAACTAAGCTCACAGATGTTGCAAAAGCAGGGGAAAAAGTCAAGGAGGAAGACACAACTTAGGGGGCCAGATATGAGGGACATGGCATGAATACTTAAAACCAAAAAAAAAAAAAAAAAAAAAAGAAAAAATCTTTCCCAAAGTCAAAGACATCAAAATGCAGGCAGGCCATACGCCACCAAGGGCAGGCACATGCAGCAAAGCTTGCCAAAATTGATCCCCACTGAAGGCCAAAACAGAAGAGAAGGACTTGCAAACACGCTGGAATGGAGACAACATCAAAGGAATTGCAATTGGAGGAGAAAAAAGAAAATTTGGGAAATTTAGTGACACTAAGAAAATGGCCCGGGGTTTTATCAGGTGCAGTGCAAAGGACTAAAAGGTGCCAAAACTAAGCTCACAGATGTTGCAAAAGCAGGGGAAAAAGTCAAGGAGGAAGACACAACTTAGGCAGCAAAATATGAAGGACATGGCATAAATACTTAACACAAACAAAAAAACAAAAATAGAAAAAATCTTTCCCAAAGTCAAAGCCATCAAAATGCAGGCAGGCCATACGCCACCAAGGGCAGGCACATGCAGCAAAGCTTGCCAAAATTGATCCCCACTGAAGGCCAAAACAGAAAAGAAGGACCTACAAACACGCTGGAAAGGAGTCAACATCAAAGGAATTGCAATTGGAGGAGAAAAAAAGAAAATTTGGGAAATTTAGTGACTCTAAGAAAATGGCCTGGGGTTTTAGCAGGTGCATTGCAAAGGACCAAAAGATGCGAAAACTAAGCTCACAGATGTTGCAAAAGCAGGGGAAAAAGTCAAGGAGGAAGACACAACTTAGGGGGCAAGATATGAAGGACATGGCATGAATTCATAAAAAAACACAAAAAAAAAAAAAAAAAGAAAAAATCCTTCCCAAAGTCAAAGCCATCAAAATGCAGGCAGGCCATTTGCCACCAAGGGCAGGCACATGGAGCAAAGCTTGCCAAAATTGATCCCCACTGAAGGCCAAAACAGAAAAGAAGGACCTACAAACACGCTGGAAAGGAGTCAACATCAAAGGAATTGCAATTGGAGGAGAAAAAAAGAAAATTTGGGAAATTTAGTGACTCTAAGAATATGGCCTGGGGTTTTATTAGGTGCACTGCAAAGGACCAAAAGATGCCAAAACTAAGCTCACAGATGTTGCAAAAGCAGGGGAAAAAGTCAAGGAGGAAGACACAACTTAGAGGGCAAGATATGAGGGACATGGCATGAATACATGAAACCAAATAGAAAAAAAAAAGAAAAAATCTTTCCCAAAGTCAAAGCCATCAAAATGCAGGCAGGCCATACGCCACCAAGGGCAGGCACATGCAGCAAAGCTTGCCAAAATTGATCCCCACTGAAGGCCAAAACAGAAATGAAGGACTTGCAAACACGCTGGAATGGAGAAACATCAAAGGAATTGCAATTGGAGGAGAAAAAAAGAAAATTTGGGAAATTTAGTGACATTAAGAAAATGGCCTGGGGTTTTATCAGGTGCAGCACAAAGGACCAAAAGGTGCCAAAACGAACCTCACAGATGTTGCAAAAGCAGGGGAAAAAGTCAAGGAGGAAGACACAACTTAGGGGGCAAGATGTGAGGGACATGGCATGAATACTTAAAATATTAAAAAAAAAAAATAGCAAAAATCTTTCCCAAAGTCAAAGCCATCAAAATGCAGGCAGGCCATACGGCACCAAGTGCAGGCACATGCAGCAAAGCTTGCCAAAATTGATCCCCACTGAAGGCCAAAACAGAAAAGAAGGACCTACAAAGACGCTGGAAAGGAGTCAACATCAAAGGAATTGCAATTGGAGGAGAAAAAAAGAAAATTTGGGAAATTTAATGACTCTTAGAAAGTGGCCTGGGGTTTTATCAGGTGCAGTGCCAGGGACCAAAAGATGCCAAAACTAAGCTCACAAATGTTGCAAAAGCAGGGGGAAAAAGTCAAGGATGAAGACAGAACTTAGGGGGCAAGATATGAGGGACATGGCATGAACACTTCAGAAAACAACCAAAAAAAGAAAAAAATCTTTCCCAAAGTCAAAGCCATCAAAAGGCATGGCCTGCCATCAAGTGCAGGGACATGCACCAAAGATTCCTCTATTGGTCCCCATTGAAATCGCAAGATTCCTTTTCCCTTCCCGAAAGGAAATGAAATTTCCTTTCGGAAAAGGAAAAGGAATCTTGCGAATCCCTAAAGAACGGCTTACAAACACTCAGGAAAGGAGATAGGTTGAAATGAAATGCAATTGAAAAAAACAGAAAATCGGGAATTTTAGTCTCTTCATAAAATACGCTGTGAGGAAATCAGCTGCATTGCAAAGGACCAAAAGATGCCAAAACTAAGCTCACAGATGTTGCAAAAGCAGGGGAAAAAGTCAAGGAGGAAGACACAACTTAGGGAGCAAGATATGAGGGACATGGCAGGAATACTTAAAATAATAAAAAAAAAAAAAAGAAAAAATCTTTCCCAAAGTCAAAGCCATCAAAATGCAGGCAGGCCATACGGCACCAAGGGCAGGCACATGCAGCAAAGCTTGCCAAAATTGATCCCCACTGAAGGCCAAAACAGAAAAGAAGGACTTACAAACACCCTGGAATGGAGACAACATCAAAGGAATTGCAATTGGATGAGAAAAACAGAAAATTTTGGAAATTTAGTGACTCTAAGAAAATGGCCTGGTTTTATATCAGGTGCATTGCAAAGGACCAAAAGATGCCAAAACGAATCTCACAGATGTTGCAAAAGCAAGGGAAAAAAGTCAAGGAGGAAGACAGAACTTAGGGAGCAAAATATGAAGGACATGGCATAAATACTTAAAACAAACAAAAAAACAAAAATAAAAAAAATCTTTCCCAAAGTCAAAGCCATCAAAGTGCAGGAAGGCCATACGCCACCAAGGGCAGGCACATGCAGCAAAGCTTGCAAATATTGATCCCCACTGAAAGGCCAAAACAGAAAAGAAGGACCTACAAAGACGCTGGAAAGGAGTCGACATCAAAGCAATTGCAATTGGAGGAGAAAAAAAGGAAATTTGGGAAATTTAGTGACTCTAAGAAAATGGCCTGGGTTTATATCAGGTGCATTGCAAAGGACCAAAAGATGCCAAAACTAAGCTCACAGATGTTGCAAAAGCAGGGGAAAAAGTCAAGGAGGAAGACACAACTTAGGAGGCAAGATATGAAGGACATGGCATGAATATTTAAATATTAAAAAAAAAAAAAAAAGAAAAAATCTTTCCCAAAGTCAAAGCCATCAAAATGCAGGCAGGCCATACGCCACCAAGGGCAGGCACATGCAGCAAAGATTGCCAAAATTGATCCCCACTGAAGGCCAAAACAGAAAAGAAGGACCTACAAACACGCTGGAAAGGAGTCAACATCAAAGGAATTGCAATTGGAGGAGAAAAAAAGAAAAATTGGGAAATTTAGTGACTCTAAGAAAATGGCCTGGGGTTTTATCAGGTGCAGTGCAAAGGACCAAAAGATGCCAAAACTAAGCTCACAGATGTTGCAAAAGCAGGGGAAAAAGTCAAGGAGGAAGACACAACTTAGGGGGCAAGATATGAGGGACATGGCATGAATACATGAAACCAAAAAGAAAAGAAAAAATCTTTCCCAAAGTCAAAGCCATCAAAATGCAGGCAGGCCATACGCCATCAAGTGCAGGCACATTCAGCAAAGCTTGCCAAAATTCATCCCAGCTGAAGGTCAAAACAGAAAAGAAGGACGTACAAACACACTGGAAATGTGTCAACATCAAAGGAATTGCAATTGGAGGAGAAAAAAAGAAAATTTGGGAAATTTAGTGACTCTAAAAAAATGGCCTGGGTTTATATCAGGTGCAGTGCAAAGGACCAAAAGATGCAAAAACTAAGCTCACAGATGTTGCAAAAGCAGGGCAAAAAGTCAAGGAGGAAGACACAACTTAGTGGGCAAGATATGAGGGACATGGCATGAATACTTAAAACAAAAAAAAAAAAAAAAAGAAAAAATCTTTCCCAAAGTCAAAGCTATCAAAATGCAGGCAGGCCATACGCCACCAAGGGCAGGCACATGCAGCAAAGCTTGCCAAAATTGATCCCCACTGAAGGCCAAAACAGAAAAGAAGGACTTGCAAACACGCTGGAATGGGAGAAACATCAAAGGAATTGCAATTGGAGGAGAAAAAAAAAGAAAATTTGGGAAATTTAGTGACACTAAGAAAATGGCCTGGGGTTTTATCAGGTGCAGTACAAAGGACCAAAAGGTGCCAAAACGAAGCTCACAGATGTTGCAAAAGCAGGGGAAAAAGTCAAGGAGGAAGACAGAACTTAGGGGGCAAGATATGAGGGACATGGCATGAACACTTCAGAAAACAACCAAAAAAAGAAAAAAATCTTTCCCAAAGTCAACGCCATCAAAAGGCATGGCCTGCCATCAAGTGCAGGGACATGCACCAAAGATTCCTCTATTGGTCCCCATTGAAATCGCAAGATTCCTTTTCCCTTCCCGAAAGGAAATGAAATTTCCTTTCGGGAAGGGAAAAGGAATCTTGCGAATCCCAAAAGACATGCTTACAAACACTCTGGAAAGGAGATAGGTTAAAATGAAATGCAATTGAAAAAAGCACAAAATCGGGAATTTTAGTCTCTTCAAAAAATAGGCTGTGAGGAAATCAGCTGCATTGCAAAGTACCAAAAGGTGCCAAAATGAAGCTCACAGATGTTGCAAAAGCAGGGGAAAAAGTCAAGGAGGAAGACACAACTTAGGGGGCAAGATATGAGGGACATGGCATGAATACTTAAAACCAAAAAAAAAAAAATAGAAAAAATCTTTCCCAAAGTCAAAGCCATCAAAATGCAGGCAGGCCATACGGCACCAAGGACAGGCACATTCAGCAAAGCTTGCCAAAATTGATCCCCACTGAAGGCCAAAACAGAAAAGAAGGACCTACAAACACGCTGGAATTGAGACAACATCAAAGGATTTGCAATTGGAGGAGAAAAAAAGAAAATTTGGGAAATTTAGTGACTCTAAGAAAATGGCCTGTGTTTTATGAGGTGCAGTGCAAAGGACGAAAAGATGCCAAAAGTAAGCTCACAGATGTTGCAAAAGCAGGGGAAAAAGTCAAGGAGGAAGACACAACTTAGGGGGCAAGATATGAGGGGACATGGCATGAATACATGAAACCAAAAAGAAAAAAAAAAGAAAAAATCTTTCCCAAAGTCAAAGCCATCAAAATGCAGGCAGGCCATACGCCACCAAGGGCAGGCACATGCAGCAAAGCTTGCCAAAATTGATCCCCACTGAAGGCCAAAACAGAAAAGAAGGACTTACAAACACGCTGGAATGGAGACACCTTAAAGAATTGCAATTGGAGGAGAAAAAAAGAAAATTTGGGAAATTTAATGACTCTTAGAAAGTGGCCTGGGGTTTTATCAGGTGCAGTGCCAGGGACCAAAAGATGCCAAAACGAAGCTCACAGATGTTGCAAAAGCAGGGGAAAAAGTCAAGGAGGAAGACACAACTTAGGGGGCAAGATATGAGGGACATGGCATGAACACTTCAGAAAACAACCAAAAAAAGAAAAAAATCTTTCCCAAAGTCAAAGCCATCAAAAGGCATGGCCTGCCATCAAGTGCGGGGACATGCACCAAAGATTCCTCTATTGGTCCCCCATTGAAATCGCAAGATTCCTTTTCCCTTCCCGAAAGGAAATGAAATTTCCTTTCGGAAAAGGAAAAGGAATCTTGCGAATCCCTAAAGAACGGCTTACAAACACTCAGGAAAGGAGATAGGTTGAACTGAAATGCAATTGAAAAAAAGCAGAAAATCGGGAATTTTAGTCTCTTCAAAAAATAGGCTGTGAGGAAATCAGCTGCATTGCAAAGGACCAAAAGGTGCCAAAACTAAGCTCACAGATGTTGCAAAAGCAGGGGAAAAAGTCAAGGAGGAAGACACAACTTAGGGAGCAAGATATGAGGGACATGGCAGGAATACTTAAAATAATAAAAAAAAAAAAAAAGAAAAAATCTTTCCCAAAGTCAAAGCCATCAAAATGCAGGCAGGCCATACGGCACCAAGGGCAGGCACATGCAGCAAAGCTTGCCAAAATTGATCCCCACTGAAGGCCAAAACAGAAAAGAAGGACCTACAAACACGCTGGAAAGGAGTCAACATCAAAGGAATTGCAATAGGAGGAGAAAAAAAGAAAATTTGGGAAATTTAGTGACTCTAAGAAAATGGCCTGGGGTTTTATCAGGTGCAGTGCAAAGGACCAAAAGGTGCCAAAATGAAGCTCACAGATGTTGCAAAAAGCAGGGGAAAAAAGTCAAGGAGGAAGACAGAACTTAGGGGGCAAGATATGAAGGACGTGGCATAAATACTTAAAACAAACAAAAATACAAAAATAGAAAAAATCTTTCCCAAAGTCAAAGCCATCAAAATGCAGGCAGGCCATACGCCACCAAGGGCAGGCACATGCAGCAAAGCTTGCCAAAATTGATCCCCACTGAAGGCCAAAACAGAGAAGAAGGAGCTACAAACACGCTGGAAAGGAGTCACCATCAAAGGAATTGCAATTGGAGGAGAAAAAAAAAAATTTGGGAAATTTAGTGACTCTAAGAAAATGGCCTGGGGTTTTATCAGGTGCAGTGCAAAGGACCAAAAGATGCCAAAACTAAGCTCACAGATGTTGCAAAAGCAGGGGAAAAAAGTGAAGGAGGAAGACACAACTCAGGGGGAAGATATGAGGGACATGGCATTGAACACTTCAGAAAACAACCAAAAAAAGAAAAAAATCTTTCCCAAAGTCAAAGCCATCAAAAGGCATGGCCTGCCATCAAGTGCAGGGACATGCACCAAAGATTCCTCTATTGGTCCCCATTGAAATCGCAAGATTCCTTTTCCCATCCCGAAAAGCAATGAAATTTCCTTTCGGGAAGGGAAAAGGAATCTTGCGAATCCCAAAAGAAAGGCTTACAAACACTCTGGAAAGGAGATAGGTTCAAATGAAATGCAATTGAAAAAAGCAATGCAATTGAAAATCGGGAATTTTAGTCTCTTCAAAAAATAGGCTGTGAGGAAGTCAGCTGCATTGCAAAGGACCAAAAGGTGCAAAAACTAAGCTCACAGATATTGCAAAAGCAGGGGAAAAAGTCAAGGCGGAAGACACGACTTAGGGGGCAAGATATGAGGGACATGGCATGAATACTTAAAACAAAAAAAAAAAAAAAAAAAGCAAAAATCTTTCCCAAAGTCAAAGCCATCAAAATGCAGGCAGGCCATACGGCACCAAGGGCAGGCACATGCAGCAAAGCTTGCCAAAATTGATCCCCACTGAAGGCCAAAACAGAAAAGAAGGACTTACAAACACGATGGAATGGAGACAACATCAAAGGAATTGCAATTGGATGAGAAAAAACAGAAAATTTTGGAAATTTAGTGACTCTAAGAAAATGGCCTTGTTTTATATCAGGTGCAGTGCAAAGGACCAAAAGATGCCAAAACGAATCTCACAGATGTTGCAAAAGCAAGGGAAAAAGTCAAGGAGGAAGACAGAACTTAGGGAGCAAAATATGAAGGACATGGCATAAATACTTAAAACAAACCAAAAAACAATAATAAAAAAAATCTTTCCCAAAGTCAAAGCCATCAAAGTGCAGGAAGGCCATACGCCACCAAGGGCAGGCACATGCAGCAAAGCTTGCAAATATTGATCCCCACTGAAGGCCAAAACAGAAAAGAAGGACCTACAAAGACGCTGGAAAGGAGTCAACATCAAAGCAATTGCAATTGGAGGAGAAAAAAAGGAAATTTGGGAAATTTAGTGACTCTAAGAAAATGGCCTGGGTTTATATCAGGTGCATTGCAAAGGACCAAAAGATGCCAAAACTAAGCTCACAGATGTTGCAAAAGCAGGGGAAAAAGTCAAGGAGGAAGACACAACTTAGGAGGCAAGATATGAAGGACATGGCATGAATATTTAAAATATTAAAAAAAAAAAAAGAAAAAATCTTTCCCAAAGTCAAAGCCATCAAAATGCAGGCAGGCCATACGCCACCAAGGGCAGGCACATGCAGCAAAGATTGCCAAAATTGATCCCGACTGAAGGCCAAAACAGAAAAGAAGGACCTACAAACACGCTGGAAAGGAGTCAACATCAAAGGAATTGCAATTGGAGGAGAAAAAAAGAAAAATTGGGAAATTTAGTGACTCTAAGGAAATGGCCTGGGGTTTTATCAGGTGCAGTGCAAAGGACCAAAAGATGCCAAAACTAAGCTCACAGATGTTGCAAAAGCAGGGGAAAAAGTCAAGGAGGAAGACACAACTTAGGGGGCAAGATATGAGGGACATGGCATGAATATATGAAACCAAAAAGAAAAAAAAAAGAAAAAATCTTTCCCAAAGTCAAAGCCATCAAAATGCAGGCAGGCCATACGCCATCAAGTGCAGGCACATTCAGCAAAGCTTGCCAAAATTCATCCCCGCTGAAGGTCAAAACAGAAATAAGGACGTACAAACACACTGGAAATGTGTCAACATCAAAGGAATTGCAATTGGAGGAGAAAAAAAGAAAATTTGGGAAATTTAGTGACTCTAAGAAAATGGCCTGGGTTTATATCAGGTGCAGTGCAAAGGACCAAAAGATGCAAAAACTAAGCTCACAGATGTTGCAAAAGCAGGGGAAAAAAGTCAAGGAGGAAGACACAACTTAGTGGGCAAGATATGAGGGACATGGCATGAATACTTAAAACAAAAAAAAAAAAAAAAGAAAAAATCTTTCCCAAAGTCAAAGCCATCAAAATGCAGGCAGGCCATACGCCACCAAGGGCAGGCACATGCAGCAAAGCTTGCCAAAATTGATCCCCACTGAAGGCCAAAACAGAAAAGAAGGACTTGCAAACACGCTGGAATGGAGAAACATCAAAGGAATTGCAATTGGAGGAGAAAAAAAAAGAAAATTTGGGAAATTTAGTGACACTAAGAAAATGGCCTGGGGTTTTATCAGGTGCAGTACAAAGGACCAAAAGGTGCCAAAACGAAGCTCACAGATGTTGCAAAAGCAGGGGAAAAAGTCAAGGAGGAAGACAGAACTTAGGGGGCAAGATATGAGGGACATGGCATGAACACTTCAGAAAACAACCAAAAAAAGAAAAAAATCTTTCCCAAAGTCAACGCCATCAAAAGGCATGGCCTGCCATCAAGTGCAGGGACATGCACCAAAGATTCCTCTATTGGTCCCCATTGAAATCGCAAGATTCCTTTTCCCTTCCCGAAAGGAAATGAAATTTCCTTTCGGGAAGGGAAAAGGAATCTTGCGAATCCCAAAAGACATGCTTACAAACACTCTGGAAAGGAGATAGGTTAAAATGAAATGCAATTGAAAAAAAGCACAAAATCGGGAATTTTAGTCTCTTCAAAAAATAGGCTGTGAGGAAATCAGCTGCATTGCAAAGTACCAAAAGGTGCCAAAATGAAGCTCACAGATGTTGCAAAAGCAGGGGAAAAAGTCAAGGAGGAAGACACAACTTAGGGGGCAAGATATGAGGGACATGGCATGAATACTTAAAACCAAAAAAAAAAAAATAGAAAAAATCTTTCCCAAAGTCAAAGCCATCAAATGCAGGCAGGCCATACGGCACCAAGGACAGGCACATTCAGCAAAGCTTGCCAAAATTGATCCCCACTGAAGGCCAAAACAGAAAAGAAGGACCTACAAACACGCTGGAATTGAGACAACATTAAAGGATTTGCAATTGGAGGAGGAAAAAAAGAAAATTTGGGAAATTTAGTGACTCTAAGAAAATGGCCTGTGTTTTATGAGGTGCAGTGCAAAGGACGAAAAGATGCCAAAAGTAAGCTCACAGATGTTGCAAAAGCAGGGGAAAAAGTCAAGGAGGAAGACACAACTTAGGGGGCAAGATATGAGGGACATGGCATGAATACATGAAACCAAAAAGAAAAAAAAAAGAAAAAATCTTTCCCAAAGTCAAAGCCATCAAAATGCAGGCAGGCCATACGCCACCAAGGGCAGGCACATGCAGCAAAGCTTGCCAAAATTGATCCCCACTGAAGGCCAAAACAGAAAAGAAGGACTTACAAACACGCTGGAATGGAGACACCTTAAAGAATTGCAATTGGAGGAGAAAAAAAGAAAATTTGGGAAATTTAATGACTCTTAGAAAGTGGCCTGGGGTTTTATCAGGTGCAGTGCCAGGGACCAAAAGATGCCAAAACGAAGCTCACAGATGTTGCAAAAGCAGGGGAAAAAGTCAAGGAGGAAGACACAACTTAGGGGGCAAGATATGAGGGACATGGCATGAACACTTCAGAAAACAACCAAAAAAAGAAAAAAATCTTTCCCAAAGTCAAAGCCATCAAAAGGCATGGCCTGCCATCAAGTGCGGGGACATGCACCAAAGATTCCTCTATTGGTCCCCATTGAAATCGCAAGATTCCTTTTCCCTTCCCGAAAGGAAATGAAATTTCCTTTCGGAAAAGGAAAAGGAATCTTGCGAATCCCTAAAGAACGGCTTACAAACACTCAGGAAAGGAGATAGGTTGAACTGAAATGCAATTGAAAAAGCAGAAAATCGGGAATTTTAGTCTCTTCAAAAAATAGGCTGTGAGGAAATCAGCTGCATTGCAAAGGGACCAAAAGGTGCCAAAACTAAGCTCACAGATGTTGCAAAAGCAGGGGAAAAAGTCAAGGAGGAAGACACAACTTAGGGAGCAAGATATGAGGGACATGGCAGGAATACTTAAAATAATAAAAAAAAAAAAAAAGAAAAAATCTTTCCCAAAGTCAAAGCCATCAAAATGCAGGCAGGCCATACGGCACCAAGGGCAGGCACATGCAGCAAAGCTTGCCAAAATTGATCCCCACTGAAGGCCAAAACAGAAAAGAAGGACCTACAAACACGCTGGAAAGGAGTCAACATCAAAGGAATTGCAATAGGAGGAGAAAAAAAGAAAATTTGGGAAATTTAGTGACTCTAAGAAAATGGTGGCCTGGGGTTTTATCAGGTGCAGTGCAAAGGACCAAAAGGTGCCAAAATGAAGCTCACAGATGTTGCAAAAGCAGGGGAAAAAGTCAAGGAGGAAGACACAACTTAGGCAGCAAAATATGAAGGACATGGCATAAATACTTAACACAAACAAAAAAACAAAAAAAGAAAAAATCTTTCCCAAAGTCAAAGCCATCAAAATGCAGGCAGGCCATACGCCACCAAGGGCAGGCACATGCAGCAAAGCTTGCCAAAATTGATCCCCACTGAAGGCCAAAACAGAAAAGAAGGACCTCCAAACACGCTGGAAAGGAGTCAACATCAAAGCAATTGTAATTGGAGGAGAAAAAAAGAAAATTAGGGAAATTTAGTGACTCTAAGAAAATGGCCTGGGTTTATATCAGGTGCAGTGCAAAGGACCAAAAGATGCCAAAACTAAGCTCACAGATGTTGCAAAAGCAGGGGAAAAAGTGAAGGAGGAAGACACAACTTAGGGGGCAAGATGTGAGGGACATGGCATGAATACTTAAAATATTAAAAAAAAAAAAAAAGAAAAAATCTTTCCCAAAGTCAAAGCCATCAAAATGCAGGCAGGCCATACGCCAGCAAGGGCAGGCACATGGAGCAAAGCTTGCCAAAATTGATCCCCACTGAAGGCCAAAACAGAAAAGAAGGACCTACAAACACGCTGGAAAGGAGTCAACATCAAAGGAATTGCAATTGGAGGAGAAAAAAAGAAAATTAGGGAAATTTAGTGACTCTAAGAAAAAGGCCTGGGGTTTTAGCAGGTGCATTGCAAAGGACCAAAAGATGCGAAAACTAAGCTCACAGATGTTGCAAAAGCAGGGGAAAAAGTCAAGGAGGAAGACACAACTTAGGGGGCAAGATATGAAGGGACATGGCATGAATTCATAAAAAAACACAAAAAAAAAAAAAAAAAAGAAAAAATCCTTCCCAAAGTCAAAGCCATCAAAATGCAGGCAGGCCATACGCCACCAAGGGCAGGCACATGGAGCAAAGCTTGCCAAAATTGATCCCCACTGAAGGCCAAAACAGAAAAGAAGGACCTACAAACACGCTACAAAGGAGTCAACATCAAAGGAATTGCAATTGGAGGAGAAAAAAAGAAAATTTGGGAAATTTAGTGACTCTAAGAAAATGGCCTGGGGTTTTATTAGGTGCACTGCAAAGGACCAAAAGATGCCAAAACTAAGCCTCAACAACAATGTTGCAAAAGCAGGGGAAAAAGTAAAGGAGGAAGACGCAACTTAGGGGGCAAGATATGAGGGACATGGCATGAATACATGAAACAAAAAAGAAAAAAAAAAAGAAAAAATCTTTCCCAAAGTCAAAGCCATCAAAATACAGGCAGGCCATACGCCACCAAGGGCAGGCACATGCAGCAAAGCTTGCCAAAATTGATCCCCACTGAAGGCCAAAACAGAAATGAAGGACTTGCAAACACGCTGGAATGGAGAAACATCAAAGAATTGCAATTGGAGGAGAAAAAAAGAAAATTAGGGAAATTTAGTGACATTAAGAAAATGGCCTGGGGTTTTATCAGGTGCAGTACAAAGGACCAAAAGGTGCCAAAACGAAGCTCACAGATGTTGCAAAAGCAGGGGAAAAAGTCAAGGAGGAAGACACAACTTAGGGGGCAAGATGTGAGGGACATGGCATGAATACTTAAAATATTAAAAAAAAAAAATAGCAAAAATCTTTCCCAAAGTCAAAGCCATCAAAATGCAGGCAGGCCATACGCCACCAAGGGCAGGCACATGCAGCAAAGCTTGCCAAAATTGATCCCCACTGAAGGCCAAAACAGAAAAGAAGGACTTGCAAACACGCTGGAAAGGTGTCAACATCAAAGGAATTGCAATTGGAGGAGAAAAAAAGAAAATTTTGGAAATTTAGTGACTCCAAGAAAATGGCCCGGGGTTTTATCAGGTGCAGTGCAAAGGACCAAAAGGTGCCACAGCAAAGCTCACAGATGTTGCAAAATCAGGGGAAAAAGTCAAGGAGGAAGACAGAACTTAGGTAGCAAAATATGAAGGACATGGCATAAATACTTAAAACAAACAAAAAAACAAAAATAGAAAAAATCTTTCCCAAAGTCAAAGCCATCAAAATGCAGGCAGGCCATATGCCACCAAGTGCAGGCACATGCAGCAAAGCTTGCCAAAATTGATCCCCACTGAAGGCCAAAACAGAAAAGAAGGACCTACAAACACGCTGGAAAGGAGTCAACATCAAAGGAATTGCAATTGGAGGAGAAAAAAAGAAAATTTGGGAAATTTAGTGACTCTTAGAAAGTGCCCTGGGCTTTTAGCAGGTGCAGTGCAAAGGACCAAAAGGTGCCAAAACTAAGCTCACAAATGTTGCAAAAGCAGGGGAAAATGTCAAGGAGGAAGACAGAACTTAGCGGGCAAGATATGAGGGACATGGCATGAACACTTCAGAAAACAACCAAAAAAAGAAAAAAATCTTTCCCAAAGTCAAAGCCATCAAAAGGCATGGCCTGCCATCAAGTGCAGGGACATGCACCAAAGATTCCTCTATTGGTCCCCATTGAAATCGCAAGATTCCTTTTCCCTTCCCGAAAGGAAATTTCATTTCCTTTCGGGAAGGGAAAAGGAATCTTGCGAATCCCAAAAGAAAGGCTTACAAACACTCTGGAAAGGAGATAGCTCCAAATGAAATGCAATTGAAAAAAGCAGAAAATCGGGAATTTTAGTCTCTTCAAAAAATAGGCTGTGAGGAAATCAGCTGCATTGCAAAGGACGAAAAGATGCCAAAAGTAAGCTCACAGATGTTGCAAAAGCAGGGGAAAAAGTCAAGGAGGAAGACACAACTTAGGGGGGCAAGATATGAGGGACATGGCATGAATACATGAAACTAAAAAGAAAAAAAAAAGAAAAAATCTTTCCCAAAGTCAAAGCCATCAAAATGCAGGCAGGCCATATGCCACCAAGTGCAGGCACATGCAGCAAAGCTTGCCAAAATTGATCCCCACTGAAGGCCAAAACAGAAAAGAAGGACTTACAAACACGCTGGAATGGAGACACCTTAAAGAATTGCAATTGGAGGAGAAAAAAAGAAAATTTGGGAAATTTAATGACTCTTAGAAAGTGGCCTGGGGTTTTATCAGGTGCAGTGCCAGGGACCAAAAGATGCCAAAACTAAGCTCACAAATGTTGCAAAAGCAGGGGAAAAAGTCAAGGAGGAAGACACAACTTAGGGGGCAAGATATGAGGGACATGGCATGAACACTTCAGAAAACAACCAAAAAAAGAAAAAAATCTTTCCCAAAGTCAAAGCCATCAAAAGGCATGGCCTGCCATCAAGTGCAGGGACATGCACCAAAGATTCCTCTATTGGTCCCCATTGAAATCGCAAGATTCCTTTTCCCTTCCCGAAAGGAAATTTCATTTCCTTTCGGGAAGGGAAAAGGAATCTTGCGAATCCCAAAAGAAAGGCTTACAAACACTCAGGAAAGGAGATAGGTTGAAATGAAATGCAATTGAAAAAAGCAGAAAATCGGGAATTTTAGTCTCTTGAAAAAAATAGGCTGTGAGGAAATCAGCTGCATTGCAAAGGACCAAAAGGTGCCAAAACTAAGCTCACAGATGTTGCAAAAGCAGGGGAAAAAGTCAAGGAGGAAGACACAACTTAGGGAGCAAGATCTGAGGGACATGGCAGGAATACTTAAAATAATAAAAAAAAAAAAAAGAAAAAATCTTTCCCAAAGTCAAAGCCATCAAAATGCAGGCAGGCCATACGCCACCAAGGGCAGGCACATGCAGCAAAGCTTGCCAAAATTGATCCCCACTGAAGGCCAAAACAGAAAAGAAGGACCTACAAACACGCTGGAAAGGAGTCAACATCAAAGGAATTGCAATAGGAGGAGAAAAATGAAAATTTGGGAAATTTAGTGACTCTAAGAAAATGGCCTGGGGTTTTACCAGGTGCAGTGCAAAGGACCAAAAGGTGCCAAAACCTAGCTCACAGATGTTGCAAAAGCAGGGGAAAAAGTCAAGGAGGAAGACACAACTTAGGGAGCAAAATATGAAGGACATGGCATAAATACTTAACACAAACAAAAAAACAAAAATAGAAAAAATCTTTCCCAAAGTCAAAGCCATCAAAATGCAGGCAGGCCATACGCCACCAAGGGCAGGCACATGCAGCAAAGCTTGCCAAAATTGATCCCCACTGAAGGCCAAAACTGAAAAGAAGGACCTACAAACACGCTGGAAAGGAGTCAACATCAAAGCAATTGTAATTGGAGGAGAAAAAAAGAAATTAGGGAAATTTAGTGACTCTAAGAAAATGGCCTGGGTTTATATCAGGTGCAGTGCAAAGGACCAAAAGATGCCAAAACTAAGCTCACAGATGTTGCAAAAGCAAGGGAAAAAGTCAAGGAGGAAGACACAACTTAGGGGGCAAGATGTGAGGGACATGGCATGAATACTTAAAATATTAAAAAAAAAAAATAGCAAAAATCTTTCCCAAAGTCAAAGCCATCAAAATGCAGGCAGGCCATACGACACCAAGGGCAGGCACATGCAGCAAAGCTTGCCAAAATTGATCCCCACTGAAGGCCAAAACAGAAAAGAAGGACCTACAAACACGCTGGAAAGGAGTCAACATCAAAGGAATTGCAATTGGAGGAGAAAAAAAGAAAATTTGGGAAATTTAGTGACTCTAAGAAAATGGCCTGGGGTTTTAGCAGGTGCATTGCAAAGGACCAAAAGATGCGAAAACTAAGCTCACAGATGTTGCAAAAGCAGGGGAAAAAGTCAAGGAGGGAAGACACAACTTAGGGGGCAAGATATGAGGGACATGGCATGAATTCATAAAAAAAAACAAAAAAAAAAAAAAAAAAAAGAAAAAATCCTTCCCAAAGTCAAAGCCATCAAAATGCAGGCAGGCCATACGCCACCAAGGGCAGGCACATGCAGCAAAGATTGCCAAAATTGATCCCCACTGAAGGCCAAAACAGAAAAGAAGGACCTACAAACACGCTGGAAAGGAGTCAACATCAAAGGAATTGCAATAGGAGGAGAAAAAAAGAAAATTTGGGAAATTTAGTGACTCTAAGAAACTGGCCTGGGTTTATATCAGGTGCAGTGCAAAGGACCAAAAGATGCAAAAACTAAGCTCACAGATGTTGCAAAAGCAGGGGAAAAAGTCAAGGAGGAAGACAGAACTTAGGGGGCAAGATATGAGGGACATGGCATGAACACTTCAGAAAACAACCAAAAAAAGAATAAAATCTTTCCCAAAGTCAACGCCATCAAAAGGCATGGCCTGCCATCAAGTGCAGGGACATGCACCAAAGATTCCTCTATTGGTCCCCATTGAAATCGCAAGATTCCTTTTCCCTTCCCGAAAGGAAATGAAATTTCCTTTCGGGAAGGGAAAAGGAATCTTGCGAATCCCAAAAGAAATGCTTACAAACACTCTGGAAAGGAGATATGTTAAAATGAAATGCAATTGAAAAAAGCAGAAAATTGGGAATTTTAGTCTCTTCAAAAAATAGGCTGTGAGGAAATCAGCTGCATTGCAAAGGACCAAAAGGTGCCAAAATGAAGCTCACAGATGTTGCAAAAGCAGGGGAAAAAGTCAAGGAGGAAGACACAACTTAGGGGGCAAGATATGAGGGACATGGCATGAATACTTAAAACCAAAAAAAAAAAAAATAGCAAAAATCTTTCCCAAAGTCAAAGCCATCAAAATGCAGGCAGGCCATACGGCACCAAGGACAGGCACATTCAGCAAAGCTTGCCAAAATTGATCCCCACTGAAGGCCAAAACAGAAAAGAAGGACCTACAAACACGCTGGAATTGAGACAACATCAAAGGATTTGCAATTGGAGGAGAAAAAAAGAAAATTTGGGAAATTTAGTGACTCTAAGAAAATGGCCTGGGTTTTATGAGGTGCAGTGCAAAGTACGAAAAGATGCCAAAAGTAAGCTCACAGATGTTGCAAAAGCAGGGGAAAAAGTCAAGGAGGAAGACACAACTTAGGGGGCAAGATATGAGGGACATGGCATGAATACATGAAACCAAGAAGAAAAAAAAAAAGAAAAAATCTTTCCCAAAGTCAAAGCCATCAAAATGCAGGCAGGCCATACGCCACCAAGTGCAGGCACATGCAGCAAAGCTTGCCAAAATTGATCCCCACTGAAGGCCAAAACAGAAAAGAAGGACTTACAAACACGCTGGAATGGAGACACCTTAAAGAATTGCAATTGGAGGAGAAAAAAAGAAAATTTGGGAAATTTAATGACTCTTAGAAAGTGGCCTGGGGTTTTATCAGGTGCAGTGCCAGGGACCAAAAGATGCAAAAACTAAGCTCACAGATGTTGCAAAAGCAGGGGAAAAAGTCAAGGAGGAAGACACAACTTAGGGGGCAAATATGAGGGACATGGCATGAACACTTCAGAAAACAACCAAAAAAGAAAAAAATCTTTCCCAAAGTCAAAGCCATCAAAAGGCATGGCCTGCCATCAAGTGCAGGGACATGCACCAAAGATTCCTCTATTGGTCGCCATTGAAATCGCAAGATTCCTTTTCCCTTCCCGAAAGGAAATGAAATTTCCTTTCGGAAAAGGAAAAGGAATCTTGCGAATCCCTAAAGAACGGCTTACAAACACTCAGGAAAGGAGATAGGTTGAAATGAAATGCAATTGAAAAAAGCAGAAAATCGGGAATTTTAGTCTCTTCAAAAAATAGGCTGTGAGGAAATCAGCTGCATTGCAAAGGACCAAAAGGTGCCAAAACTAAGCTCACAGATGTTGCAAAAGCAGGGGAAAAAGTCAAGGAGGAAGACACAACTTAGGGAGCAAGATATGAGGGACATGGCAGGAATACTTAAAATAATAAAAAAAAAAAAAAAGAAAAAATCTTTCCCAAAGTCAAAGCCATCAAAATGCAGGCAGGCCATACGGCACCAAGGGCAGGCAGATGCAGCAAAGCTTGCCAAAATTGATCCCCACTGAAGGCCAAAACAGAAAAGAAGGACCTACAAACACGCTGGAAAGGAGTCAACATCAAAGGAATTGCAATAGGAGGAGAAAAAAAGAAAATTTGGGAAATTTAGTGACTCTAAGAAAATGGCCTGGGGTTTTATCAGGTGCAGTGCAAAGGACCAAAAGGTGCCAAAATGAAGCTCACAGATGTTGCAAAAGCAGGGGAAAAAGTCAAGGAGGAAGACACAACTTAGGCAGCAAAATATGAAGGACATGGCATAAATACTTAACACAAACAAAAAAACAAAAATAGAAAAAATCTTTCCCAAAGTCAAAGCCATCAAAATGCAGGCAGGCCATACGCCACCAAGGGCAGGCACATGCAGCAAAGATTGCCAAAATTGATCCCCACTGAAGGCCAAAACAGAAAAGAAGGACCTACAAACAAGCTGGAAAGGAGTCAACATCAAAGCAATTGTAATTGGAGGAGAAAAAAAGAAAATTAGGGAAATTTAGTGACTCTAAGAAAATGGCCTGGGTTTATATCAGGTGCAGTGCAAAGGACCAAAAGATGCCAAAACTAAGCTCACAGATGTTGCAAAAGCAAGGGAAAAAGTCAAGGAGGAAGACACAACTTAGGGGGCAAGATGTGAGGGACATGGCATGAATACTTAAAATATTAAAAAAAAAAAAAAGAAAAAATCCTTCCCAAAGTCAAAGCCATCAAAATGCAGGCAGGCCATACGCCACCAAGGGCAGGCACATGCAGCAAAGCTTGCCAAAATTGATCCCCACTGAAGGCCAAAACAGAAAAGAAGGACCTACAAACACGCTGGAAAGGAGTCAACATCAAAGGAATTGCAATTGGAGGAGAAAAAAAGAAAATTTGGGAAATTTAGTGACTCTAAGAAAATGGCCTGGGGTTTTAGCAGGTGCATTGCAAAGGACCAAAAGATGCGAAAACTAAGCTCACAGATGTTGCAAAAGCAGGGGAAAAAGTCAAGGAGGAAGACACAACTTAGGGGGCAAGATATGAAGGACATCCATGAATTCATAAAAAAACACAAAAAAAAAAAAAAAAAGAAAAAATCCTTCCCAAAGTCAAAGCCATCAAAATGCAGGCAGGCCATACGCCACCAAGGGCAGGCACATGGAGCAAAGCTTGCCAAAATTGATCCCCACTGAAGGCCAAAACAGAAAAGAAGGACCTACAAACACGCTGGAAAGGAGTCAACATCAAAGGAATTGCAATTGGAGGAGAAAAAAAGAAAATTTGGGAAATTTAGTGACTCTAAGAAAATGGCCTGGGGTTTTAGCAGGTGCATTGCAAAGGACCAAAAGATGCCAAAACTAAGCTCACAGATGTTGCAAAAGCAGGGGAAAAAGTCAAGGAGGAAGACACAACTTAGGGGGCAAGATGTGAGGGACATGGCATGAATACTTAAAATATTAAAAAAAAAAAATAGCAAAAATCTTTCCCAAAGTCAAAGCCATCAAAATGCAGGCAGGCCATACGGCACCAAGTGCAGGCACATGCAGCAAAGCTTGCCAAAATTGATCCCCACTGAAGGCCAAAACAGAAAAGAAGGACCTACAAAGACGCTGGAAAGGAGTCAACATCAAAGGAATTGCAATTGGAGGAGAAAAAAAGAAAATTTGGGAAATTTAGTGACTCTTAGAAAGTGCCCTGGGGTTTTAGCAGGTGCAGTGCAAAGGACCAAAAGATGCCAAAACTAAGCTCAGAGATGTTGCAAAAGCAGGGGAAAATGTCAAGGAGGAAGACAGAACTTAGCGGGCAAGATATGAGGGACATGGCATGAACACTTCAGAAAACAACCAAAAAAAGAAAAAAATCTTTCCCAAAGTCAAAGCCATCAAAAGGCATGGCCTGCCATCAAGTGCAGGGACATGCACCAAAGATTCCTCTATTGGTCCCCATTGAAATCGCAAGATTCCTTTTCCCTTCCCGAAAGGAAATGAAATTTCCTTTCGGGAAGGGCAAAGGAATCTTGCGAATCCCAAAAGAAAGGCTTACAAACACTCTGGAAAGGAGATAGGTTCAAATGAAATGCAATTGAAAAAAGCAGAAAATCGGGAATTTAATCTCTTCAAAAAATAGGCTGTGAGGAAATCAGCTGCATTGCAAAGGACGAAAAGATGCCAAAAGTAAGCTCACAGATGTTGCAAAAGCAGGGGAAAAAGTCAAGGAGGAAGACACAACTTAGGGGGCAAGATATGAGGGACATGGCATGAATACATGAAACCAAAAAGAAAAAAAAAAGAAAAAATCTTTCCCAAAGTCAAAGCCATCAAAATGCAGGCAGGCCATATGCCACCAAGTGCAGGCACATGCAGCAAAGCTTGCCAAAATTGATCCCCACTGAAGGCCAAAACAGAAAAGAAGGACTTACAAACACGCTGGAATGGAGACACCTTAAAGAATTGCAATTGGAGGAGAAAAAAAGAAAATTTGGGAAATTTAATGACTCTTAGAAAGTGGCCTGGGGTTTTATCAGGTGCAGTGCCAGGGACCAAAAGATGCCAAAACTAAGCTCACAAATGTTGCAAAAGCAGGGGAAAAAGTCAAGGAGGAAGACACAACTTAGGGGGCAAGATATGAGGGACATGGCATGAACACTTCAGAAAACAACCAAAAAAAGAAAAAAATCTTTCCCAAAGTCAAAGCCATCAAAAGGCATGGCCTGCCATCAAGTGCAGGGACATGCACCAAAGATTCCTCTATTGGTCCCCATTGAAATCGCAAGATTCCTTTTCCCTTCCCGAAAGGAAATGAAATTTCCTTTCGGAAAAGGAAAAGGAATCTTGCGAATCCCTAAAGAACGGCTTACAAACACTCAGGAAAGGAGATAGGTTGAAATGAAATGCAATTGAAAAAAACAGAAAATCGGGAATTTTAGTCTCTTCATAAAATAGGCTGTGAGGAAATCAGCTGCATTGCAAAGGACCAAAAGATGCCAAAACTAAGCTCACAGATGTTGCAAAAGCAGGGGAAAAAGTCAAGGAGGAAGACACAACTTAGGGAGCAAGATATGAGGGACATGGCAGGAATACTTAAAATAATAAAAAAAAAAAAAAGAAAAAATCTTTCCCAAAGTCAAAGCCATCAAAATGCAGGCAGGCCATACGGCACCAAGGGCAGGCACATGCAGCAAAGCTTGCCAAAATTGATCCCCACTGAAGGCCAAAACAGAAAAGAAGGACCTACAAACACGCTGGAAAGGAGTCAACATCAAAGGAATTGCAATAGGAGGAGAAAAAAAGAAAATTTGGGAAATTTAGTGACTCTAAGAAAATGGCCTGGGGTTTTAGCAGGTGCATTGCAAAGGACCAAAAGATGCGAAAACTAAGCTCACAGATGTTGCAAAAGCAGGGGAAAAAGTCAAGGAGGAAGACACAACTTATGGGGCAAGATATGAGGGACATGGCATGAATTCATAAAAAAAAACCAAAAAAAAAAAAAAAAGAAAAAAATCCTTCCCAAAGTCAAAGCCATCAAAATGCAGGCAGGCCATACGCCACCAAGGGCAGGCACATGGAGCAAAGCTTGCCAAAATTGATCCCCACTGAAGGCCAAAACAGAGAAAAGGACCTACAAAGACGCTGGAAAGGAGTCAACATCAAAGGAATTGCAATTGGAGCAGAAAAATGAAAATTTGGGAAATTTAGTGACTCTAAGAAAATGGCCTGGGGTTTTATTAGGTGCAGTGCAAAGGACCAAAAGATGCCAAACTAAGCTCACAGATGTTGCAAAAGCAGGGGAAAAAGTCAAGGAGGAAGATGCAACTTAGGGGGCAAGATATGAGGGACATGGCATGAATACATGAAACAAAAAAGAAAAAGAAAAGAAAAAAATCTTTCCCAAAGTCAAAGCCATCAAAATACAGGCAGGCCATACGGCACCAAGGGCAGGCACATGCAGCAAAGCTTGCCAAAATTGATCCCCACTGAAGGCCAAAACAGGAAAGAAGGACTTGCAAACACGCTGGAATGGAGACAACATCAAAGGAATTGCAATTGGAGGAGAAAAAAAGAAAATTTTGGAAATTTAGTGACTCTAAGAAAATGGCCTGGGTTTATATCAGGTGCAGTGCAAAGGACCAAAGATGCAAAAACTAAGCTCACAGATGTTGCAAAAGCAGGGGAAAAATTCAAGGAGGAAGACACAACTTAGGGGGCAAGATATGAGGGACATGGCATGAATACTTAAAACAAAAAAAAAAAAAAAAAAAGAAAAAATCTTTCCCAAAGTCAAAGCCATCAAAATGCAGGCAGGCCATACGCCACCAAGGGCAGGCACATGCAGCAAAGCTTGCCAAAATTGATCCCCACTGAAGGCCAAAACAGAAATGAAGGAGTTGCAAACACGCTGGAATGGAGAAACATCAAAGGAATTGCAATTGGAGGAGAAAAAAAGAAAATTTTGGAAATTTAGTGACTCTAAGAAAATGGCCTGGGTTTATATCAGGTTGCAGTGCAAAGGACCAAAGATGCAAAAACTAAGCTCACAGATGTTGCAAAAGCAGGGGAAAAAGTCAAGGAGGAAGACACAACTTAGGGGGCAAGATATGAGGGACATGGCATGAATACTTAAAACAAAAAAAAAAAAAAAAAAGAAAAAATCTTTCCCAAAGTCAAAGCCATCAAAATACAGGCAGGCCATACGCCACCAAGGGCAGGCACATGCAGCAAAGCTTGCCAAAATTGATCCCCACTGAAGGCCAAAACAGAAAAGAAGGACCTACAAACACGCTGGAAAGGAGTCAACATCAAAGGAATTGCAATTGGAGGAGAAAAAAAAAGAAAATTTGGGAAATTTAGTGACTCTAAGAAAATGGCCTGGGGTTTTATTAGGTGCAGTGCAAAGGACCAAAAGATGCCAAAACTAAGCTCACAGATGTTGCAAAAGCAGGGGAAAAAGTCAAGGAGGAAGACGCAACTTAGGGGGCAAGATGTGAGGGACATGGCATGAATACTTAAAATATTAAAAAAAAAAAATAGCAAAAATCTTTCCCAAAGTCAAAGCCATCAAAATGCAGGCAGGCCATACGGCACCAAGGGCAGGCACATGCAGCAAAGCTTGCCAAAATTGATCCCCACTGAAGGCCAAAACAGAAAAGAAGCACTTGCAAACACGCTGGAAAGGTGTCAACATCAAAGGAATTGCAATTGGAGGAGAAAAAAAGAAAATTTGGGAAATTGTGTGACTCTAAGAAAATGGCCCGGGGTTTTATCAGGTGCAGTGCAAAGGACCAAAAGGGTGCCACAGCGAAGCTCACAGATGTTGCAAAAGCAGGGGAAAAAGTCAAGGAGGAAGACAGAACTTAGGGAGCAAAATATGAAGGACATGGCATAAATACTTAAAACAAACAAAAAAAAAAAAAGAAAAAATCTTTCCCAAAGTCAAAGCCATCAAAATGCAGGCAGGCCATATGCCACCAAGTGCAGGCACATGCAGCAAAGCTTGCCAAAATTGATCCCCACTGAAAGCCAAAACAGAAAAGAAGGACCTACAAACACGCTGGAAAGGAGTCAACATCAAAGGAATTGCAATTGGAGGAGAAAAAAAGAAAATTTGGGAAATTTAGTGACATTAAGAAAATGGCTCTGGGGTTTTATCAGGTGCAGTGCAAAGGACCAAAAGGTGCCAAAACTAAGCTCACAAATGTTGCAAAAGCAGGGAAAATGTCAAGGAGGAAGACAGAACTTAGGGGGCAACATATGAGGGACATGGCATGAACACTTCAGAAAACAACCAAAAAAAGAAAAAAATCTTTCCCAAAGTCAAAGCCATCAAAAGGCATGGCCTGCCATCAAGTGCAGGGACATGCACCAAAGATTCCTCTATTGGTCCCCATTGAAATCGCAAGATTCCTTTTCCCTTCCCGAAAGGAAATGAAATTTCCTTTCGGAAAAGGAAAAGGAATCTTGCGAATCCCAAAAGAAAGGCTTACAAACACTCTGGAAAGGAGATAGGTTCAAATGAAATGCAATTGAAAAAAGCAGAAAATCGGGAATTTTAGTCTCTTGAAAAAATAGTCTGTGAGGAAATCAGCTGCATTGCAAAGGACCAAAAGGTGCCAAAACTAAGCTCACAGATGTTGCAAAAGCAGGGGAAAAAGTCAAGGAGGAAGACACAACTTAGGGAGCAAGATATGAGGGACATGGCATGAATACTTAATACAAAAAAAAAAAAAAAAAAAAAAAATCCTTCCCAAAGTCAAAGCCATCAAAATGCAGGCAGGCCATACGGCACCAAGGGCAGGCACATGCAGCAAAGCTTGCCAAAATTGATCCCCACTGAAGGCCAAAACAGAAAAGAAGGACTTGCAAACATGCTGGAATGGAGAAACATCAAAGCAATTGCAATTGGAGGAGAAAAAAAGAAAATTTGGGAAATTTAGTGACTCTAAGAAAATGGCCTGGGGTTTTATCAGGTGCAGTGCAAAGGACCAAAAGGTGCCAAAACTAAGCTCACAAATGTTGCAAAAGCAGGGGAAAATGTCAAGGATGAAGACAGAACTTAGGGGGCAAGATATGAGGGACATGGCATGAACACTTCAGAAAACATCCAAAAAAAGAAAAAAATCTTTCCCAAAGTCAAAGCCATCAAAAGGCATGGCCTGCCATCAAGTGCAGGGACATGCACCAAAGATTCCTCTATTGGTCCCCCATTGAAATCGCAAGATTCCTTTTCCCTTCCCGAAAGGAAATGAAATTTGCTTTCGGGAAGGGCAAAGGAATCTAGCGAATCCCAAAAGAAAGGCTTACAAACACTCTGGAAAGGAGATAGGTTCAAATGAAATGCAATTGGAAAAAGCAGAAAATCGGGAATTTTAGTCTCTTCAAAAAATAGGCTGTGAGGAAATCAGCTGCATTGCAAAGGACCAAAAGGTGCCAAAACTAAGCTCACAGATGTTGCAAAAGCAGGGGAAAAAGTCAAGGAGGAAGACACAACTTAGGGAGCAAGATATGAGGGACATGGCATGAATACTTAATACAAAAAAAAAAAAAAAAAAAAAAAAATCCTTCCCAAAGTCAAAGCCATCAAAATGCAGGCAGGCCATACGCCACCAAGGGCAGGCACATGCAGCAAAGCTTGCCAAAATTGATCCCCACTGAAGGCCAAAACAGAAAAGAAGGACCTACAAACACGCTGGAATGGAGACAACATCAAAGGATTTGCAATTGGAGAAGAAAAAAAGAAAATTTGGGAAATTTAGTGACACTAAGAAAATGGCCTGGGTTTTATGAGGTGCAGTGCAAAGGACGAAAAGATGCCAAAAGTAAGCTCACAGATGTTGCAAAAGCAGGGGAAAAAGTCAAGGAGGAAGACAGAACTTAGGGGGCAAGATATGAGGGACATGGCATGAATACATGAAACCAAAAAGAAAAAAAAAAGAAAAAATCTTTCCCAAAGTCAAAGCCATCAAAATGCAGGCAGGCCATACGCCACCAAGGGCAGGCACATGCAGCAAAGCTTGCCAAAATTGATCCCCACTGAAGGCCAAAACAGAAAAGAAAGACTTACAAACACGCTGGAATGGAGACACCTTAAAGAATTGCAATTGGAGGAGAAAAAAAGAAAATTTGGGAAATTTAATGACTCTAAGAAAGTGGCCTGGGGTTTTATCAGGTGCAGTGCCACGGACCAAAAGATGCCAAAACTAAGCTCACAGATGTTGCAAAAGCAGGGGAAAATGTCAAGGAGGAAGACACAACTTAGGGGGCAAGATATGAGGGACATGGCATGAACACTTCAGAAAACAACCAAAAACAGAAAAAAATCTTTCCCAAAGTCAAAGCCATCAAAATGCAGGCAGGCCATACGCCACCAAGGGCAGGCACATGCAGCAAAGCTTGCCAAAATTGATCCCCACTGAAGGTCAAAACAGAAAAGAAGGACCAACAAACACGCTGGAAATGTGTCAACATCAAAGGAATTGCAATTGGAGGAGAAAAAAAGAAAATTTGGGAAATTTAGTGACTCTAAGAAAATGGCCTGGGTTTATATCAGGTGCAGTGCAAAGGACCAAAGATGCCAAAACTAAGCTCACAGATGTTGCAAAAGCAGGGGAAAAAGTCAAGGAGGAAGACACAACTTAGGGGGCAAGATATGAAGGACATGGCATGAATACTTAAAAAAATAAAAAAATAAAAAAGAAAAAATCTTTCCCAAAGTCAAAGCCATCAAAATGCAGGCAGGCCATACGCCACCAAGGGCAGGCACATGCAGCAAAGCTTGCCAAAATTGATCCCCACTGAAGGCCAAAACAGAAAAGAAGGACTTGCAAACACGCTGGAATGGAGAAACATCAAAGGAATTGCAATTGGAGGAGAAAAAAAGAAAATTTGGGAAATTTAGTGACATTAAGAAAATGGCCTGGGGTTTTATCAGGTGCAGTGCAAAGGACCAAAAGGTGCCAAAACGAATCTCACAGATGTTGCAAAAGCAGGGGAAAAAGTCAAGGAGGAAGACACAACTTAGGGAGCAAAATATGAAGGACATGGCATAAATACTTAAAACAAAAAAAAAAACAAAAATAGAAAAAATCTTTCCCAAAGTCAAAGCCATCAAAATGCAGGCAGGCCATACGCCACCAAGGGCAGGCACATGCAGCAAAGCTTGCCAAAATTGATCCCCACTGAAGGCCAAAACAGAAAAGAAGGACTTGCAAACACGCTGGAATGGAGAAACATCAAAGGAATTGCAATTGGAGGAGAAAATAGAAAATTTGGGAAATTTAGTGACATTAAGAAAATGGCCTGGGGTTTTATCAGGTGCAGTACAAAGGACCAAAAGGTGCCAAAACGAAGCTCACAGATGTTGCAAAAGCAGGGGAAAAAGTCAAGGAGGAAGACAGAACTTAGGGAGCAAAATATGAAGGACATGGCATAAATACTTAAAACAAAAAAAAAAACAAAAATAGAAAAAATCTTTCCCAAAGTCAAAGCCATCAAAATGCAGGCAGGCCATACGCCACCAAGGGCAGGCACATGCAGCAAAGCTTGCCAAAATTGATCCCCACTGAAGGCCAAAACAGAAAAGAAGGACCTACAAACACGCTGGAAAGGAGTCAACATCAAAGAATTGCAATTGGAGGAGAAAACAAGAAAATTTTGGAAATTTAGTGACTCTAAGAAAATGGCCTGGGGTTTTATCAGGTGCTTTGCAAAGGACCAAAAGATGCAAAAACTAAGCTCACAGATGTTGCAAAAGCAGGGGAAAAAGTCAAGGAGGAAGACACAACTTAGGGGGCAAGATATGAGGGACATGGCATAAATACTTACAATAATAATAAAAAAAAAAAAAAATAGCAAAAATCTTTCCCAAAGTCAAAGCCATCAAAATGCAGGCAGGCCATATGCCACCAAGGGCAGGCACATGCAGCAAAGCTTGCCAAAATTGATCCCCACTGAAGGCCAAAACAGAAAAGAAGGACCTACAAACACGCTGGAAAGGAGTCAACATCAAAGGAATTGCAATTGGAGGAGAAAAAAAGGAAATTTGGGAAATTTAGTGACTCTAAGAAAATGGCCCGGGGTTTTATTAGGTGCAGTGCAAAGGACCAAAAGATGCCAAAACTAAGCTCACAGATGTTGCAAAAGCAGGGGAAAAAGTCAAGGAGGAAGACACAACTTAGGGAGCAACATATGAGGGACATGGCATGAATACATGAAACAAAAAAAAAAAAAAAAAAGAAAAAATCTTTCCCAAAGTCAAAGCCATCAAAATACAGGCAGGCCATATGGCACCAAGGGCAGGCACATGCAGCAAAGCTTGCCAAAATTGATCCCCACTGAAGGCCAAAACAGGAAAGAAGGACTTGCAAACACGCTGGAATGGAGACAACATCAAAGGATTTGCAATTGGAGGAGAAAAAATGAAAATTTTGGAAATTTAGTGACTCTAAGAAAATGGCCTGGGTTTATATCAGGTGCAGTGCAAAGGACCAAAGATGCAAAAACTAAGCTCACAGATGTTGCAAAAGCAGGGGAAAAAATTCAAGGAGGAAGACACAACTTAGGGGGCAAGATATGAGGGACATGGCATGAATACTTAAAACAAAAAAAAAAAAAAAAAAGAAAAAATCTTTCCCAAAGTCAAAGCCATCAAAATGCAGGCAGGCCATACGCCACCAAGGGCAGGCACATGCAGCAAAGCTTGCCAAAATTGATCCCCACTGAAGGCCAAAACAGAAAAGAAGGACTTGCAAACATGCTGGAATGGAGAAACATCAAAGCAATTGCAATTGGAGGAGAAAAAAAGAAAATTTGGGAAATTTAGTGACTCTAAGAAAATGGCCTGGGGTTTTATCAGGTGCAGTGCAAAGGACCAAAAGGTGCCAAAACTAAGCTCACAAATGTTGCAAAAGCAGGGGAAAATGTCAAGGAGGAAGACAGAACTTAGGGGACAAGATATGAGGGACATGGCATGAACACTTCAGAAAACAACCAAAAAAAGAAAAAAATCTTTCCCAAAGTCAAAGCCATCAAAAGGCATGGCCTGCCATCAAGTGCAGGGACATGCACCAAAGATTCCTCTATTGGTCCCCATTGAAATCGCAAGATTCCTTTTCCCTTCCCGAAAGGAAATGAAATTTGCTTTCGGGAAGGGCAAAGGAATCTTGCGAATCCCAAAAGAAAGGCTTACAAACACTCTGGAAAGGAGATAGGTTCAAATGAAATGCAATTGGAAAAAGCAGAAAATCGGGAATTTTAGTCTCTTCAAAAAATAGGCTGTGAGGAAATCAGCTGCATTGCAAAGGACCAAAAGGTGCCAAAACTAAGCTCACAGATGTTGCAAAAGCAGGGGAAAAAGTCAAGGAGGAAGACACAACTTAGGGAGCAAGATATGAGGGACATGGCATGAATACTTAATACAAAAAAAAAAAAAAAAAAAAAAAAAATCCTTCCCAAAGTCAAAGCCATCAAAATGCAGGCAGGCCATACGGCACCAAGGGCAGGCACATGCAGCAAAGCTTGCCAAAATTGATCCCCACTGAAGGCCAAAACAGAAAAGAAGGACCTACAAACACGCTGGAATGGAGACAACATCAAAGATTTGCAATTGGAGGAGAAAAAAGGAAAATTTGGGAAATTTAGTGACACTAAGAAAATGGCCTGGGTTTTATGAGGTGCAGTGCAAAGGACGAAAAGATGCCAAAAGTAAGCTCACAGATGTTGCAAAAGCAGGGGAAAAAGTCAAGGAGGAAGACACAACTTAGGGGGCAAGATATGAGGGACATGGCATGAATACATGAAATCAAAAAGAAAAAAAAAAGAAGAAATTTTTCCCAAAGTCAAAGCCATCAAAATGCAGGCAGGCCATACGCCACCAAGTGCAGGCTCATGCAGCAAAGCTTGCCAAAATTGATCCCCACTGAAGGCCAAAACAGAAAAGAAAGACTTACAAACACGCTGGAAATGGAGACACCTTAAAGAATTGCAATTGGAGGAGAAAAAAAGAAAATTTGGGAAATTTAATGACTCTAAGAAAGTGGCCAGGGGTTTTATCAGGTGCAGTGCCAGGGACCAAAAGATGCCAAAACTAAGCTCACAGATGTTGCAAAAGCAGGGGAAAAAGTCAAGGAGGAAGACACAACTTAGGGGGCAAGATATGAGGGACATGGCATGAACACTTCAGAAAACAACCAAAAACAGAAAAAAAATCTTTCCCAAAGTCAAAGCCATCAAAATGCAGGCAGGCCATACGCCACCAAGGGCAGGCACATGCAGCAAAGCTTGCCAAAATTGATCCCCACTGAAGGCCAAAACAGTAAAGAAGGACCTACAAACACGCTGGAAAGGAGTCAACATCAAAGGAATTGCAATTGGAGGAGAAAAAAAGAAAATTTGGGAAATTTAGTGCCTGTAAGAAAATGGCCTGGGGTTTTATCAGGTGCAGTGCAAAGGACCAAAAGGTGCCAAAACTAAGCTCACAAATGTTGCAAAAGCAGGGAAAATGTCAAGGAGGAAGACAGAACTTAGGGGGCAAGATATGAGGGACATGGCATGAACACTTCAGAAAACAACCAAAAAAAGAAAAAAATCTTTTCCCAAAGTCAAAGCCATCAAAAGGCATGGCCTGCCATCAAGTGCAGGGACATGCACCAAAGATTCCTCTATTGGTCCCCATTGAAATCGCAAGATTCCTTTTCCCTTCCCGAAAGGAAATGAAATTTGCTTTCGGAAGGGAAAAGGAATCTTGCGAATCCCAAAAGAAAGGCTTACAAACACTCTGGAAAGGAGATAGGTTCAAATGAAATGCAATTGGAAAAAGCAGAAAATCGGGAATTTTAGTCTCTTCAAAAAATAGGCTGTGAGGAAATCAGCTGCATTGCAAAGGGACCAAAAGGTGCCAAAACTAAGCTCACAGATGTTGCAAAAGCAGGGGAAAAAGTCAAGGAGGAAGACACAACTTAGGGAGCAAGATATGAGGACATGGCATGAATACTTAATACAAAAAAAAAAAAAAAAAAAAAAAAATCCTTCCCAAAGTCAAAGCCATCAAAATGCAGGCAGGCCATACGGCACCAAGGGCAGGCACATGCAGCAAAGCTTGCCAAAATTGATCCCCACTGAAGGCCAAAACAGAAAAGAAGGACCTACAAACACGCTGGAATGGAGACAACATCAAAGGATTTGCAATTGGAGGAGAAAAAAGGAAAATTTGGGAAATTTAGTGACACTAAGAAAATGGCCTGGGTTTTATGAGGTGCAGTGCAAAGGACGAAAAGATGCCAAAAGTAAGCTCACAGATGTTGCAAAAGCAGGGGAAAAAGTCAAGGAGGAAGACACAACTTAGGGGGGCAAGATATGAGGGACATGGCATGAATACATGAAATCAAAAAGAAAAAAAAAAAGAAGAAATTTTTCCCAAAGTCAAAGCCATCAAAATGCAGGCAGGCCATACGCCACCAAGTGCAGGCTCATGCAGCAAAGCTTGCCAAAATTGATCCCACTGAAGGCCAAAAACAGAAAAGAAAGACTTACAAACACGCTGGAATGGAGACACCTTAAAGAATTGCAATTGGAGGAGAAAAAAAGAAAATTTGGGAAATTTAATGACTCTAAGAAAGTGGCCAGGGGTTTTATCAGGTGCAGTGCCAGGGACCAAAAGATGCCAAAACTAAGCTCACAGATGTTGCAAAAGCAGGGGAAAAAGTCAAGGAGGAAGACACAACTTAGGGGGCAAGATATGAGGGACATGGCATGAACACTTCAGAAAACAACCAAAAACAGAAAAAAATCTTTCCCAAAGTCAAAGCCATCAAATGCAGGCAGGCCATACGCCACCAAGGGCAGGCACATGCAGCAAAGCTTGCCAAAATTGATCCCCACTGAAGGCCAAAACAGTAAAGAAGGACCTACAAACACGCTGGAAAGGAGTCAACATCAAAGGAATTGCAATTGGAGGAGGAAAAAAAGAAAATTTGGGAAATTTAGTGCCTGTAAGAAAATGGCCTGGGGTTTTATCAGGTGCAGTGCAAAGGACCAAAAGTGCCAAAACTAAGCTCACAAATGTTGCAAAAGCAGGGAAAATGTCAAGGAGGAAGACAGAACTTAGGGGGGCAAGATATGAGGGACATGGCATGAACACTTCAGAAAACAACCAAAAAAAGGAAAAAAATCTTTCCCAAAGTCAAAGCCATCAAAAGGCATGGCCTGCCATCAAGTGCAGGGACATGCACCAAAGATTCCTCTATTGGTCCCCATTGAAATCGCAAGATTTCCTTTTCCCTTCCCGAAAGGAAATGAAATTTGCTTTCGGGAAGGGAAAAGGAATCTTGCGAATCCCAAAAGAAAGGCTTACAAACACTCTGGAAAGGAGATAGGTTCAAATGAAATGCAATTGGAAAAAGCAGAAAATCGGGAATTTTAGTCTCTTCAAAAAATAGGCTGTGAGGAAATCAGCTGCATTGCAAAGGACCAAAAGGTGCCAAAACTAAGCTCACAGATGTTGCAAAAGCAGGGGAAAAAGTCAAGGAGGAAGACACAACTTAGGGAGCAAGATATGAGGACATGGCATGAATACTTAATACAAAAAAAAAAAAAAAAAAAAAAAATCCTTCCCAAAGTCAAAGCCATCAAAATGCAGGCAGGCCATACGGCACCAAGGGCAGGCACATGCAGCAAAGCTTGCCAAAATTGATCCCCACTGAAGGCCAAAACAGAAAAGAAGGGACTTGCAAACATGCTGGAATGGAGAAACATCAAAGCAATTGCAATTGGAGGAGGAAAAAAAGAAAATTTGGGAAATTTAGTGACTCTAAGAAAATGGCCTGGGGTTTTATCAGGTGCAGTGCAAAGGACCAAAAGGTGCCAAAAACTAAGCTCACAAATGTTGCAAAAGCAGGGGAAAATGTCAAGGATGAAGACAGAACTTAGGGGGCAAGATATGAGGGACATGGCATGAACACTTCAGAAAACAACCAAAAAAAAAAGAAAAAAATCTTTCCCAAAGTCAAAGCCATCAAAAGGCATGGCCTGCCATCAAGTGCAGGGACATGCACCAAAGATTCCTCTATTGGTCCCCATTGAAATCGCAAGATTCCTTTTCCCTTCCCCGAAAGGAAATGAAATTTGCTTTCGGGAAGGGCAAAGGAATCTTGCGAATCCCAAAAGAAAGGCTTACAAACACTCTGGAAAGGAGATAGGTTCAAATGAAATGCAATTGGAAAAAGCAGAAAATCGGGAATTTTAGTCTCTTCAAAAAATAGGCTGTGAGGAAATCAGCTGCATTGCAAAGGACCAAAAGGTGCCAAAACTAAGCTCACAGATGTTGCAAAAGCAGGGGGAAAAAGTCAAGGAGGAAGGACACAACTTAGGGAGCAAGATATGAGGGACATGGCATGAATACTTAATACAAAAAAAAAAAAAAAAAAAAAAAATCCTTCCCAAAGTCAAAGCCATCAAAATGCAGGCAGGCCATACGGCACCAAGGGCAGGCACATGCAGCAAAGCTTGCCAAAATTGATCCCCACTGAAGGCCAAAACAGAAAAGAAGGACCTACAAACACGCTGGAATGGAGACAACATCAAAGGATTTGCAATTGGAGAAGAAAAAAAGAAAATTTGGGAAATTTAGTGACACTAAGAAAATGGCCTGGGTTTTATGAGGTGCAGTGCAAAGGACGAAAAGATGCCAAAAGTAAGCTCACAGATGTTGCAAAAGCAGGGGGAAAAAGTCAAGGAGGAAGACACAACTTAGGGGGGCAAGATATGAGGGACATGGCATGAATACATGAAACCAAAAAGAAAAAAAAAAAGAAAAAATCTTTCCCAAAGTCAAAGCCATCAAAATGCAGGCAGGCCATACGCCACCAAGGGCAGGCACATGCAGCAAAGCTTGCCAAAATTGATCCCCACTGAAGGCCAAAACAGAAAAGAAAGACTTACAAACACGCTGGAATGGGAGGACACCTTAAAGAATTGCAATTGGAGGAGAAAAAAAGAAAATTTGGGAAATTTAATGACTCTAAGAAAGTGGCCTGGGGTTTTTATCAGGTGCAGTGCCACGGACCAAAAGATGCCAAAACTAAGCTCACAGATGTTGCAAAAGCAGGGGAAAATGTCAAGGAGGAAGACACAACTTAGGGGGCAAGATATGAAGGACATGGCATGAACACTTCAGAAAACAACCAAAAACAGAAAAAAATCTTTCCCAAAGTCAAAGCCATCAAAAATGCAGGCAGGCCATACGGCCACCAAGGGCAGGCACATGCAGCAAAGCTTGCCAAAATTGATCCCCACTGAAGGTCAAAACAGAAAAGAAGGACCAACAAACACGCTGGAAATGTGTCAACATCAAAGGAATTGCAATTGGAGGAGAAAAAAAGAAAATTTGGGAAATTTAGTGACTCTAAGAAAATGGCCTGGGTTTATATCAGGTGCAGTGCAAAGGACCAAAGATGCCAAAACTAAGCTCACAGATGTTGCAAAAGCAGGGGAAAAAGTCAAGGAGGAAGACACAACTTAGGGGGCAAGATATGAAGGACATGGCATGAATACTTAAAAAAATAAAAAAATAAAAAAGAAAAAATCTTTCCCAAAGTCAAAGCCATCAAAATGCAGGCAGGCCATACGCCACCAAGGGCAGGCACATGCAGCAAAAGCTTGCCAAAATTGATCCCCACTGAAGGCCAAAACAGAAAAGAAGGACTTGCAAAAACGCTGGAATGGAGAAACATCAAAGGAATTGCAATTGGAGGAGAAAAAAAGAAAATTTGGGAAAATTTAGTGACTCTAAGAAAATGGCCTGGGTTTATATCAGGTGCAGTGCAAAGGACCAAAGATGCCCAAAACTAAGCTCACAGATGTTGCAAAAGCAGGGGAAAAAGTCAAGGAGGAAGACACAACTTAGGGGGCAAGATATGAAGGACATGGCATGAATACTTAAAAAAATAAAAAAATAAAAAAGAAAAAATCTTTCCCAAAGTCAAAGCCATCAAAATGCAGGCAGGCCATACGCCAGCAAGGGCAGGCACATGCAGCAAAGCTTGCCCAAAATTGATCCCCACTGAAGGCCAAAACAGAAAAGAAGGACTTGCAAAAACGCTGGAATGGAGAAACATCAAAGGAATTGCAATTGGAGGAGAAAAAAAGAAAATTTGGGAAATTTAGTGACATTAAGAAAATGGCCTGGGGTTTTTATCAGGTGCAGTGCAAAGGACCAAAAGGTGCCAAAACGAAGCTCACAGATGTTGCAAAAGCAGGGGAAAAAGTCAAGGAGGAAGACAGAACTTAGGGAGCAAAATATGAAGGACATGGCATAAATACTTAAAACAAAAAAAAAACAAAAATAGAAAAAATCTTTCCCAAAGTCAAAGCCATCAAAATGCAGGCAGGGCCATACGCCACCAAGGGCAGGCACATGGAGCAAAGCTTGCCAAAATTGATCCCCCACTGAAGGCCAAAACAGAAAAGAAGGACTTGCAAACACGCTGGAATGGAGAAACATCAAAGGAATTGCAATTGGAGGAGAAAATAGAAAATTTTGGGAAATTTAGTGACATTAAGAAAATGGCCTGGGGTTTTATCAGGTGCAGTACAAAGGACCAAAAGGTGCCCAAAACGAAGCTCACAGATGTTGCAAAAGCAGGGGAAAAAGTCAAGGAGGAAGACAGAACTTAGGGAGCAAAATATGAAGGACATGGCATAAATACTTAAAACAAAAAAAAAAACAAAAATAGAAAAAATCTTTCCCAAAGTCAAAGCCATCAAAATGCAGGCAGGCCATACGCCACCAAGGGCAGGCACATGCAGCAAAGCTTGCCAAAATTGATCCCCACTGAAGGCCAAAACAGAAAAGAAGGACCTACAAACACGCTGGAAAGGAGTCCAACATCAAAGAATTGCAATTGGAGGAGAAAACAAGAAAATTTTGGAAATTTAGTGACTCTAAGAAAATGGCCTGGGGTTTTATCAGGTGCTTTGCAAAGGACCAAAAGATGCAAAAACTAAGCTCACCAGATGTTGCAAAAGCAGGGGAAAAAGTCAAGGAGGAAGACACAACTTAGGGGGCAAGATATGAGGGACATGGCATAAATACTTACAATAATAATAAAAAAAAAAAAAAATAGCAAAAATCTTTCCCAAAGTCAAAGCCATCAAAATGCAGGCAGGCCATATGCCACCAAGGGCAGGCACATGCAGCAAAGCTTGCCAAAATTGATCCCCACTGAAAGCCAAAATAGAAAAGAAGGACCCTACAAACACGCTGGAAAGGAGTCAACATCAAAGGAATTGCAATTGGAGGAGAAAAAAAAGGAAATTTGGGGAAATTTAGTGACTCTAAGAAAATGGCCCGGGGTTTTATTAGGTGCAGTGCAAAGGACCAAAAGATGCAAAAACTAAGCTCACAGATGTTGCAAAAGCAGGGGAAAAATTCAAGGAGGAAGACACAACTTAGGGGGCAAGATATGAGGGACATGGCATGAATACTTAAAACAAAAAAAAAAAAAAAAAAAGAAAAAATCTTTCCCCAAAGTCAAAGCCATCAAAATGCAGGCAGGCCATACGCCACCAAGGGCAGGCACATGCAGCAAAGCTTGCCAAAATTGATCCCCACTGAAGGCCAAAACAGAAAAGAAGGACTTGCAAACATGCTGGAATGGAGAAACATCAAAGCAATTGCAATTGGAGGAGAAAAAAAGAAAATTTGGGGAAATTTAGTGACTCTAAGAAAATGGCCTGGGGTTTTATCAGGTGCAGTGCAAAGGACCAAAAGGTGCCAAAACTAAGCTCACAAATGTTGCAAAAGCAGGGGAAAATGTCAAGGAGGGAAGACAAGAACTTAGGGGACAAGATATGAGGGACATGGCATGAACACTTCAGAAAACAACCAAAAAAAGAAAAAAATCTTTCCCAAAGTCAAAGCCATCAAAAGGCATGGCCTGCCATCAAGTGCAGGGACATGCACCAAAGATTCCTCTATTGGTCCCCATTGAAATCGCAAGATTCCTTTTCCCTTCCCGAAAGGAAATGAAATTTCCTTTCGGGAAGGGCAAAGGAATCTTGCGAATCCCAAAAGAAAGGCTTACAAACACTCTGGAAAGGAGATAGGTTCAAATGAAAATGCAATTGAAAAAAACAGAAAATCGGGAATTTTTAGTCTCTTGAAAAAATAGTCTGTGAGGAAATCAGCTGCATTGCAAAGGACCAAAAGGTGCCAAAACTAAGCTCACAGATGTTGCAAAAGCAGGGGAAAAAGTCAAGGAGGAAGACACAACTTAGGGAGCAAGATATGAGGGACATGGCATGAATACTTAATACAAAAAAAAAAAAAAAAAAAAATCCTTCCCAAAGTCAAAGCCATCAAAATGCAGGCAGGCCATACGGCACCAAGGGCAGGCACATGCAGCAAAGCTTGCCAAAATTGATCCCCCACTGAAGGCCAAACAGAAAAAGAAGGACCTACAAACACGCTGGAATGGAGACAACATCAAAGGATTTGCAATTGGAGGAGAAAAAAGGAAAATTTGGGAAATTTAGTGACACTAAGAAAATGGCCTGGGTTTTATGAGGTGCAGTGCAAAGGACGAAAAGATGCCAAAAGTAAGCTCACAGATGTTGCAAAAGCAGGGGAAAAAGTCAAGGAGGAAGACACAACTTAGGGGGCAAGATATGAGGGACATGGCATGAATACCTGAAATCAAAAGAAAAAAAAAGAAGAAATTTTTCCCAAAGTCAAAGCCATCAAAATGCAGGCAGGCCATACGCCACCAAGTGCAGGCTCATGCAGCAAAGCTTGCCAAAATTGATCCCACTGAAGGCCAAAACAGAAAAGAAAGACTTACAAACACGCTGGAATGGAGACACCTTAAAGAATTGCAATTGGAGGAGAAAAAAAGAAAATTTGGGAAATTTAATGACTCTAAGAAAGTGGCCAGGGGTTTTATCAGGTGCAGTGCCAGGGACCAAAAAGATGCCAAAACTAAGCTCACAGATGTTGCAAAAGCAGGGGAAAAAGTCAAGGAGGAAGACACAACTTAGGGGCAAGATATGAGGGACATGGCATGAACACTTCAGAAAACAACCAAAAACAGAAAAAAATCTTTCCCAAAGTCAAAGCCATCAAAATGCAGGCAGGCCATACGCCACCAAGGGCAGGCACATGCAGCAAAGCTTGCCAAAATTGATCCCCACTGAAGGCCAAAACAGTAAAGAAGGACCTACAAACACGCTGGAAAGGAGTCAACATCAAAGCAATTGCAATTGGAGGAGAAAAAAAGAAAATTTTGGAAATTTAGTGACTCTAAGAGAATGGCCTGGGGTTTTATCAGGTGCTTTGCAAAGGACCAAAAGATGCAAAAACTAAGCTCACAGATGTTGCAAAAGCAGGGGAAAAAGTCAAGGAGGAAGACAGAACTTAGGGGGCAAGATATGAGGGACATGGCAGAAATTCTTAAAAAAAACAAAAAAAAAAAAAAAAAGAAAAAATCTTTCCCAAAGTCAAAGCCATCAAAATGCAGGCAGGCCATACGCCACCAAGGGCAGGCACATGGAGCAAAGCTTGCCAAAATTGATCCCCACTGAAGGCCAAAACAGAAAAGAAGGACCTACAAACACGCTGGAAAGGAGTCAACATCAAAGGAATTGCAATTGGAGGAGAAAAAAAAGAAAATTTGGGAAATTTAGTGACTCTAAGAAAATGGCTCTGGGGTTTTATCAGGTGCAGTGCAAAGGACCCAAAAGGTGCCAAAACTAAGCTCACAAATGTTGCAAAAGCAGGGAAAATGTCAAGGAGGAAGACAGAACTTAGGGGGCAAGATATGAGGGACATGGCATGAACACTTCAGAAAACAACCAAAAAAAGAAAAAAATCTTTCCCAAAGTCAAAGCCATCAAAAGGCATGGCCTGCCATCAAGTGCAGGGACATGCACCAAAGATTCCTCTATTGGTCCCCATTGAAATCGCAAGATTCCTTTTCCCTTCCCGAAAGGAAATGAAATTTCCTTTCGGAAAAGGAAAAGGAATCTTGCGAATCCCTAAAGAACGGCTTACAAACACTCAGGAAAGGAGATAGGTTGAAATGAAATGCAATTGAAAAAAACAGAAAAATCGGGAATTTTAGTCTCTTCATAAAATAGGCTGTGAGGAAATCAGCTGCATTGCAAAGGACCAAAAGATGCCAAAACTAAGCTCACAGATGTTGCAAAAGCAGGGGAAAAAGTCAAGGAGGAAGACACAACTTAGGGAGCAAGATATGAGGGACATGGCAGGTTAACTTAAAATAATAAAAAAAAAAAAAAGAAAAAATGTTTCCCAAAGTCAAAACCATCAAAATGCAGGCAGGCCATACGCCACCAAGGGCAGGCACATGCAGCAAAGCTTGCCAAAATTGATCCCCACTGAAGGCCAAAACAGTAAAGAAGGACCTACAAACACGCTGGAAAGGAGTCAACATCAAAGGAATTGCAATAGGAGGAGAAAAAAAGAAAATTTGGGAAATTTAGTGACTCTAAGAAAATGGCCTGGGGTTTTATCAGGTGCAGTGCAAAGGACCAAAAGGTGCCAAAATGAAGCTCACAGATGTTGCAAAAGCAGGGGAAAAAGTCAAGGAGGAAGACACAACTTAGGGGCAAGATGTGAGGGACATGGCATGAATACTTCAAATATTAAAAAAAAAAAAAAGAAAAAATCTTTCCCAAAGTCAAAGCCATCAAATGCAGGCAGGCCATACGCCACCAAGGGCAGGCACATGGAGCAAAGCTTGCCAAAATTGATCCCCACTGAAGGCCAAAACAGAAAAAAGGACCTACAAAGACGCTGAAAGGAGTCAACATCAAAGGAATTGCAATTGGAGGAGAAAAATGAAAATTTGGGAAATTTAGTGACTCTAAGAAAATGGCCTGGGGTTTTATTAGGGGCAGTGAAAGGACCAAAGATGCCCAAAACTAAGCTCACAGATGTTGCAAAAGCAGGGGAAAAAGTCAAGGAGGAAGACACAACTTAGGGGGCAAGATATGAGGGACATGGCATGAATACATGAAACAAAAAAGAAAAAGAAAAGAAAAAAATCTTTCCCAAAGTCAAAGCCATCAAAATACAGGCAGGCCATACGCCACCAAGGGCAGGCACATGCAGCAAAGCTTGCCAAAATTGATCCCCACTGAAGGCCAAAACAGGAAAGAAGGACTTGCAAACACGCTGGAATGGAGACAACATCAAAGGAATTGCAATTGGAGGAGAAAAAAAGAAAATTTTGGAAATTTAGTGACTCTAAGAAAATGGCCTGGGTTTATATCAGGTGCAGTGCAAAGGACCAAAGATGCAAAAACTAAGCTCACAGATGTTGCAAAAGCAGGGAAAAATTCAAGGAGGAAGACACAACTTAGGGGGCAAGATATGAGGGACATGGCATGAATACTTAAAACAAAAAAAAAAAAAAAAAAGAAAAAAATCTTTCCCAAAGTCAAAGCCATCAAAATGCAGGCAGGCCATACGCACCAAGGGCAGGCACATGCAGCAAAGCTTGCCAAAATTGATCCCCACTGAAGGCAAAACAGAAATGAAGGAGTTGCAAACACGCTGGAATGGAGAAACATCAAAGGAATTGCAATTTGAGGAGAAAAAAAGAAAATTTTGGAAATTTAGTGACTCTAAGAAAATGGCCTGGGTTTATATCAGGTGCAGTGCAAAGGACCAAAGATGCAAAAACTAAGCTCACAGATGTTGCAAAAGCAGGGGAAAAAGTCAAGGAGGAAGACACAACTTAGGGGGCAAGATATGAGGGACATGGCATGAATACTTAAAACAAAAAAAAAAAAAAAAAAAGAAAAAATCTTTCCCAAAGTCAAAGCCATCAAAATACAGGCAGGCCATACGCCACCAAGGGCAGGCACATGCAGCAAAGCTTGCCAAAATTGATCCCCACTGAAGGCCAAAACAGAAAAGAAGGACCTACAAACACGCTGGAAAGGAGTCAACATCAAAGGAATTGCAATTGGAGGAGAAAAAAAGAAAATTTGGGAAATTGTGTGACTCTAAGAAAATGCCCGGGGGTTTTATCAGGTGCAGTGCAAAGGACCAAAAGGTGCCACAGCGAAGCTCACAGATGTTGCAAAAGCAGGGGAAAAAGTCAAGGAGGAAGACAGAACTTAGGGAGCAAAAATATGAAGGACATGGCATAAATACTTAAAACAAACAAAAAAACAAAAATAGAAAAAAATCTTTCCCAAAGTCAAAGCCATCAAAATGCAGGCAGGCCATATGCCACCAAGTGCAGGCACATGCAGCAAAGCTTGCCAAAATTGATCCCCACTGAAAAGCCAAAACAGAAAAGAAGGACCTACAAACACGCTGGAAAGGAGTCAACATCAAAGAAATTGCAATTGGAGGAGAAAAAAAGAAAATTTGGGAAATTTAGTGCCTGTAAGAAAATGGCCTGGGGTTTTATCAGGTGCAGTGCAAAGGACCAAAAGGGTGCCAAAACTAAGCTCACAAATGTTGCAAAAGCAGGGAAAATGTCAAGGAGGAAGACAGAACTTAGGGGGCAAGATATGAGGGGACATGGCATGAACACTTCAGAAAACAACCAAAAAAAGAAAAAAATCTTTCCCAAAGTCAAAGCCATCAAAAGGCATGGCCTGCCATCAAGTGCAGGGACATGCACCAAAGATTCCTCTATTGGTCCCCATTGAAATCGCAAGATTCCTTTTCCCTTCCCGAAAGGAAATGAAATTTCCTTTCGGGAAGGGAAAAGGAATCTTGCGAATCCCAAAAGAAAGGCTTACAAACACTCTGGAAAGGAGATAGGTTCAAATGAAATGCAATTGAAAAAAGCAGAAAATCGGGAATTTTAGTCTCTTCAAAAAATAGGCTGTGAGGAAATCAGCTGCATTGCAAAGGACCAAAAGGTGCCAAAACTAAGCTCACAGATGTTGCAAAAGCAGGGGAAAAAGTCAAGGAGGAAGACACAACTTAGGGAGCAAGATATGAGGGACATGGCATGAATACTTAATACAAAAAAAAAAAAAAAAAAAAAAAAATCCTTCCCAAAGTCAAAGCCATCAAAATGCAGGCAGGCCATACGCCACCAAGGGCAGGCACATGCAGCAAAGCTTGCCAAAATTGATCCCCACTGAAGGCCAAAACAGAAAAGAAGGACTTGCAAACATGCTGGAATGGAGAAACATCAAAGGAATTGCAATTGGAGGAGAAAAAAAGAAAATTTGGGAAAATTTAGTGACTCTAAGAAAATGGCCTGGGGTTTTATCAGGTGCAGTGCAAAGGACCAAAAGGTGCCAAAACTAAGCTCACAAATGTTGCAAAAGCAGGGGAAAATGTCAAGGACGAAGACAGAACTTAGGGGGCAAGATATGAGGGACATGGCATGAACACTTCAGAAAACAACCAAAAAAAGAAAAAAATCTTTCCCAAAGTCAAAGCCATCAAAAGGCATGGCCTGCCATCAAGTGCAGGGACATGCACCAAAGATTCCTCTATTGGTCCCCATTGAAATCGCAAGATTCCTTTTCCCTTCCGAAAGGAAATGAAATTTGCTTTCGGGAAGGGCAAAGGAATCTTGCGAATCCCAAAAGAAAGGCTTACAAACACTCTGGAAAGGAGATAGGTTCAAATGAAATGCAATTGGAAAAAGCAGAAAATCGGGAATTTTAGTCTCTTCAAAAAATAGGCTGTGAGGAAATCAGCTGCATTGCAAAGGACCAAAAGGTGCCAAAACTAAGCTCACAGATGTTGCAAAAGCAGGGAAAAAGTCAAGGAGGAAGACACAACTTAGGGAGCAAGATATGAGGGACATGGCATGAATACTTAATACAAAAAAAAAAAAAAAAAAAAAAAATCCTTCCCAAAGTCAAAGCCATCAAAATGCAGGCAGGCCATACGCCACCAAGGGCAGGCACATGCAGCAAAGCTTGCCAAAATTGATCCCCACTGAAGGCCAAAACAGAAAAGAAGGACCTACAAACACGCTGGAAAGGAGTCAACATCAAAGGAATTGCAATTGGAGGAGAAAAAAAGAAAATTTGGGAAATTTAGTGACTCTAAGAAAATGGCCTGGGGTTTTATTAGGTGCAGTGCAAAGGACCAAAAGATGCCAAAACTAAGCTCACAGATGTTGCAAAAGCAGGGGAAAAGTCAAGGAGGAAGACGCAACTTAGGGGGCAAGATGTGAGGGACATGGCATGAATACTTAAAATATTAAAAAAAAAAAATAGCAAAAATCTTTCCCAAAGTCAAAGCCATCAAAATGCAGGCAGGCCATACGGCACCAAGGGCAGGCACATGCAGCAAAGCTTGCCAAAATTGATCCCCACTGAAGGCCAAAACAGAAAAGAAGCACTTGCAAACACGCTGGAAAAGGTGTCAACATCAAAGGAATTGCAATTGGAGGAGAAAAAAAACAAAATTTGGGAATTGTGTGACTCTAAGAAAATGGCCCGGGGTTTTATCAGGTGCAGTGCAAAGGACCAAAAGGTGCCACAGCGAAGCTCACAGATGTTGCAAAAGCAGGGGAAAAAGTCAAGGAGGAAGACAGAACTTAGGGAGCAAAATATGAAGGACATGGCATAAATACTTAAAACAAACAAAAAAACAAAAAATAGAAAAAATCTTTCCCAAAGTCAAAGCCATCAAAATGCAGGCAGGCCATATGCCACCAAGTGCAGGCACATGCAGCAAAGCTTGCCAAAATTGATCCCCACTGAAAGCCAAAACAGAAAAGAAGGACCTACAAACACGCTGGAAAGGAGTCAACATCAAAGGAATTGCAATTGGAGGAGAAAAAAAAGAAAATTTGGGAAATTTAGTGCCTGTAAGAAAATGGCCTGGGGTTTTATCAGGTGCAGTGCAAAGGACCAAAAGGTGCCAAAACTAAGCTCACAAATGTTGCAAAAGCAGGGAAAATGTCAAGGAGGAAGACAGAACTTAGGGGGCAAGATATGAGGGACATGGCATGAACACTTCAGAAAACAACCAAAAAAAGAAAAAAATCTTTCCCAAAGTCAAAGCCATCAAAAGGCATGGCCTGCCATCAAGTGCAGGGACATGCACCAAAGATTCCTCTATTGGTCCCCATTGAAATCGCAAGATTCCTTTTCCCTTCCCGAAAGGAAATGAAATTTCCTTTCGGGAAGGGCAAAGGAATCTTGCGAATCCCAAAAGAAAGGCTTACAAACACTCTGGAAAGGAGATAGGTTCAAATGAAATGCAATTGAAAAAAGCAGAAAATCGGGAATTTTAGTCTCTTCAAAAAATAGGCTGTGAGGAAATCAGCTGCATTGCAAAGGACCAAAAGGTGCCAAAACTAAGCTCACAGATGTTGCAAAAGCAGGGGAAAAAGTCAAGGAGGAAGACACAACTTAGGGAGCAAGATATGAGGGACATGGCATGAATACTTAATACAAAAAAAAAAAAAAAAAAAAAAATCCTTCCCAAAGTCAAAGCCATCAAAATGCAGGCAGGCCATACGCCACCAAGGGCAGGCACATGCAGCAAAGCTTGCCAAAATTGATCCCCACTGAAGGCCAAAACAGAAAAGAAGGACTTGCAAACATGCTGGAATGGAGAAACATCAAAGCAATTGCAATTGGAGGAGAAAAAAAGAAAATTTGGGAAATTTAGTGACTCTAAGAAAAATGGCCTGGGGTTTTATCAGGTGCAGTGCAAAGGACCAAAAGGTGCCAAAACTAAGCTCACAAATGTTGCAAAAGCAGGGGAAAATGTCAAGGACGAAGACAGAACTTAGGGGGCAAGATATGAGGGGACATGGCATGAACACTTCAGAAAACAACCAAAAAAAGAAAAAAATCTTTCCCAAAGTCAAAGCCATCAAAAGGCATGGCCTGCCATCAAGTGCAGGGACATGCACCAAAGATTCCTCTATTGGTCCCCATTGAAATCGCAAGATTCCTTTTCCCTTCCCGAAAGGAAATGAAATTTGCTTTCGGGAAGGGCAAAGGAATCTTGCGAATCCCAAAAGAAAGGCTTACAAACACTCTGGAAAGGAGATAGGTTCAAATGAAATGCAATTGGAAAAAGCAGAAAATCGGGAATTTTAGTCTCTTCAAAAAATAGGCTGTGAGGAAATCAGCTGCATTGCAAAGGACCAAAAGGTGCCAAAACGAAGCTCACAGATGTTGCAAAAGCAGGGAAAAAGTCAAGGAGGAAGACACAACTTAGGGAGCAAGATATGAGGGACATGGCATGAATACTTAATACAAAAAAAAAAAAAAAAAAAAAAAAAATCCTTCCCCAAAGTCAAAGCCATCAAAATGCAGGCAGGCCATACGGCACCAAGGGCAGGCACATGCAGCAAAGCTTGCCAAAATTGATCCCCACTGAAGGCCAAAACAGAAAAGAAGGACCTACAAACACGCTGGAATGGAGACAACATCAAAGGATTTGCAATTGGAGAAGAAAAAAAGAAAAATTTGGGAAATTTAGTGACACTAAGAAAATGGCCTGGGTTTTTATGAGGTGCAGTGCAAAGGACGAAAAGATGCCAAAAGTAAGCTCACAGATGTTGCAAAAGCAGGGGAAAAAGTCAAGGAGGAAGACACAACTTAGGGGGCAAGATATGAGGGACATGGCATGAATACATGAAACCAAAAAGAAAAAAAAAGAAAAAATCTTTCCCAAAGTCAAAGCCATCAAAATGCAGGCAGGCCATACGCCACCAAGGGCAGGCACATGCAGCAAAGCTTGCCAAAATTGATCCCCACTGAAGGCCAAAACAGAAAAGAAAGACTTACAAACACGCTGGAATGGAGACACCTTAAAGAATTGCAATTGGAGGAGAAAAAAAGAAAATTTGGGAAATTTAATGACTCTAAGAAAGTGGCCTGGGGTTTTATCAGGTGCAGTGCCACGGACCAAAAGATGCCAAAACTAAGCTCACAGATGTTGCAAAAGCAGGGGAAAATGTCAAGGAGGAAGACACAACTTAGGGGGCAAGATATGAGGGACATGGCATGAACACTTCAGAAAACAACCAAAAACAGAAAAAAATCTTTCCCAAAGTCAAAGCCATCAAAATGCAGGCAGGCCATACGCCACCAAGGGCAGGCACATGCAGCAAAGCTTGCCAAAATTGATCCCCACTGAAGGTCAAAACAGAAAAGAAGGACCAACAAACACGCTGGAAATGTGTCAACATCAAAGGAATTGCAATTGGAGGAGAAAAAAAAGAAAATTTGGGAAATTTAGTGACTCTAAGAAAATGGCCTGGGTTTATATCAGGTGCAGTGCAAAGGACCAAAGATGCCAAAACTAAGCTCACAGATGTTGCAAAAGCAGGGGAAAAAGTCAAGGAGGAAGACACAACTTAGGGGGCAAGATATGAAGGACATGGCATGAATACTTAAAAAAATAAAAAAATAAAAAAGAAAAAAATCTTTCCCAAAGTCAAAGCCATCAAAATGCAGGCAGGCCATACGCCACCAAGGGCAGGCACATGCAGCAAAGCTTGGCAAAATTGATCCCCACTGAAGGCCAAAATAGAAAAGAAGGACTTGCAAACACGCTGGAATGGAGAAACATCAAAGGAATTGCAATTGGAGGAGAAAAAAAGAAAATTTGGGAAATTTAGTGACATTAAGAAAATGGCCTGGGGTTTTATCAGGTGCAGTGCAAAGGACCAAAAGGTGCCAAAACGAAGCTCACAGATGTTGCAAAAGCAGGGGAAAAAGTCAAGGAGGAAGACAGAACTTAGGGAGCAAAATATGAAGGACATGGCATAAATACTTAAAACAAAAAAAAAAAAACAAAAATAGAAAAAATCTTTCCCAAAGTCAAAGCCATCAAAATGCAGGCAGGCCATACGCCACCAAGGGCAGGCACATGCAGCAAAGCTTGCCAAAATTGATCCCCACTGAAGGCCAAAACAGAAAAGAAGGACTTGCAAACACGCTGGAATGGAGAAACATCAAAGGAATTGCAATTGGAGGAGAAAATAGAAAATTTGGGAAATTTAGTGACATTAAGAAAATGGCCTGGGGTTTTATCAGGTGCAGTACAAAGGACCAAAAGGTGCCAAAACGAAGCTCACAGATGTTGCAAAAGCAGGGGAAAAAGTCAAGGAGGAAGACAGAACTTAGGGAGCAAAATATGAAGGACATGGCATAAATACTTAAAACAAAAAAAAAACAAAAACAGAAAAAATCTTTCCCAAAGTCAAAGCCATCAAAATGCAGGCAGGCCATACGCCACCAAGGGCAGGCACATGGAGCAAAGCTTGCCAAAATTGATCCCCACTGAAGACCAAAACAGAAAAGAAGGACCTACAAAGACGCTGGAAAGGAGTCAACATCAAAGAATTGCAATTGGAGGAGAAAACAAGAAAATTTTGGAAATTTAGTGACTCTAAGAAAATGGCCTGGGGTTTTATCAGGTGCTTTGCAAAGGACCAAAAGATGCCAAAACTAAGCTCACAGATGTTGCAAAAGCAGGGGAAAAAGTCAAGGAGGAAGACACAACTTAGGGGGCAAGATATGAGGGACATGGCATAAATACTTACAATAATAATAAAAAAAAAAAAAAAAAATAGCAAAAATCTTTCCCAAAGTCAAAGCCATCAAAAATGCAGGCAGGCCATATGCCACCAAGGGCAGGCACATGCAGCAAAGCTTGCCAAAATTGATCCCCACTGAAGGCCAAAACAGAAAAGAAGGACCTACAAACACGCTGGAAAGGAGTCAACATCAAAGGAATTGCAATTGGAGGAGAAAAAAAAGGAAATTTGGGAAATTTAGTGACTCTAAGAAAATGGCCCGGGTTTTATTAGGTGCAGTGCAAAGGACCAAAAAGATGCCAAAACTAAAGCTCACAGATGTTGCAAAAGCAGGGGAAAAAGTCAAGGAGGAAGACACAACTTAGGGAGCAACATATGAGGGACATGGCATGAATACATGAAACAAAAAAAAAAAAAAAAAGAAAAAATCTTTCCCAAAGTCAAAGCCATCAAAATACAGGCAGGCCATATGGCACCAAGGGCAGGCACATGCAGCAAAGCTTGCCAAAATTGATCCCCACTGAAGGCCAAAACAGGAAGAAGGACTTGCAAACACGCTGGAATGGAGACAACATCAAAGGATTTGCAATTGGAGGAGAAAAAATGAAAATTTTGGAAATTTAGTGACTCTAAGAAAATGGCCTGGGTTTATATCAGGTGCAGTGCAAAGGACCAAAGATGCAAAAAACTAAGCTCACAGATGTTGCAAAAGCAGGGGAAAAATTCAAGGAGGAAGACACAACTTAGGGGGCAAGATATGAGGGACATGGCATGAATACTTAAAACAAAAAAAAAAAAAAAAAAGAAAAAATCTTTCCCAAAGTCAAAGCCATCAAAATGCAGGCAGGCCATACGCCACCAAGGGCCAGGCACATGCAGCAAAGCTTGCCAAAATTGATCCCCACTGAAGGCCAAAACAGAAAAGAAGGACTTGCAAACATGCTGGAATGGGAGAAACATCAAAGCAATTGCAATTGGAGGAGAAAAAAAGAAAATTTGGGAAATTTAGTGACTCTAAGAAAATGGCCTGGGGTTTTATCAGGTGCAGTGCAAAGGACCAAAAGGTGCCAAAACTAAGCTCACAAATGTTGCAAAAGCAGGGGAAAATGTCAAGGAGGAAGACAGAACTTAGGGGACAAGATATGAGGGACATGGCATGAACACTTCAGAAAACAACCAAAAAAGAAAAAAATCTTTCCCAAAGTCAAAGCCATCAAAAGGCATGGCCTGCCATCAAGTGCAGGGACATGCACCAAAGATTCCTCTATTGGTCCCCATTGAAATCGCAAGATTCCTTTTCCCTTCCCGAAAGGAAATGAAATTTCCTTTCGGGAAGGGCAAAGGAATCTTGCGAATCCCAAAAGAAAGGCTTACAAACACTCTGGAAAGGAGATAGGTTCAAATGAAATGCAATTGAAAAAAGCAGAAAATCGGAATTTTAGTCTCTTGAAAAAATAGTCTGTGAGGAAATCAGCTGCATTGCAAAGGACCAAAAGGTGCCAAAACTAAGCTCACAGATGTTGCAAAGCAGGGGAAAAAGTCAAGGAGGAAGACACAACTTAGGGAGCAAGATATGAGGGACATGGCATGAATACTTAATACAAAAAAAAAAAAAAAAAAAAAAATCCTTCCCAAAGTCAAAGCCATCAAAAAGCAGGCAGGCCATACGGCACCAAGGGCAGGCACATGCAGCAAAGCTTGCCAAAATTGATCCCCACTGAAGGCCAAAACAGAAAAGAAGGACCTACAAACACGCTGGAATGGAGACAACATCAAAGGATTTGCAATTGGAGGAGAAAAAAGGAAAATTTGGGAAATTTAGTGACACTAAGAAAATGGCTGGGTTTTATGAGGTGCAGTGCAAAGGACGAAAAGATGCCAAAAGTAAGCTCACAGATGTTGCAAAAGCAGGGGAAAAAGTCAAGGAGGAAGACACAACTTAGGGGGCAAGATATGAGGGACATGGCATGAACACTTCAGAAAACAACCAAAAACAGAAAAAAATCTTTCCCAAAGTCAAAGCCATCAAAATGCAGGCAGGCCATACGCCACCAAGGGCAGGCACATGCAGCAAAGCTTGCCAAAATTGATCCCCACTGAAGGCCAAAACAGTAAAGAAGGACCTACAAACACGCTGGAAAGGAGTCAACATCAAAGCAATTGCAATTGGAGGAGAAAAAAAGAAAATTTTGGAAATTTAGTGACTCTAAGAGAATGGGCTGGGGTTTTATCAGGTGCTTTGCAAAGGACCAAAAGATGCAAAAACTAAAGCTCACAGATGTTGCAAAAGCAGGGGAAAAAGTCAAGGAGGAAGACAGAACTTAGGGGGCAAGATATGAGGGACATGGCAGAAATTCTTAAAAAAAACAAAAAAAAAAAAAAAAAAGAAAAAATCTTTCCCAAAGTCAAAGCCATCAAAATGCAGGCAGGCCATACGCCACCAAGGGCAGGCACATGGAGCAAAGCTTGCCAAAATTGATCCCCACTGAAGGCCAAAACAGAAAAGAAGGACCTACAAACACGCTTGAAAGGAGTCAACATCAAAGGAATTGCAATTGGAGGAGAAAAAAAGAAAATTTGGGAAATTTTATGACTCTATGAAAATGGCCTGGGGTGTTATCAGGTGCAGTGCAATGGACCAAAAGATGCCAAAACTAAGCTCACAGATGTTGCAAAAGCAGGGGAAAAAGTCAAGGAGGAAGACACAACTTAGGGGGCAAGATATGAGGGACATGGCATGAATACTTACAATAATAATAAAAAAAAAAAAAAAAAGAAAAAATCTTTCCCAAAGTCAAAGCCATCAAAATGCAGGCAGGCCATACGCCACCAAGGGCAGGCACATGCAGCAAAGCTTGCCAAAATTGATCCCCTACTGAAGGCCAAAACAGAAAAGAAGGACCTACAAACACGCTGGAAAGGTGTCAACATCAAAGGAATTGCAATTGGAGGAGAAAAAAAGAAAATTTGGGAAATTTAGTGACTCTAAGAAAATGGCCTGGGGTTTTATCAGGTGCAGTGCAAAGGACCAAAGGTGCCAAAACTAAGCTCACAAATGTTGCAAAAGCAGGGAAAATGTCAAGGAGGAAGACAGAACTTATGGGGCAAGATATGAGGGACATGGCATGAACACTTCAGAAAACAACCAAAAAAAGAAAAAAAATCTTTCCCAAAGTCAAAGCCATCAAAAGGCATGGCCTGCCATCAAGTGCAGGGACATGCACCAAAGATTCCTCTATTGGTCCCCATTGAAATCGCAAGATTCCTTTTCCCTTCCCGAAAGGAAATGAAGTTTCCTTTCGGGAAGGGAAAAGGAATCTTGCGAATCCCAAAAGAAAGGCTTACAAACACTCTGGAAAGGAGATAGGTTCAAATGAAATGCAATTGAAAAAAGCAGAAAATCGGGATTATTGTCTCTTCAAAAATAGGCTGTGAGGAAATCAGCTGCATTGCAAAGGACCAAAAGGTGCCAAAACTAAGCTCACAGATGTTGCAAAAGCAGGGGAAAAAGTCAAGGAGGAAGACACAACTTAGGGAGCAAGATATGAGGGACATGGCATGAATTCATAAAAAAAACCAAAAAAAAAAAAAAAAGAAAAAATCCTTCCCAAAGTCAAAGCCATCAAAATGCAGGCAGGCCATACGCCACCAAGGGCAGGCACATGGAGCAAAGCTTGCCAAAATTGATCCCCACTGAAGGCCAAAACAGAAAAAAGGACCTACAAAGACGCTGGAAAGGAGTCAACATCAAAGGAATTGCAATTGGAGGAGAAAAATGAAAATTTGGGAAATTTAGTGACTCTAAGAAAATGGCCTGGGGTTTTATTAGGTGCAGTGCAAAGGACCAAAAGATGCCAAAACTAAGCTCACAGATGTTGCAAAAGCAGGGGAAAAAGTCCAAGGAAGGAGACGCAACTTAGGGGGCAAGATATGAGGGACATGGCATGAATACATGAAACAAAAAAGAAAAAGAAAAGAAAAAAATCTTTCCCAAAGTCAAAGCCATCAAAATACAGGCAGGCCATACGCCACCAAGGGCAGGCACATGCAGCAAAGCTTGCCAAAATTGATCCCCACTGAAGGACAAAACAGGAAAGAAGGACTTGCAAACACGCTGGAATGGAGACAACATCAAAGGAATTGCAATTGGAGGAGAAAAAAAGAAAATTTTGGAAATTTAGTGACTCTAAGAAAATGGCCTGGGTTTATATCAGGTGCAGTGCAAAGGACCAAAGATGCAAAAACTAAGCTCACAGATGTTGCAAAAGCAGGGGAAAAATTCAAGGAGGAAGACACAACTTAGGAGGCAAGATATGAGGGGACATGGCATGAATACTTAAAACAAAAAAAAAAAAAAAAAAGAAAAAATCTTTCCCAAAGACAAAGCCATCAAAATGCAGGCAGGCCATACGCCACCAAGGGCAGGCACATGCAGCAAAGCTTGCCAAAATTGATCCCCACTGAAGGCCAAAACAGAAATGAAGGAGTTGCAAACACGCTGGAATGGAGAAACATCAAAGGAATTGCAATTGGAGGAGAAAAAAAGAAAATTTTGGAAATTTAGTGACTCTAAGAAAATGGCCTGGGTTTATATCAGGTGCAGTGCAAAGGACCAAAGATGCAAAAACTAAGCTCACAGATGTTGCAAAAGCAGGGGAAAAAGTCAAGGAGGAAGACACAACTTAGGGGGAAAGATATGAGGGACATGGCATGAATACTTAAAACAAAAAAAAAAAAAAAAAAGAAAAAATCTTTCCCAAAGTCAAAGCCATCAAAATACAGGCAGGCCATACGCCACCAAGGGCAGGCACATGCAGCAAAGCTTGCCAAAATGATCCCCACTGAAGGCCAAAACAGAAAAGGAAGGACCTACAAACACGCTGGAAAGGAGTCAACATCAAAGGAATTGCAATTGGAGGAGAAAAAAAGAAAATTTGGGAAATTTAGTGACTCTAAGAAAATGGCCTGGGGTTTTATTAGGTGCAGTGCAAAGGACCAAAAGATGCCAAAACTAAGCTCACAGATGTTGCAAAAGCAGGGGAAAAAGTCAAGGAGGAAGACACAACTTAGGGGGCAAGATGTGAGGGACATGGCATGAATATTTAAATATTAAAAAAAAAAAATAGCAAAAATCTTTCCCAAAGTCAAAGCCATCAAAATGCAGGCAGGCCATACGGCACCAAGGGCAGGCACATGCAGCAAAGCTTGCCAAAATTGATCCCCACTGAAGGCCAAAACAGAAAAGAAGCACTTGCAAACACGCTGGAAAGGTGTCAACATCAAAGGAATTGCAATTGGAGGAGAAAAAAAGAAAATTTGGGAAATTGTGTGACTCTAAGAAAATGGCCCGGGGTTTTATCAGGTGCAGTGCAAAGGACCAAAAGGTGCCACAGCGAAGCTCACAGATGTTGCAAAAGCAGGGGAAAAAGTCAAGGAGGAAGACAGAACTTAGGGAGCAAAATATGAAGGACATGGCATAAATACTTAAAACAAACAAAAAAACAAAAATAGAAAAAATCTTTCCCAAAGTCAAAGCCATCAAAATGCAGGCAGGCCATATGCCACCAAGTGCAGGCACATGCAGCAAAGCTTGCCAAAATTGATCCCCACTGAAAGCCAAAACAGAAAAGAAGGACCTACAAACACGCTGGAAAGGAGTCAACATCAAAGGAATTGCAATTGGAGGAGAAAAAAAGAAAATTTGGGAAATTTAGTGCCTGTAAGAAAATGGCCTGGGGTTTTATCAGGTGCAGTGCAAAGGACCAAAAGGTGCCAAAACTAAGCTCACAAATGTTGCAATAGCAGGGAAAATGTCAAGGAGGAAGACAGAACTTAGCGGGCAAGATATGAGGGACATGGCATGAACACTTCAGAAAACAACCAAAAAAAGAAAAAAATCTTTCCCAAAGTCAAAGCCATCAAAAGGCATGGCCTGCCATCAAGTGCAGGGACATGCACCAAAGATTCCTCTATTGGTCCCCATTGAAATCGCAAGATTCCTTTTCCCTTCCCGAAATGAAATGAAATTTGCTTTCGGGAAGGGAAAAGGAATCTTGCGAATCCCAAAAGAAAGGCTTACAAACACTCTGGAAAGGAGATAGGTTCAAATGAAATGCAATTGAAAAAAGCAGAAAATCGGGAATTTTAGTCTCTTCAAAAAATAGGCTGTGAGGAAATCAGCTGCAGTGCAAAGGACCAAAAGGTGCCAAAACTAAGCTCACAGATGTTGCAAAAGCAGGGGAAAAAGTCAAGGAGGAAGACACAACTTAGGGAGCAAGATATGAGGGACATGGCATGAATACTTAATACAAAAAAAAAAAAAAAAAAAAAAATCCTTCCCAAAGTCAAAGCCATCAAAATGCAGGCAGGCCATACGGCACCAAGGGCAGGCACATGCAGCAAAGCTTGCCAAAATTGATCCCCACTGAAGGCCAAAACAGAAAAGAAGGACTTGCAAACATGCTGGAATGGAGAAACATCAAAGCAATTGCAATTGGAGGAGAAAAAAAGAAAATTTGGGAAATTTAGTGACTCTAAGAAAATGGCCTGGGGTTTTATCAGGTGCAGTGCAAAGGACCAAAAGGTGCCAAAACTAAGCTCACAAATGTTGCAAAAGCAGGGGAAAATGTCAAGGACGAAGACAGAACTTAGGGGGCAAGATATGAGGGACATGGCATGAACACTTCAGAAAACAACCAAAAAAAGAAAAAAATCTTTCCCAAAGTCAAAGCCATCAAAAGGCATGGCCTGCCATCAAGTGCAGGGACATGCACCAAAGATTCCTCTATTGGTCCCCATTGAAATCGCAAGATTCCTTTTCCCTTCCCGAAAGGAAATGAAATTTGCTTTCGGGAAGGGCAAAGGAATCTTGCGAATCCCAAAAGAAAGGCTTACAAACACTCTGGAAAGGAGATAGGTTCAAATGAAATGCAATTGGAAAAAGCAGAAAATCGGGAATTTTAGTCTCTTCAAAAAATAGGCTGTGAGGAAATCAGCTGCATTGCAAAGGACCAAAAGGTGCCAAAACTAAGCTCACAGATGTTGCAAAAGCAGGGGAAAAAGTCAAGGAGGAAGACACAACTTAGAGAGCAAGATATGAGGGACATGGCATGAATACTTAATACAAAAAAAAAAAAAAAAAAAAAAAAATCCTTCCCAAAGTCAAAGCCATCAAAATGCAGGCAGGCCATACGCCACCAAGGGCAGGCACATGCAGCAAAGCTTGCCAAAATTGATCCCCACTGAAGGCCAAAACAGAAAAGAAGGACCTACAAACACGCTGGAATGGAGACAACATCAAAGGATTTGCAATTGGAGAAGAAAAAAAGAAAATTTGGGAAATTTAGTGACTCTAAGAAAATGGCCTGGGTTTTATGAGGTGCAGTGCAAAGGACGAAAAGATGCCAAAAGTAAGCTCACAGATGTTGCAAAAGCAGGGGAAAAAGTCAAGGAGGAAGACACAACTTAGGGGGCAAGATATGAGGGACATGGCATGAATACATGAAACCAAAAAGAAAAAAAAAAGAAAAAAACTTTCCCAAAGTCAAAGCCATCAAAATGCAGGCAGGCCATACGCCACCAAGGGCAGGCACATGCAGCAAAGCTTGCCAAAATTGATCCCCACTGAAGGCCAAAACAGAAAAGAAAGACTTACAAACACGCTGGAATGGAGACACCTTAAAGAATTGCAATTGGAGGAGAAAAAAAGAAAATTTGGGAAATTTAATGACTCTAAGAAAGTGGCCTGGGGTTTTATCAGGTGCAGTGCCACGGACCAAAAGATGCCAAAACTAAGCTCACAGATGTTGCAAAAGCAGGGGAAAATGTCAAGGAGGAAGACACAACTTAGGGGGCAAGATATGAGGGACATGGCATGAACACTTCAGAAAACAACCAAAAACAGAAAAAAATCTTTCCCAAAGTCAAAGCCATCAAAATGCAGGCAGGCCATACGCCACCAAGGGCAGGCACATGCAGCAAAGCTTGCCAAAATTGATCCCCACTGAAGGTCAAAACAGAAAAGAAGGACCAACAAACACGCTGGAAATGTGTCAACATCAAAGGAATTGCAATTGGAGGAGAAAAAAGAAAATTTGGGAAATTTAGTGACTCTAAGAAAATGGCCTGGGTTTATATCAGGTGCAGTGCAAAGGACCAAAAGATGCCAAAACTAAGCTCACAGATGTTGCAAAAGCAGGGGAAAAAGTCAAGGAGGAAGACACAACTTAGGGGGCAAGATATGAAGGACATGGCATGAATACTTAAAAAAATAAAAAAATAAAAAAGAAAAAATCTTTCCCAAAGTCAAAGCCATCAAAATGCAGGCAGGCCATACGCCACCAAGGGCAGGCACATGCAGCAAAGCTTGGCAAAATTGATCCCCACTGAAGGCCAAAATAGAAAAGAAGGACTTGCAAACACGCTGGAATGGAGAAACATCAAAGGAATTGCAATTGGAGGAGAAAAAAAGAAAATTTGGGAAATTTAGTGACATTAAGAAAATGGCCTGGGGTTTTATCAGGTGCAGTGCAAAGGACCAAAAGGTGCCAAAACGAAGCTCACAGATGTTGCAAAAGCAGGGGAAAAAGTCAAGGAGGAAGACAGAACTTAGGGAGCAAAATATGAAGGACATGGCATAAATACTTAAAACAAAAAAAAAAACAAAAATAGAAAAAATCTTTCCCAAAGTCAAAGCCATCAAAATGCAGGCAGGCCATACGGCACCAAGGGCAGGCACATGCAGCAAAGCTTGCCAAAATTGATCCCCACTGAAGGCCAAAACAGAAAAGAAGGACTTGCAAACACGCTGGAATGGAGAAACATCAAAGGAATTGCAATTGGAGGAGAAAATAGAAAATTTGGGAAATTTAGTGACATTAAGAAAATGGCCTGGGGTTTTATCAGGTGCAGTACAAAGGACCAAAAGGTGCCAAAACGAAGCTCACAGATGTTGCAAAAGCAGGGGAAAAAGTCAAGGAGGAAGACAGAACTTAGGGAGCAAAATATGAAGGACATGGCATAAATACTTAAAACAAACAAAAAAACAAAAATAGAAAAAATCTTTCCCAAAGTCAAAGCCATCAAAATGCAGGCAGGCCATACGCCACCAAGGGCAGGCACATGCAGCAAAGCTTGCCAAAATTGATCCCCACTGAAGGCCAAAACAGAAAAGAAGGACCTACAAACACGCTGGAAAGGAGTCAACATCAAAGAATTGCAATTGGAGGAGAAAACAAGAAAATTTTGGAAATGTAGTGACTCTAAGAAAATGGCCTGGGGTTTTATCAGTTGCTTTGCAAAGGACCAAAAGATGCAAAAACTAAGCTTACAGATGTTGCAAAAGCAGGGGAAAAAGTCAAGGAGGAAGACACAACTTAGGGGGCAAGATATGAGGGACATGGCATAAATACTTACAATAATAATAAAAAAAAAAAAAAATAGCAAAAATCTTTCCCAAAGTCAAAGCCATCAAAATGCAGGCAGGCCATATGCCACCAAGGGCAGGCACATGCAGCAAAGCTTGCCAAAATTGATCCCCACTGAAGGCCAAAACAGAAAAGAAGGACCTAAAAACACGCTGGAAAGGAGTCAACATCAAAGGAATTGCAATTGGAGGAGAAAAAAAGGAAATTTGGGAAATTTAGTGACTCTAAGAAAATGGCCCGGGGTTTTATTAGGTGCAGTGCAAAGGACCAAAAGATGCCAAAACTAAGCTCACAGATGTTGCAAAAGCAGGGGAAAAAGTCAAGGAGGAAGACACAACTTAGGGGGCAAGATATGAGGGACATGGCATGAACACTTCAGAAAACAACCAAAAACAGAAAAAAATCTTTCCCAAAGTCAAAGCCATCAAAATGCAGGCAGGCCATACGCCACCAAGGGCAGGCACATGCAGCAAAGCTTGCCAAAATTGATCCCCACTGAAGGCCAAAACAGTAAAGAAGGACCTACAAACACGCTGGAAAGGAGTCAACATCAAAGCAATTGCAATTGGAGGAGAAAAAAAGAAAATTTTGGAAATTTAGTGACTCTAAGAGAATGGCCTGGGGTTTTATCAGGTGCTTTGCAAAGGACCAAAAGATGCAAAAACTAAGCTCACAGATGTTGCAAAAGCAGGGGAAAAAGTCAAGGAGGAAGACAGAACTTAGGGGGCAAGATATGAGGGACATGGCAGGAATACTTAAAAAAAACAAAAAAAAAAAAAAAAGAAAAAATCTTTCCCAAAGTCAAAGCCATCAAAATGCAGGCAGGCCATACGCCACCAAGGGCAGGCACATGGAGCAAAGCTTGCCAAAATTGATCCCCACTGAAGGCCAAAACAGAAAAGAAGGACCTACAAACACGCTTGAAAGGAGTCAACATCAAAGGAATTGCAATTGGAGGAGAAAAAAAGAAAATTTGGGAAATTTATGACTCTATGAAAATGGCCTGGGGTGTTATCAGGTGCAGTGCAAAGGACCAAAAGATGCCAAAACTAAGCTCACAGATGTTGCAAAAGCAGGGGAAAAAGTCAAGGAGGAAGACACAACTTAGGGGGCAAGATATGAGGGACATGGCATGAATACTTACAATAATAATAAAAAAAAAAAAAAAAGAAAAAATCTTTCCCAAAGTCAAAGCCATCAAAATGCAGGCAGGCCATACGCCACCAAGGGCAGGCACATGCAGCAAAGCTTGCCAAAATTGATCCCCTACTGAAGGCCAAAACAGAAAAGAAGGACCTACAAACACGCTGGAAAGGTGTCAACATCAAAGGAATTGCAATTGGAGGAGAAAAAAAGAAAATTTGGGAAATTTAGTGACTCTAAGAAAATGGCCTGGGGTTTTATCAGGTGCAGTGCAAAGGACCAAAAGGTGCCAAAACTAAGCTCACAAATGTTGCAAAAGCAGGGGAAAATGTCAAGGAGGAAGACAGAACTTATGGGGCAAGATATGAGGGACATGGCATGAACACTTCAGAAAACAACCAAAAAAAGAAAAAATCTTTCCCAAAGTCAAAGCCATCAAAAGGCATGGCCTGCCATCAAGTGCAGGGACATGCACCAAAGATTCCTCTATTGGTCCCCATTGAAATCGCAAGATTCCTTTTCCCTTCCCGAAAGGAAATGAAATTTCCTTTCGGGAAGGGAAAAGGAATCTTGCGAATCCCAAAAGAAAGGCTTACAAACACTCTGGAAAGGAGATAGGTTCAAATGAAATGCAATTGAAAAAAGCAGAAAATCGGGAATTTAGTCTCTTCAAAAAATAGGCTGTGAGGAAATCAGCTGCATTGCAAAGGACCAAAAGGTGCCAAAACTAAGCTCACAGATGTTGCAAAAGCAGGGGAAAAAGTCAAGGAGGAAGACACAACTTAGGGAGCAAGATATGAGGGACATGGCATGAATACTTAATACAAAAAAAAAAAAAAAAAAAAAAAAATCCTTCCCAAAGTCAAAGCCATCAAAATGCAGGCAGGCCATACTGCACCAAGGGCAGGCACATGCAGCAAAGCTTGCCAAAATTGATCCCCACTGAAGGCCAAAACAGAAAAGAAGGACCTACAAACACGCTGGAATGGAGACAACATCAAAGGATTTGCAATTGGAGGAGAAAAACTGAAAATTTGGGAAATTTAATGACTCTTAGAAAGTGGCCTGGAGTTTTATCAGGTGCAGTGCAAAGGAGGAAAAGATGCCAAAACTAAGCTCACAGATGTTGCAAAAGCAGGGGAAAAAGTCAAGGAGGAAGACACAACTTAGGGGGCAAGATATGAGGGACATGGCATGAATACATGAAACAAAAAAGAAAAAAAAAGGAAAAAATCTTTCCCAAAGTCAAAGCCATCAAAATGCAGGCAGGCCATACGCCACCAAGGGCAGGCACATGCAGCAAAGCTTGCCAAAATTGATCCCCACTGAAGGCCAAAACAGAACACGCTGGAAAGGAGTCAACATCAAAGGAATTGCAATTGGAGGAGAAAAAATGAAAATTTGGGAAATTTAGTGACTCTAAGAAAATGGCCTGGGTTTATATCAGGTGCAGTGCAAAGGACCAAAAGATGCCAAAACTAAGCTCACAGATGTTGCAAAAGCAGGGGAAAAAGTCAAGGAGGAAGACACAACTTAGGGAGCAAAATATGAAGGACATGGCATAAATACTTAAAACAAACAAAAAAAAAAAATAGAAAAAATCTTTCCCAAAGTCAAAGCCATCAAAATGCAGGCAGGCCATACGCCAGCAAGGGCAGGCACATGCAGCAAAGCTTGCCAAAATTGATCCCCACTGAAGGCCAAAACAGAAAAGAAGGACTTACAAACACGCTGGAATGGAGACAACATGAAAGGAATTCAATTTCTATGAGAAAAAAAGAAAATTTGGGTAAGTTAGTGATTCTAAGAAAATGGCCTGGGGTTTTATCAGGTGCAGTGCAAAGGACCAAAAGATGCCAAAACTAAGCTCACAGATGTTGCAAAAGCAGGGGAAAAAGTCAAGGAGGAAGACAGAACTTAGGGGGCAAGATATGAGGGACATGGCATGAACACTTCAGAAAACAACCAAAAAAAAGAAAAAATCTTTCCCAAAGCTAAAGCCATCAAAAGGCATTGCCTGCCATCATGTGCAGGGACATGCACCAAAGATTCCTCTATTGGTCCCCATTGAAATCGCAAGATTCCTTTTCCCTTCCCGAAAGGAAATGAAGTTTCCTTTCGGGAAGGGAAAAGGTATCTTGCGGATACCATAAGAAAGGCTTTCAAACACTCTGGAAAGGAGATAGGTTCAAATGAAATGCAATTGAAAAAAGCAATGCAATTGAAAATTGGGAATTTTAGTCTCTTCAAAAAATAGGCTGTGAGGATGTCAGCTGCATTGCAAAGGACCAAAAGGTGCCAAAAACTAAGCTCACAGATGTTGCAAAGCAGGGGAAAAAGTCAAGGCGGAAGACACGACTTAGGGGGCAAGATATGAGGGACATGGCATGAATACTTAAAACAAAAAAAAAAAAAAAAAAAAGCAAAAATCTTCCCAAAGTCAAAGCCATCAAAATGCAGGCAGGCCATACGGCACCAAGGGCAGGCACATGCAGCAAAGCTTGCCAAACTGATCCCCACTGAAGGCCAAAACAGAAAAGAAGGACTTGCAAACACGCTGGAATAAGGAGACAACATCAAAGGAATTGCAATTGGATGAGAAAAACAGAAAATTTTTGGAAATTTAGTGACTCTAAGAAAATGGCCTGGTTTTATATCAGGTGCAGTGCAAAGGACCAAAAGATGCCAAAACGAATCTCACAGATGTTGCAAAAGCAGGGGAAAAAGTCAAGGAGGAAGACACAACTTAGGGAGCAAAAATATGAAGGACATGGCATTAAATACTTAAAACAAACAAAAAAGCAAAAATAGAAAAAATCTTTCCCAAAGTCAAAGCCATCAAAGTGCAGGAAGGCCATACGCCACCAAGGGCAGGCACATGCAGCAAAGCTTGCAAATATTGATCCCCACTGAAGGCCAAAACAGGAAAGAAGGACCTACAAACACGCTGTAAAGGAGTCAACATCAAAGCAATTGCAATTGGAGGAGAAAAAAGGGAAATTTGGGGAATTTAGTGACTCTAAGAAAATGGCCTGGTTTATATCAGGTGCATTGCAAAGGACCAAAAGATGCCAAAACTAAGCTCACAGATGTTGCAAAAGCAGGGAAAAAGTCAAGGAGGAAGACAGAACTTAGGGAGCAAAAATATGAGGGACATGGCATGAATACTTAAAACAAACAAAAAAAAAAATAGAAAATATCTTTCCCAAAGTCAAAGCCATCAAAAGGCAGGCAGGCCATACGCCAGCAAGTGCAGGCACATGCAGCAAAGCTTGCCAAAATTGATCCCCACTGAAGGCCAAAACAGAAAAGAAGGACTTACAAACACGCTGGAATGGAGACAACATGAAAGGAATTCAATTTCTATGAGAAAAAAAGAAAATTTGGGTAAGTTAGTGATTCTAAGAAAATGGCCTGGGTTTTTATCAGGTTGCAGTGCAATAGGACCAAAAGATGCCAAAACTAAGCTCACAGATGTTGCAAAAGCAGGGGAAAAAGTCAAGGAGGAAGACACAACTTAGGGGCAAGATATGAGGGACATGGCATGAACACTTCAGAAAACAAACAAAAAAAAGAAAAAATCTTTCCCAAAGCCAAAGCCATCAAAAGGCATGGCCTGCCATCAAGTGGCAGGGACATGCACCAAAGATTCCTCTATTGGTCCCCATTGAAATCGCAAGATTCCTTTTCCCTTCCCGAAAGGGAAATGAAGTTTCCTTTCGGGAAGGGAAAAGGTATCTTGCGGATACGATAAGAAGGCTTTCAAACACTCTGAAAGGAGATAGGTTCAAATGAAATGCAATTGAATAAAGCAGAAAATTGGGAATTTTAGTCTCTTCAAAAAATAGTCTGTGAGGAAATCAGCTTGCATTGCAAAGGACCAAAAGGTGCCAAAACCTAGCTCACAGGATGTTGCAAAAGCAGGGAAAAAGTCAAGGAGGAAGACACAACTAAGGGAGCAAAGATTATGAGGAACATGGCATGAATACTTAGAATAATAAAAAAAAAAAAAAAAGAAAAAATCTTTCCCAATGTCAAAGCCATCAAAAGGCATGGCCTGCCATCAAGTGCAGGGACATGCACCAAAAAATTCCTCTATTGGTCCCCATTGAAATCGCAAGATTCCTTTTCCCTTCCCGAAAGGAAATGAAATTTCCTTTCGGGAAGGGAAAAGGAATCTTGCGAATCCCAAAAGAAAGGCTTACAAACACTCTGGAAAGGAGATAGGTGTCAAATGAAATGCAATTGAAAAAAGCAGAAAATTGGAATTTTAGTTCTCTTCAAAAAATATGCTGTGAGGAAATCACCTGCGTGGCAAAGGACCAAAAGGTGCCAAAACTAAGCTCACAGATGTTGCAAAAGCAGGGGAAAAAAGTCAAGGAGGAAGACACAACTTAGGGGGCAAGATATGAGGGACATGGCATGAATACTTAAAATAATAAAAAAAAAAAAAAGAAAAAATCTTTCCCAAAGTCAAAGCCATCAAAATGCAGGCAGACCATACGCCAGCAAGTGCAGGCACATGCAGCAAAGCTTGCCAAAATTGATCCCCACTGAAGGCCAAAACAGAAAAGAAGGACTTACAAACACGCTGGAATGGAGACAACATGAAAGGAATTCAATTTCTATGAGAAAAAAAGAAAATTTGGGTAAGTTAGTGATTCTAAGAAAATGGCCCTGGGGTTTTATCAGGTGCAGTGCAAAGGACCAAAAGATGCCAAAACGAATCTCACAGATGTTGCAAAAGCAGGGGAAAAAGTCAAGGAGGAAGACACAACTTAGGGGGCAAGATATGAGGGACATGGCATGAACACTTCAGAAAACAACCAAAATAAAGAAAAAAATCTTTCCCAAAGTCAAAGTCATCAAATGGCATGGCCTGCCATCAAGTGCAGGGACATGCACCAAAGATTCCTCTATTGGTCCCCATTGAAATCGCAAGATTCCTTTTCCCTTCCCGAAAGGAAATGAAATTTCCTTTCGGGAAAGGAAAAGGAATCTTGAGAATCCCAAAAGAAAGGCTTACAAACACTCTGGGAAAGGAGATAGGTTCAAATAAAATGCAATTGAAAAAAGCAGAAAATCGGGAATTTTAGTCTGTTCAAAAAAATAGGCTGTGAGGAAATCAGCTGCATTGCAAAGGACCAAAAGGTGCCAAAACTAAGCTCACAGATGTTGCAAAAGCAGGGAAAAAAGTAAAGGAGGAAGACACAACTTAGGGAGCAGGATATGAGGGACATGGCATGAATACTTAAAACAAAAAAAAAAAAAAAAGAAAAAATCTTTCCCAAAGTCAAAGCCATCAAAATGCAGGCAGGCCATACGCCAGCAAGTGCAGGCACATGCAGCAAAGCTTGCCAAAATTGATCCCCACTGAAGGCCAAAACAGAAAATAAAGATCTACAAACACGCTGGAATGGAGACAACATCTAAGGATTTGCAATTGGAGGAGAAAAAAAGGGAATTTTAGAAATATAGAGACTCTAAGAAAATGGCCTGGGTTTATATCAGGTGCATTGCAAAGGACCAAAAGGTGCCAAAACTAAGCTCACAGATGTTGCAAAAGCAGGGGAAAAAAGTCAAGGAGGAAGACAGAACTTAGGGGGCAAGATATGAGGGACATGGCATGAATACTTAAAACCAAAAAAAAAAAAAAAAGAAAAGAAAAAATCTTTCCCAAAGTCAAAGCCATTCAAAATGCAGGCAGGCCATACGCCACCAAGGGCAGGCACATGCAGCAAAGCTTGCCAAAATTGATCCCCACTGAAGGCCAAAACAGAAAAGAAGCACTTGCAAACACGCTGGAATGGAGACAACATCAAAGGAATTGCAATTGGAGGAGAAAAAAGAAAATTGGGAAATTTAGTGACACTAAGAAAATGGCCCGGTGTTTTATCAGGTGCAGTGCAAAGGACTAAAAGGTGCCACAGCGAAGCTCACAGATGTTGCAAAAGCAGGGGAAAAAGTCAAGGAGGAAGACAGAACTTAGGGGCAAGATATGAAGGACATGGCATGAATACTTAAAACAAACAAAAAAAAAAAAATAGAAAATATCTTTCCCAAAGTCAAAGCCATCAAAATGCAGGCAGGCCATACGCCAGCAAGTGCAGGCACATGCAGCAAAGCTTGCCAAAATTGATCCCCACTGAAGGCCAAAACAGAAAAGAAGGACTTACAAACACGCTGGAATGGAGACAACATGAAAGGAATTCAATTTCTATGAGAAAAAAAGAAAATTTGGGTAAGTTAGTGATTCTAAGAAAATGGCCTGGGGTTTTATCAGGTGCAGTGCAAAGGACCAAAAGATGCCAAAACTAAGCTCACAGATGTTGCAAAAGCAGGGGAAAAAGTCAAGGAGGAAGACAGAACTTAGGGGGCAAGATATGAGGGACATGGCATGAACACTTCAGAAAAACACCAAAAAAAGAAAAATCTTTCCCAAAGCCAAAGCCATCAAAAGGCATGGCCTGCCATCAAGTGCAGGGACATGCACCAAAGATTCCTCTATTGGTCCCCATTGAAATCCGCAAGATTCCTTTTCCCTTCCCGAAAGGAAATGAAATTTCCTTTCGGGAAGGGAAAAGGAATCTTGCGAATCCCAAAAGAAATGCTTACAAACACTCTGGAAAGGAGATAGGTTCAAATGAAATGCAATTGAAAAAAGCACAAAAATCGGGAATTTTAGTCTCTTCAAAAAATAGGCTGTGAGGAAATCAGCTGCATTGCAAAGGACCAAAAGGTGCCAAAATGAAGCTCACAGATGTTGCAAAAGCAGGGGAAAAAGTCAAGGAGGAAGACACAACTTAGGGGGCAAGATATGAGGGACATGGCATGAATACATGAAACCAAAAAGAAAAAAAAAGAAAAAATCTTTCCCAAAGTCAAAGCCATCAAAATGCAGGCAGGCCATACGGCACCAAGGGCAGGCACATGCAGCAAAGCTTGCCAAAATTGATCCCCACTGAAGGCCAAAACAGAAAAGAAGGACTTACAAACACGCTGGAATGGAGACACCTTAAAGAATTGCAATTGGAGGAGAAAAACTGAAAATTTGGGAAATTTAATGACTCTTAGAAAGTGGCCTGGAGTTTTATCAGGTGCAGTGCAAAGGACCAAAAGATGCCAAAACTAAGCTCACAGATGTTGCAAAAGCAGGGGAAAAAGTCAAGGAGGAAGACAGAACTTAGGGGGCAAGATATGAGGGACATGGCATGAACACTTCAGAAAACAACCAAAAAAAGAAAAAAATCTTTCCCAAAGTCAAAGCCATCAAAAGGCATGGCCTGCCATCAAGTGCAGGGACATGCACCAAAGATTCCTCTATTGGGTCCCCATTGAAATCGCAAGATTCCTTTTCCCTTCCCGAAAGGAAATGAAATTTCCTTTCAGGAAAGGAAAAGGGAATCTTGCGAATCCCTAAAGAACGGCTTACAAACACTCAGGAAAGGAGATAGGTTGAAATGAAATGCAATTGAAAAAGCAGAAAATCGGGAATTTTAGTCTCTTCAAAAAATAGGCTGTGAGGAAATCAGCTGCATTGCAAAGGACCAAAAGGTGCCAAAACTAAGCTCACAGATGTTGCAAAAGCAGGGGAAAAAGTCAAGGAGGAAGACACAACTTAGGGAGCAAGATATGAGGGACATGGCAGGAATACTTAAAATAATAAAAAAAAAAAAAAGAAAAAATCTTTCCCAAAGTCAAAGCCATCAAAATGCAGGCAGGCCATACGCCAGCAAGGGCAGGCACATGCAGCAAAGCTTGCCAAAATTGATCCCCACTGAAGGCCAAAACAGAAAAGAAGGACCTACAAACACGCTGGAAAGGAGTCAACATCAAGGAATTGCAATAGGAGGAGAAAAAAAGAAAATTTGGGAAATTTAGTGACTCTAAGAAAATGGCCTGGGGTTTTATCAGGTGCAGTGCAAAGGACCAAAAGGTGCCAAAACTAAGCTCACAGATGTTGCAAAAGCAGGGGAAAAAGTCAAGGAGGAAGACACAACTTAGGGAGCAAAATATGAAGGACATGGCATAAATACTTAACACAAACAAAAAAACAAAAATAGAAAAAATCTTTCCAAAGTCAAAGCCATCAAAATGCAGGCAGGCCATACGCCACCAAGGGCAGGCACATGCAGCAAAGCTTGCCAAAATTGATCCCCACTGAAGGCCAAAACAGAAAAGAAGGACCTACAAACACGCTGGAAAGGAGTCAACATCAAAGCAATTGTAATTGGAGGAGAAAAAAAGAAAATTAGGGAAATTTAGTGACTCTAAGAAAATGGCCTGGGTTTATATCAGGTGCAGTGCAAAGGACCAAAAGATGCCAAAACTAAGCTCACAGATGTTGCAAAAGCAAGGGAAAAGTCAAGGAGGAAGACACAACTTAGGGGGCAAGATGTGAGGGACATGGCATGAATACTTACAATAATAAAAAAAAAAAAAGAAAAAATCTTTCCCAAAGTCAAAGCCATCAAAATGCAGGCAGGCCATACGCCAGCAAGGGCAGGCACATGCAGCAAAGCTTGCCAAAATTGATCCCCACTGAAGGCCAAAACAGAAAAGAAGGACCTACAAACACGCTGGAAAGGAGTCAACATCAAAGGAATTGCAATTGGAGGAGAAAAAAAGAAAATTTGGGAAATTTAGTGACTGTAAGAAAATGGCCTGGGGTTTTATCAGGTGCATTGCAAAGGACAAAAAGATGCGAAAACTAAGCTCACAGATGTTGCAAAAGCAGGGGAAAAAGTCAAGGAGGAAGACACAACTTAGGGGGCAAGATATGAGGGACATGGCATGAATTCATAAAAAAAAACAAAAAAAAAAAAAAAAAAGAAAAAATCCTTCCCAAAGTCAAAGCCATCAAAATGCAGGCAGGCCATACGCCACCAAGGGCAGGCACATGCAGCCAAAGCTTGCCAAAATGATCCCCACTGAAGGCCAAAACAGAAAAGAAGGACCTACAAAGACGCTGGAAAGGAGTCAACATCAAAGGAATTGCAATTGGAGGAGAAAAAAAGAAAATTTGGGAAATTTAGTGACTCTAAGAAAAAAGGCCTGGGGTTTTATTAGGTGCAGTGCAAAGGACCAAAAGATGCCAAAACTAAGCTCACAGATGTTGCAAAAGCAGGGGAAAAAGTCAAGGAGGAAGACGCAACTTAGGGGGCAAGATATGAGGGACATGGCATGAATACATGAAACAAAAAAGAAAAAAAAGAAAAAATCTTTCCCAAAGTCAAAGCCATCAAAATACAGGCAGGCCCATACGGCACCAAGGGCAGGCACATGCAGCAAAGCTTGCCAAAATTGATCCCCACTGAAGGCCAAAACAGGAAAGAAGGACTTGCAAACACGCTGGAATGGAGACAACATCAAAGGAATTGCAATTGGAGGAGAAAAAAAGAAAATTTTGGAAATTTAGTGACTCTAAGAAAATGGCCTGGGTTTATATCAGGTGCAGTGCAAAGGACCAAAGATGCAAAAACTAAGCTCACAGATGTTGCAAAAGCAGGGGAAAAAGTCAAGGAGGAAGACACAAATTAGGGGGAAAGATATGAGGCACATGGCATGAATACTTAAAACAAAAAAAAAAAAAAAAGAAAAAATCTTTCCCAAAGTCAAAGCCATCAAAATGCTGGAATGGAGAAACATCAAAGGAATTGCAATTGGAGGAGAAAAAAAGAAAATTTGGGAAATTTAGTGACTCTAAGAAAATGGCCTGGGGTTTTATCAGGTGCAGTACAAAGGGACCAAAAGGTGCCAAAACGAAGCTCACAGATGTTGCAAAAGCAGGGGAAAAAGTCAAGGAGGAAGACACAACTTAGGGGGCAAGATATGAGGGACATGGCATAAATACTTACAATAATAATAAAAAAAAAAAAAATAGCAAAAATCTTTCCCAAAGTCAAAGCCATCAAAATGCCGGCAGGCCATACGGCACCAAGGGCAGGCACATGCAGCAAAGCTTGCCAAAATGATCCCCACTGAAGGCCAAAACAGAAAAGAAGGAATTGCAAACACGCTGGAAAGGTGTCAACATCAAGGAATTGCAATTGGAGGAGAAAAAAGGAAAATTTGGGAAATTTAGTGACTCTAAGAAAATGGCCCGGGGTTTTATCAGGTGCAGTGCAAAGGACCAAAAGGTGCCACAGCGAAGCTCACAGATGTTGCAAAAGCAGGGGGAAAAAGTCAAGGAGGAAGACAGAACTTAGGGAGCAAAATATGAAGGACATGGCATAAATACTTAAAACAAACAAAAATACAAAAATAGAAAAAATCTTTCCCAAAAGTCAAAGCCATCAAAATGCAGGCAGGCCATATGCCACCAAGTGCAGGCACATGCAGCAAAGCTTGCCAAAATTGATCCCCACCGAAGGCCAAAACAGAAAAGATATGGACCTACAAAGACGCTGGAAAGGAGACAACATCAAAGGAATTGCAATTGGAGGAGAAAAAAAGAAAATTTGGGAAATTTAATGACTCTTAGAAAGTGGCCTGGGGTTTTATCAGGGTGCAGTGCCAGGGACCAAAAGATGCCAAAACTAAGCTCACAGATGTTGCAAAAGCAGGGGAAAAAGTCAAGGAGAAGACACAACTTAGGGGGCAAGATATGAGGGACATGGCATGAACACTTCAGAAAACAACCAAAAAAAGAAAAAAATCTTTCCCAAAGTCAAAGCCATCAAAAGGCATGGCCTGCCATCAAGTGCAGGGGACATGCACCAAAGATTCCTCTATTGGTCCCCATTGAAATCGCAAGATTCCTTTTCCTTCCCAAAAGGAAATGAAATTTCCTTTCGGGAAGGGCAAAGGAATCTTGCGAAATCCAAAAGAAAGGCTTACAAACACTCTGGAAAGGAGATAGGTTCAAATGAAATGCAATTGAAAAAAGCAGAAAATCGGGAATTTTAGTCTCTTCAAAAATAGGCTGTGAGGAAATCAGCTGCATTGCAAAGGAACAAAAGGTGCCAAAACTAAGCTCACAGATGTTGGCAAAAGCAGGGGAAAAAGTCAAGGAGGAAGACACAACTTAGGGAGCAAGATATGAGGGACATGGCCGGAATACTTAAAATAATAAAAAAAAAAAAAAGAAAAAATCTTTCCCAAAGTCAAAGCCATCAAAATGCAGGCAGGCCATACGGCACCAAGGGCAGGCACATGCAGCAAAGCTTGCCAAATTGATCCCCACTGAAGGCCAAAACAGAAAAGAAGGACCTACAAACACGCTGGAAAGGAGTCAACATCAAAGGAATTGCAATAGGAGGAGAAAAAAAGAAAATTTTGGAAATTTAGTGACTCTAAGGAAATGGCCTGGGGTTTTATCAGGTGCAGTGCAAAGGACCAAAAGGTGCCAAAATGAAGCTCACAGATGTTGCAAAAGCAGGGGAAAAAGTCAAGGAGGAAGACACAACTTAGGGAGCAAAATATGAAGGACATGGCATAAATACTTAACACAAACAAAAAAACAAAAATAGAAAAAATCTTTCCCAAAGTCAAAGCCATCAAAATGCAGGCAGGCCATACGCCACCAAGGGCAGGCACATGCAGCAAAGCTTGCCAAAATTGATCCCCACTGAAGGCCAAAACAGAAAAGAAGGACCTACAAACACGCTGGAAAGGAGTCAACATCAAAGCAATTGTAATTGGAGGAGAAAAAAAGAAAATTAGGGGAAAATTTAGTGACTCTAAGTAAATGGCCTGGGTTTATATCAGGGTGCAGTGCAAAGGACCAAAAGATGCCCAAAACTAAGCTCACAGATGTTGCAAAAGAAAGGGAAAAAGTCAAGGAGGAAGACACAACTTAGGGGCAAGATGTGAGGGAAATGGCATGAATACTTAAAATATTAACAAAAAAAAAAAATGAAAAAAATCTTTCCCAAAGTCAAAGCCATCAAAAGGCATGGCCTGCCATCAAGTGCAGGGACATGCACCAAAGATTCCTCTATTGGTCCCCATTGAAATCGCAAGATTCCTTTTCCCTTCCCGAAAGGAAATGAAATTTCCTTTCGGGAAGGGCAAAGGAATCTTGCGAATCCCAAAAGAAAGGCTTACAAACACTCTGGAAAGGAGATAGGTTCAAATGAAATGCAATTGAAAAAAGCAGAAAATCGGGAATTTTAGTCTCTTCAAAAAAATAGGCTGTGAGGAAATCAGCTGCATTGCAAAGGACCAAAAGGTGCCAAAACTAAGCTCACAGATGTTGCAAAAGCAGGGGAAAAAGTCAAGGAGGAAGACACAACTTAGGGAGCAAGATATGAGGGACATGGCATGAATACTTAATACAAAGAAAAAAAAAAAAAAAAAAATCCTTCCCAAAGTCAAAGCCATCAAAATGCAGGCAGGCCATACGGCACCAAGGGCAGGCACATGCAGCAAAGCTTGCCAAAATTGATCCCCACTGAAGGCCAAAACAGAAAAGAAGGACCTACAAACACGCTGGAATGGAGACAACATAAAAGGATTTGCAATTGGAGGAGAAAAAAAGAAAAATTTGGGAAATTTAGTGACACTAAGAAAATGGCCTGGGTTTTATGAGGTGCAGTGCAAAGGACGAAAAGATGCCAAAAGTAAGCTCACAGATGTTGCAAAAGCAGGGGAAAAAGTCAAGGAGGAAGACACAACTTAGGGGGCAAGATATGAGGGACATGGCATGAATACATGAAACCAAAAAGAAAAAAAAAAGAAAAAATCTTTCCCAAAGTCAAAGCCATCAAAATGCAGGCGGGCCATACGCCACCAAGTGCAGGCACATGCAGCAAAGCTTGCCAAAATTGATCCCCACTGAAGGCCAAAACAGAAAAGAAAGACTTACAAACACGCTGGAATGGAGACACCTTAAAGAATTGCAATTGGAGGAGAAAAATGAAAATTTGGGAAATTTAGTGACTCTAAGAAAGTGGCCTGGGGTTTTATCAGGTGCAGTGCCAGGGACCAAAAGATGCAAAAACTAAGCTCACAGATGTTGCAAAAGCAGGGGAAAAAGTCAAGGAGGAAGACACAACTTAGGGGGCAAGATATGAGGGACATGGCATGAACACTTCAGAAAACAACCAAAAACAGAAAAAAATCTTTCCCAAAGTCAAAGCCATCAAAATGCAGGCAGGCCATACGCCACCAAGGGCAGGCACATGCAGCAAAGCTTGCCAAAATTGATCCCCACTGAAGGTCAAAACAGAAAAGAAGGACCTACAAACACGCTGGAAAGGTGTCAACATCAAAGGAATTGCAATTGGAGGAGAAAAAAAGAAAATTTGGGAAATTTAGTGACTCTAAGAAAATGGCCTGGGTTTATATCAGGTGCAGTGCAAAGGACCAAAGATGCCAAAACTAAGCTCACAGATGTTGCAAAAGCAGGGGAAAAAGTCAAGGAGGAAGACACAACTTAGGGGGCAAGATATGAAGGACATGGCATGAATACTTAAAATAATAAAAAAATAAAAAAGAAAAAATCTTTCCCAAAGTCAAAGCCATCAAAATGCAGGCAGGCCATACGCCAGCAAGGGCAGGCACATGCAGCAAAGCTTGCCAAAATTGATCCCCACTGAAGGCCAAAACAGAAAAGAAGGACTTGCAAACACGCTGGAATGGAGAAACATCAAAGGAATTGCAATTGGAGGAGAAAAAAAGAAAATTTGGGAAATTTAGTGACATTAAGAAAATGGCCTGGGGTTTTATCAGGTGCAGTACAAAGGACCAAAAGGTGCCAAAACGAAGCTCACAGATTTTGCAAATGCAGGGGAAAAAGTCAAGGAGGAAGACAGAACTTAGGGAGCAAAATATGAAGGACATGGCATAAATACTTAAAACAAACAAAAAAACAAAAATAGAAAAAATCTTTCCCAAAGTCAAAGCCATCAAAATGCAGGCAGGCCATACGGCACCAAGGGCAGGCACATGCAGCAAAGCTTGCCAAAATTGATCCCCACTGAAGGCCAAAGCAGAAAAGAAGGACCTACAAACACGCTGGAAAGGAGTCAACATCAAAGGAATTGCAATTGGAGGAGAAAAAAAGAAAATTTTGGAAATTTAGTGACTCTAAGAGAATGGCCGGGGGTTTTATGAGGTGCTTTGCAAAGGACCAAAAGATGCAAAAACTAAGCTCACAGATGTTGCAAAAGCAGGGGAAAAAGTCAAGGAGGAAGACAGAACTTAGGGGGCAAGATATGAGGGACATGGCATAAATTCTTAAAAAAAACAAAAAAAAAAAAAAAAAGAAAAAATCTTTCCCAAAGTCAAAGCCATCAAAATGCAGGCAGGCCATACGCCAGCAAGGGCAGGCACATGCAGCAAAGCTTGCCAAAATTGATCCCCACTGAAAGCCAAAACAGAAAAGAAAGACTTACAAACACGCTGGAATGGAGACACCTTAAAGAATTGCAATTGGAGGAGAAAAAAAGAAAATTTGGGAAATTTATGACTCTAAGAAAATGGCCTGGGGTGTTATCAGGTGCAGTGCAAAGGACCAAAAGATGCCAAAACTAAGCTCACAGATGTTGCAAAAGCAGGGGAAAAAGTCAAGGAGGAAGACACAACTTAGGGGGCAAGATATGAGGGACATGGCATGAATACTTACCATAATAATAAAAAAAAAAAAAAAATAGCAAAAATCTTTCCCAAAGTCAAAGCCATCAAAATGCAGGCAGGCCATATGCCACCAAGGGCAGGCACATGCAGCAAAGCTTGCCAAAATTGATCCCCACTGAAGGCCAAAACAGAAAAGAAGGACCTACAAACACGCTGGAAAGGTGTCAACATCAAAGGAATTGCAATTGGAGGAGAAAAAAAGAAAATTTGGGAAATTTAGTGACTCTAAGAAAATGGCCTGGGGTTTTATTAGGTGCAGTGCAAAGGACCAAAAGATGCCAAAACTAAGCTCACAGATGTTGCAAAAGCAGGGGAAAAAGTCAAGGAGGAAGACGCAACTTAGGGGGCAAGATATGAGGGACATGGCATGAATACATGAAACAAAAAAGAAAAAAAAAAGAAAAAATCTTTCCCAAAGTCAAAGCCATCAAAATACAGGCAGGCCATACGGCACCAAGGGCAGGCACATGCAGCAAAGCTTGCCAAAATTGATCCCCACTGAAGGCCAAAACAGGAAAGAAGGACTTGCAAACACGCTGGAATGGAGACAACATCAAAGGATTTGCAATTGGAGGAGAAAAAAAGAAAATTTTGGAAATTTAGTGACTCTAAGAAAATGGCCTGGGTTTATATCAGGTGCAGTGCAAAGGACCAAAGATGCAAAAACTAAGCTCACAGATGTTGCAAAAGCAGGGGAAAAAGTCAAGGAGGAAGACACAACTTAGGGGGCAAGATATGAGGGACATGGCATGAATAGTTAAAACAAAAAAAAAAAAAAAAAAGAAAAAATCTTTCCCAAAGTCAAAGCCATCAAAATGCAGGCAGGCCATACGCCACCAAGGGCAGGCACATGCAGCAAAGCTTGCCAAAATTGATCCCCACTGAAGGCCAAAACAGAAAAGAAGGACTTGCAAACATGCTGGAATGGAGAAACATCAAAGCAATTGAAATTGGAGGAGAAAAAAAGAAAATTTGGGAAATTTAGTGACTCTAAGAAAATGGCCTGGGGTTTTATCAGGTGCAGTGCAAAGGACCAAAAGGTGCCAAAACTAAGCTCACAAATGTTGCAAAAGCAGGGGAAAAAGTCAAGGAGGAAGACACAACTTAGGGGGCAAGATATGAGGGACATGGCATGAACACTTCAGAAAACAACCAAAAAAAGAAAAAAATCTTTCCCAAAGTCAAAGCCATCAAAAGGCATGGCCTGCCATCAAGTGCAGGGACATGCACCAAAGATTCCTCTATTGGTCCCCATTGAAATCGCAAGATTCCTTTTCCCTTCCCGAAAGGAAATGAAATTTCCTTTCGGGAAGGGCAAAGGAATCTTGCGAATCCCAAAAGAAAGGCTTACAAACACTCTGGAAAGGAGATAGGTTCAAATGAAATGCAATTGAAAAAAGCAGAAAATCGGGAATTTTAGTCTCTTCATAAAATAGGCTGTGAGGAAATCAGCTGCATTGCAAAGGACCAAAAGGTGCCAAAACTAAGCTCACAGATGTTGCAAAAGCAGGGGAAAAAGTCAAGGAGGAAGACACAACTTAGGGAGCAAGATATGAGGGACATGGCATGAATACTTAATACAAAAAAAAAAAAAAAAAAAAAATCCTTCCAAAAGTCAAAGCCATCAAAATGCAGGCAGGCCATACGCCACCAAGGGCAGGCACATGCAGCAAAGCTTGCCAAAATTGATCCCCACTGAAGGCCAAAACAGAAAAGAAGGACCTACAAACACGCTGGAATGGAGACAACATCAAAGGATTTGCAATTGGAGGAGAAAAAAGGAAAATTTGGGATATTTAGTGACACTAAGAAAATGGCCTGGGTTTTATGAGGTGCAGTGCAAAGGACGAAAAGATGCCAAAAGTAAGCTCACAGATGTTGCAAAAGCAGGGGAAAAAGTCAAGTAGGAAGACACAACTTAGGGGGCAAGATATGAGGGACATGGCATGAATACATGAAACCAAAAAGAAAAAAAAAAAGAAAAAATCTTTCCCAAAGTCAAAGCCATCAAAATGCAGGCAGGCCATATGCCAGCAAGTGCAGGCACATGCAGCAAAGCTTGCCAAAATTGATCCCCACTGAAGGCCAAAAACAGAAAAGAAGGACTTACAAACACGCTGGAATGGAGACACCTTAAAGTATTGCAATTGGAGGAGAAAAAAAGAAAATTTGGGAAATTTATTGACTCTAAGAAAGTGGCCTGGGGTTTTATCAGGTGCAGTGCCAGGGACCAAAAGATGCCAAAACTAAGCTCACAGATGTTGCAAAAGCAGGGGAAAAAGTCAAGGAGGAAGACACAACTTAGGGGGCAAGATATGAGGGACATGGGCATGAACACTTCAGAAAACAAACAAAAACAGAAAAAAATCTTTCCCAAAGTCAAAGCCATCAAAATGCAGGCAGGCCATACGCCACCAAGGGCAGGCACATGCAGCAAAGCTTGCCAAAATTGATCCCCTCTGAAGGTCATAACAGAAAAGAAGGACCAACAAACACGCTGGAAATGTGTCAACATCAAAGGAATTGCAATTGGAGGAGAAAAAAAGAAAATTTGGGAAATTTAGTGACTCTAAGAAAATGGCCTGGGTTTATATCAGGTGCAGTGCAAAGGACCAAAGATGCAAAAAACTAAGCTCACAGATGTTGCAAAAGCAGGGGAAAAAGTCAAGGAGGAAGACACAACTTAGGGGGCAAGATATGAGGGACATGGCATGAATAGTTAAAACAAAAAAAAAAAAAAAAAAGAAAAAATATCTCTCAAAGTCAAAGCCATCAAAATGCAGGCAGGCCATACGCCACCAAGGGCAGGCACATGCAGCAAAGCTTGCCAAAATTGATCCCCACTGAAGGCCAAAACAGAAAAGAAGGACTTGCAAACATGCTGGAATGGAGAAACATCAAAGCAATTGAAATTGGAGGAGAAAAAAAGAAAATTTGGGAAATTTAGTGACTCTAAGAAAATGGCCTGGGGTTTTATCAGGTGCAGTGCAAAGGACCAAAAGGTGCCAAAACTAAGCTCACAAATGTTGCAAAAGCAGGGGAAAAAGTCAAGGAGGAAGACACAACTTAGGGGGCAAGATATGAGGGACATGGCATGAACACTTCAGAAAACAACCAAAAAAAGAAAAAAATCTTTCCCAAAGTCAAAGCCATCAAAATGCAGGCAGGCCATACCCCACCAAGGGCAGGCACATGCAGCAAAGCTTGCCAAAATTGATCCCCACTGAAGGCCAAAACAGAAAAGAAGGACCAACAAACACGCTGGAAATGTGTCAACATCAAAGGAATTGCAATTGGAGGAGAAAAAAAGAAAATTTGGGAAATTTAGTGACTCTAAGAAAATGGCCTGGGTTTATATCAGGTGCAGTGCAAAGGACCAAAGATGCCAAAACTAAGCTCACAGATGTTGCAAAAGCAGGGGAAAAAGTCAAGGAGGAAGACACAACTTAGGGGGCAAGATATGAAGGACATGGCATGAATACTTAAAATAATAAAAAAATAAAAAAGAAAAAATCTTTCCCAAAGTCAAAGCCATCAAAATGCAGGCAGGCCATACGCCACCAAGGGGCAGGCACATGCAGCAAAGCTTGCCAAAATTGATCCCCACTGAAGGCCAAAACAGAAAAGAAGGACTTGCAAACACGCTGGAATGAAGAAACATCAAAGGAATTGCAATTGGAGGAGAAAAAAAGAAAATTTGGGAAATTTAGTGACATTAAGAAAATGGCCTGGGGTTTTATCAGGTGCAGTACAAAGGACCAAAAGGTGCCAAAATGAAGCTCACAGATGTTGCAAAAGCAGGGGAAAAAGTCAAGGAGGAAGACAGAACTTAGGGAGCAAAATATGAAGGACATGGCATAAATACTTAAAACAAACAAAAAAACAAAAATAGAAAAAATCTTTCCCAAAGTCAAAGCCATCAAAATGCAGGCAGGCCATACGGCACCAAGGGCTGGCACATGCAGCAAAGCTTGCCAAAATTGATCCCCACTGAAGGCCAAAACAGAAAAGAAGGACTTGCAAACACGCTGGGAATGGAGAAATATCAAAGGAATTGCAATTGGAGGAGAAAATAGAAAATTTGGGAAATTTAGTGACATTAAGAAAATGGCCTGGGGTTTTATCAGGTGCAGTACAAAGGACCAAAAGGTGCCAAAACGAAGCTCACAGATGTTGCAAAAGCAGGGGAAAAAGTCAAGGAGGAAGACAGAACTTAGGGAGCAAAATATGAAGGACATGGCATAAATACTTAAAACAAACAAAAAAACAAAAATATAAAAAATCTTTCCCAAAGTCAAAGCCACCAAAATGCAGGCAGGCCATACGCCACCAAGGGCAGGCACATGCAGCAAAGCTTGCCAAAATTGATCCCCACTGAAGGCCAAAACAGTAAAGAAGGGCCTACAAACACGCTGGAAAGGAGTCAACATCAAAGCAATTGCAATTTGAGGAGAATAAAAGAAAATTTTGGAAATTTGGGTGACTCTAAGAGAATGGCCGGGGGTTTTATGAGGTGCTTTGCAAAGGACCAAAAGATGCAAAAACTAAGCTCACAGATGTTGCAAAAGCAGGGGAAAAAGTCAAGGAGGAAGACACAACTTAGGGGGGCAAGATATGAGGGACATGGCATAAATTCTTAAAAAAAACAAAAAAAAAAAAAAAAAAGAAAAAATCTTTCCCAAAGTCAAAGCCATCAAAATGCAGGCAGGCCATACGCCACCAAGGGCAGGCACATGCAGCAAAGCTTGCCAAAATTGATCCCCACTGAAGGCCAAAACAGAAAAGAAAGACTTACAAACACGCTGGAATGGAGACACCTTAAAGAATTGCAATTGGAGGAGAAAAAAAGAAAATTTGGGAAATTTATGACTCTAAGAAAATGGCCTGGGGTGTTATCAGGTGCAGTGCAAAGGACCAAAAGATGCCAAAACTAAGCTCACAGATGTTGCAAAAGCAGGGGAAAAAGTCAAGGAGGAAGACACAACTTAGGGGGCAAGATATGAGGGACATGGCATGAATACTTACAATAATAATAAAAAAAAAAAAAAATAGCAAAAATCTTTCCCAAAGTCAAAGCCATCAAAATGCAGGCAGGCCATATGCCACCAAGGGCAGGCACATGGAGCAAAGCTTGCCAAAATTGATCCCCACTGAAGGCCAAAACAGAAAAGAAGGACCTACAAACACGCTGGAAAGGTGTCAACATCAAAGGAATTGCAATTGGAGGAGAAAAAAAGAAAATTTGGGAAATTTAGTGACTCTAAGAAAATGGCCTAGGGTTTTATTAGGTGCAGTGCAAAGGACCAAAAGATGCCAAAAGTAAGCTCACAGATGTTGCAAAAGCAGGGGAAAAAGTCAAGGAGGAAGACACAACTTAGGGGGCAAGATATGAGGGACATGGCATGAATACATGAAAAAAAAAAGAAAAAAAAAGGAAAAAAATCTGTCCCGAAGTCAAAGCCATCAAAATGCAGGCAGGCCATACGCCACCAAGGGCAGGCACATGCAGCAAAGCTTGCCAAAATTGATCCCCACTGAAGGCCAAAACAGAAAAGAAGGACCTACAAACACGCTGGAAAGGAGTCAACATCAAAGGAATTGCAATTGGAGGAGAAAAAAAGAAAATTTGGGAAATTTAGTGACTCTAAGAAAAAGGCCTGGGGTTTATATCTGGTGCAGTGCAAAGGACCAAAAGATGCCAAAACTAAGCTCACAGATGTTGCAAAAGCAGGGGAAAAAGTCAAGGAGGAAGACACAACTTAGGGGGCAAGATGTGAGGGACATGGCATGAATACTTAAAAAATTAAAAAAAAAAAAAATAGCAAAAATCATTCCCAAAGTCAAAGCCATCAAAACGCAGGCAGGCCATATGCCACCAAGGGCAGGCACATGCAGCAAAGCTTGCCAAAATTGATCCCCACTGAAGGCCAAAACAGAAAAGAAGGACATGCAAACACGCTGGAAAGGTGTCAACATCAAAGGAATTGCAATTGGAGGAGAAAAAAAGAAAATTTGGGAAATTTAGTGACTCTAAGAAAATGGCCTGGGTTTTATCAGGTGCAGTGCAAAGGACCAAAAGGTGCCAAAACGAAGCTCACAGATGTTGCAAAAGCAGGGGAAAAAGTCAAGGAGGAAGACAGAACTTAGGGAGCAAAATATGAAGGACATGGCATAAATACTTAAAACAAACAAAAGAACAAAAATAGAAAAAATCTTTCCCAAAGTCAAAGCCATCAAAATGCAGGCAGGCCATACGCCACCAAGGGCAGGCACATGCAGCAAAGCTTGCCAAAATTGATCCCCACTGAAGGCCAAAACAGAAAAGAAGGACTTACAAACACGCTGGAAAGGAGTAAACGTCAAAGGAATTGCAATTGGAGGAGAAAAAAAGAAAATTTGGGAAATTTAGTGACTCTAAGAAAATGGCCTGGGTTTATATCAGGTGCAGTGCAAAGGACCAAAAGATGCCAAAACTAAGCTCACAGATGTTGCAAAAGCAGGGGAAAAAGTCAAGGAGGAAGACACAACTTAGGGGGCAAGATATGAGGGACATGGCATGAACACTTCAGAAAACAACCAAAAAAAAGAAAAAATCTTTCCCAAAGCCAAAGCCATCAAAAGGCATGGCCTGCCATCAAGTGCAGGGACATGCACCAAAGATTCCTCTATTGGTCCCCATTGAAATCGCAAGATTCCTTTTCCCTTCCCGAAAGGAAATGAAGTTTCCTTTCGGGAAGGGAAAAGGAATCTTGCGGATCCCAAAAGAAAGGCTTACAAACACTCTGGAAAGGAGATAGGTTCAAATGAAATGCAATTGAATAAAGCAGAAAATCGGGGAATTTTAGTCTCTTGAAAAAATAGTCTGTGAGGAAATCAGCTGCATTGCAAAGGACCAAAAGGTGCCAAAACCTAGCTCACAGATGTTGCAAAAGCAGGGGAAAAAAGTCAAGGAGGAAGACACAACTTAGGGAGCAAGTTATGAGGAACATGGCATGAATACTTAGAATAATAAAAAAAAAAAAAAAAAAGAAAAAATCTTTCCCAAAGTCAAAGCCATCAAAAGGCATGGCCTGCCATCAAGTGCAGGGACATGCACCAAAGATTCCTCTATTGGTCCCCATTGAAATCGCAAGATTCCTTTTCCCTGCCCGAAAGGAAGTGAAGTTTCCTTTCGGGAAGGGAAAAGGAATCTTGCGAATCCCAAAAGAAAGGCTTGCAAACACTCTGGAAAGGAGATAGGTTGAAATGAAATGCAATTGAATAAAGCAGAAAATTGGGAATTTTAGTCTCTTCAAAAAATAGGCTGTGAGGAAATCAGCTGCGTTGCAAAGGACCAAAGGTGCCAAAACTAAGCTCACAGATGTTGCAAAAGCAGGGGAAAAAGTGAAGGAGGAAGACACAACTTAGGGAGCAAGATATGAGGGACATGGCATGAATACTTAATACAAAAAAAAAAAAAAAAAAAAAAATCTTTCCCAAAGTCAAAGCCATCAAAATGCAGGCAGGCCATACGCCACCAAGGGCAGGCACATGCAGCAAAGCTTGCCAAAATTGATCCCCACTGAAGGCCAAAACAGAAAAGAAGGACCTACAAACACGCTGGAATGGAGACAACATCAAAGGATTTGCAATTGGAGGAGAAAAAAAGAAAATTTGGGAAATTTAGTGACTCTAAGAAAATGGCCTGGGGTTTATATCTGGTGCAGTGCAAAGGACCAAAAGATGCCAAAACTAAGCTCACAGATGTTGCAAAAGCAGGGGAAAAAGTCAAGGAGGAAGACACAACTTAGGGGGCAAGATATGAGGGACATGGCATGAATACATGAAAAAAAAAAGAAAAAAAAAGGAAAAAATCTGTCCCGAAGTCAAAGCCATCAAAATGCAGGCAGGCCATACGCCACCAAGGGCAGGCACATGCAGCAAAGCTTGCCAAAATTGATCCCCACTGAAGGCCAAAACAGAAAAGAAGGACCTACAAACACGCTGGAAAGGAGTCAACATCAAAGGAATTGCAATTGGAGGAGAAAAAAAAGAAAATTTGGGAAATTTATGACTCTAAGAAAATGGCCCTGGGGTGTTATCAGGTGCAGTGCAAAGGACCAAAAGATGCCAAAACTAAGCTCACAGATGTTGCAAAAGCAGGGGAAAAAGTAAAGGAGGAAGACAGAACTTATGGGGCAAGATATGAGGGACATGGCATGAACACTTCAGAAAACAACCAAAAAAAGAAAAAAATCTTTCCCAAAGTCAAAGCCATCAAAAGGCATGGCCTGCCATCAAGTGCAGGGACATGCACCAAAGATTCCTCTATTGGTCCCCATTGAAATCGCAAGATTCCTTTTCCCTTCCCGAAAGGAAATGAAATTTCCTTTCGGGAAGGGCAAAGGAATCCTGCGAATCCCAAAAGAAAGGCTTACAAACACTCTGGAAAGGAGATAGGTTCAAATGAAATGCAATTGAAAAAAGCAGAAAATCGGGATTTATTGTCTCTTCAAAAAATAGGCTGTGAGGAAATCAGCTGCATTGCAAAGGACCAAAAGGTGCCAAAACTAAGCTCACAGATGTTGCAAAAGCAGGGGAAAAAGTCAAGGAGGAAGACACAACTTAGGGAGCAAGATATGAGGGACATGGCATGAATACTTAATACAAAAAAAAAAAAAAAAAAAAAAATCTTTCCCAAAGTCAAAGCCATCAAAATGCAGGCAGGCCATACGCCACCAAGGGCAGGCACATGCAGCAAAGCTTGCCAAAATTGATCCCCACTGAAGGCCAAAACAGAAAAGAAGGGACCTACAAACACGCTGGAATGGAGACAACATCAAATGATTTGCAATTGGAGGAGAAAAAAAGAAAATTTGGGAAATTTAGTGACTCTAAGAAAATGGCCTGGGGTTTTATCAGGTGCAGTGCAAAGGACGAAAAGATGCCAAAAGTAAGCTCACAGATGTTGCAAAAGCAGGGGAAAAAGTCAAGGAGGAAGACACAACTTAGGGGGCAAGATATGAGGGACATGGCATGAATACATGAAAAAAAAAGAAAAAAAAAGGAAAAAATCTGTCCCGAAGTCAAAGCCATCAAAATGCAGGCAGGCCATACGCCACCAAGGGCAGGCACATGCAGCAAAGCTTGCCAAAATTGATCCCCACTGAAGGCCAAAACAGAAAAGAAGGACCTACAAACACGCTGGAAAGGAGGTCAACATCAAAGGAATTGCAATTGGAGGAGAAAAAAAGAAAATTTGGGAAATTTAGTGACTCTAAGAAAAAGGCCTGGGGTTTATATCTGGTGCAGTGCAAAGGACCAAAAGATGCCAAAACTAAGCTCACAGATGTTGCAAAAGCAGGGGAAAAAGTCAAGGAGGAAGACACAACTTAGGGGGCAAGATGTGAGGGACATGGCATGAATACTTAAAAAATTAAAAAAAAAAAAAAATAGCAAAAATCATTCCCAAAGTCAAAGCCATCAAAACGCAGGCAGGCCATATGCCACCAAGGGCAGGCACATGCAGCAAAGCTTGCCAAAATTGATCCCCACTGAAGGCCAAAACAGAAAAGAAGGACATGCAAACACGCTGGAAAGGTGTCAACATCAAAGGAATTGCAATTGGAGGAGAAAAAAAGAAAATTTGGGAAATTTAGTGACTCTAAGAAAATGGCCTGGGTTTTATCAGGTGCAGTGCAAAGGACCAAAAGGTGCCAAAACGAAGCTCACAGATGTTGCAAAAGCAGGGGAAAAAGTCAAGGAGGAAGACAGAACTTAGGGAGCAAAATATGAAGGACATGGCATAAATACTTAAAACAAACAAAAAAACAAAAATAGAAAAAATCTTTCCCAAAGTCAAAGCCATCAAAATGCAGGCAGGCCATACGCCAGCAAGGGCAGGCACATGCAGCAAAGCTTGCCAAAATTGATCCCCACTGAAGGCCAAAACAGAAAAGAAGGACTTACAAACACGCTGGAAAGGAGTAAACGTCAAAGGAATTGCAATTGGAGGAGAAAAAAAGAAAATTTGGGAAATTTAGTGACTCTAAGAAAATGGCCTGGGTTTATATCAGGTGCAGTGCAAAGGACCAAAAGATGCCAAAACTAAGCTCACAGATGTTGCAAAAGCAGGGGAAAAAGTCAAGGAGGAAGACACAACTTAGGGGGCAAGATATGAGGGACATGGCATGAATACATGAAAAAAAAAAGAAAAAAAAAGGAAAAAATCTGTCCCGAAGTCAAAGCCATCAAAATGCAGGCAGGCCATACGCCACCAAGGGCAGGCACATGCAGCAAAGCTTGCCAAAATTGATCCCCACTGAAGGCCAAAACAGAAAAGAAGGCTGGAAAGGAGTCAACATCAAAGGAATTGCAATTGGAGGAGAAAAAAAAGAAAATTTGGGAAATTTATGACTCTAAGAAAATGGCCTGGGGTGTTATCAGGTGCAGTGCAAAGGACCAAAAGATGCCAAAACTAAGCTCACAGATGTTGCAAAAGCAGGGGAAAAAGTAAAGGAGGAAGACACAACTTAGGGGGCAAGATATGAGGGACATGGCATGAATACTTACAATAATAATAAAAAAAAAAAAAAATAGCAAAAATCTTTCCCAAAGTCAAAGCCATCAAATTGCAGGCAGGCCATATGCCACCAAGGGCAGGCACATGCAGCAAAGCTTGCCAAAATTGATCCCCTACTGAAGGCCAAAACAGAAAAGAAGGACCTACAAACACGCTGGAAAGGTGTCAACATCAAAGGAATTGCAATTGGAGGAGAAAAAAAGAAAATTTGGGAAATTTAGTGACTCTAAGAAAATGGCCTGGGGTTTTATCAGGTGCAGTGCAAAGGACCAAAAGGTGCCAAAACTAAGCTCACAAATGTTGCAAAAGCAGGGGAAAATGTCAAGGAGGAAGACAGAACTTATGGGGCAAGATATGAGGGACATGGCATGAACACTTCAGAAAACAACCAAAAAAAGAAAAAAATCTTTCCCAAAGTCAAAGCCATCAAAAGGCATGGCCTGCCATCAAGTGCAGGGACATGCACCAAAGATTCCTCTATTGGTCCCCATTGAAATCGCAAGATTCCTTTTCCCTTCCCGAAAGGAAATGAAATTTCCTTTCGGGAAGGGCAAAGGAATCCTGCGAATCCCAAAAGAAAGGCTTACAAACACTCTGGAAAGGAGATAGGTTCAAATGAAATGCAATTGAAAAAAGCAGAAAATCGGGATTTATTGTCTCTTCAAAAAATAGGCTGTGAGGAAATCAGCTGCATTGCAAAGGACCAAAAGGTGCCAAAACTAAGCTCACAGATGTTGCAAAAGCAGGGGAAAAAGTCAAGGAGGAAGACACAACTTAGGGAGCAAGATATGAGGGACATGCATGAATACTTAATACAAAAAAAAAAAAAAAAAAAAAATCTTTCCCAAAGTCAAAGCCATCAAAATGCAGGCAGGCCATACGCCACCAAGGGCAGGCACATGCAGCAAAGCTTGCCAAAATTGATCCCCCACTGAAGGCCAAAACAGAAAAGAAGGACCTACAAAACACGCTGGAATGGAGACAACATCAAATGATTTGCAATTGGAGGAGAAAAAAGAAAATTTGGGAAATTTAGTGACTCTATAGAAAATGGCCTGGGGTTTTATGAGGTGCAGTGCAAAGGACGAAAAGATGCCAAAAGTAAGCTCACAGATGTTGCAAAAGCAGGGGAAAAAAGTCAAGGAGGAAGACACAACTTAGGGGGCAAGATATGAGGGACATGGCATGAATACATGAAAAAAAAAGAAAAAAAAAAGGAAAAAATCTGTCCCGAAGTCAAAGCCATCAAAATGCAGGCAGGCCATACGCCACCAAGGGCAGGCACATGCAGCAAAGCTTGCAAAATTGATCCCCACTGAAGGCCAAAACAGAAAAGAAGGACTACAAACACGCTGGAAAGGAGTCAACATCAAAGGAATTGCAATTGGAGGAGAAAAAAAGAAAATTTGGGAATTTAGTGACTCTAAAGAAAAAGGCCTGGGGTTTATATCTGGTGCAGTGCAAAGGACCAAAAGATGCCAAAACTAAGCTCCACAGATGTTGCAAAAGCAGGGGAAAAAGTCAAGGAGGAAGACACAACTTAGGGGGCAAGATGTGAGGGACATGGCATGAATACTTAAAAAATTAAAAAAAAAAAAAATAGCAAAAATCATTCCCAAAGTCAAAGCCATCAAAACGCAGGCAGGCCATATGCCACCAAGGGCAGGCACATGCAGCAAAGCTTGCCAAAATTGATCCCCACTGAAGGCCAAAACAGAAAAGAAGGACATGCAAACACGCTGGAAAGGTGTCAACATCAAAGGAATTGCAATTGGAGGAGAAAAAAAAGAAAATTTGGGAAATTTAGTGACTCTAAGAAAATGGCCTGGGTTTTATCAGGTGCAGTGCAAAGGACCAAAAGGTGCCAAAACGAAGCTCACAGATGTTGCAAAAGCAGGGGAAAAAGTCAAGGAGGAAGACAGAACTTAGCGGAGCAAAATATGAAGGACATGGCATAAATACTTAAAACAAACAAAAAACAAAAATAGAAAAAATCTTTCCCAAAGTCAAAGCCATCAAAATGCAGGCAGGCCATACGCCACCAAGGGCAGGCACATGCAGCAAAGCTTGCCAAAATTGATCCCCACTGAAGGCCAAAACAGAAAAGAAGGACTTACAAACACGCTGGAAAGGAGTAAACGTCAAAGGAATTGCAATTGGAGGAGAAAAAAAGAAAATTTGGGAAATTTAGTGACTCTAAGAAAATGGCCTGGGTTTATATCAGGTGCAGTGCAAAGGACCAAAAGATGCCAAACTAAGCTCACAGATGTTGCAAAAGCAGGGGAAAAAGTCAAGGAGGAAGACACAACTTAGGGGGCAAGATATGAGGGACATGGCATGAACACTTCAGAAAACAACCAAAAAAAAGAAAAAATCTTTCCCAAAGCCAAAGCCATCAAAAGGCATGGCCTGCCATCAAGTGCAGGGACATGCACCAAAGATTCCTCTATTGGTCCCCATTGAAATCGCAAGATTCCTTTTCCCTTCCCGAAAAGGAAGTGAAATTTCCTTTCGGGAAGGGAAAAGGAATCTTGCGGATCCCAAAAGAAAGGCTTACAAACACTCTGGAAAGGAGATAGGTTCAAATGAAATGCAATTGAATAAAGCAGAAAATCGGGAATTTTAGTCTCTTGAAAAAATAGTCTGTGAGGAAATCAGCTGCATTGCAAAGGACCAAAAGGTGCCAAAACCTAGCTCACAGATGTTGCAAAAGCAGGGGAAAAAGTCAAGGAGGAAGACACAACTTAGGGAGCAAGTTATGAGGAACATGGCATGAATACTTAGAATAATAAAAAAAAAAAAAAAAAAAGAAAAAATCTTTCCCAAAGTCAAAGCCATCAAAAGGCATGGCCTGCATCAAGTGGCAGGGACATGCACCAAAGATTCCTCTATTGGTCCCCATTGAAATCGCAAGATTCCTTTTCCCTGCCCGAAAGGATGTGAAGTTTCCTTTCGGGAAGGGAAAAGGAATCTTGCGAATCCCAAAAGAAAGGCTTGCAAACACTCTGGAAAGGAGATAGGTTGAAATGAAATGCAATTGAATAAAGCAGAAAATTGGGAATTTTAGTCTCTTCAAAAAATAGGCTGTGAGGAAATCAGCTGCGTTGCAAAGGACCAAAGTGCCAAAACTAAGCTCACAGATGTTGCAAAAGCAGGGGAAAAAGTCAAGGAGGAAGACACAACTTAGGGAGCAAGATATGAGGGACATGGCATGAATACTTAATACAAAAAAAAAAAAAAAAAAAAAATCTTTCCCAAAGTCAAAGCCATCAAAATGCAGGCAGGCCATACGCCACCAAGGGCAGGCACATGCAGCAAAGCTTGCCAAAATTGATCCCCACTGAAGCCAAAAACAGAAAAGAAGGACCTACAAACACGCTGGAATGGAGACAACATCAAAGGATTTGCAATTGGAGGAGAAAAAAAGAAAATTTGGGAAATTTAGTGACTCTAAGAAAATGGCCTGGGTTTATATCTGGTGCAGTGCAAAGGACAAAAGATGCCAAAACTAAGCTCACAGATGTTGCAAAAGCAGGGGAAAAAGTCAAGGAGGAAGACACAACATTAGGGGGCAAGATATGAGGGACATGGCATGAATACATGAAAAAAAAAGAAAAAAAAAAGGAAAAAATCTGTCCCGAAGTCAAAGCCATCAAAATGCAGGCAGGCCATACGCCACCAAGGGCAGGCACATGCAGCAAAGCTTGCCAAAATTGATCCCCACTGAAGGCCAAAACAGAAAAGAAGGACCTACAAACACGCTGGAAAGGAGTCAACATCAAAGGAATTGCAATTGGAGGAGAAAAAAAAAAAATTTGGGAAATTTAGTGACTCTAAGAAAAGGCCTGGGTTTATATCAGGTGCAAGTGCAAAGGACCAAAAGATGCCAAAACTAAGCTCACAGATGTTGCAAAAGCAGGGGAAAAAAGTCAAGGAGGAAGACACAACTTAGGGGGCAAGATGTGAGGGACATGGCATGAATACTTAAAAAATTAAAAAAAAAAAAAATAGCAAAAATCATTCCCAAAGTCAAAGCCATCAAAACGCAGGCAGGCCATATGCCACCAAGGGCAGGCACATGCAGCAAAGCTTGCCAAAATTGATCCCCACTGAAGGCCAAAACAGAAAAGAAGGACATGCAAACACGCTGGAAAGGTGTCAACATCAAAGGAATTGCAATTGGAGGAGAAAAAAAGAAAATTTGGGAAATTTTGGTGACTCTAAGAAAATGGCCTGGGTTTTATCAGGTGCAGTGCAAAGGACCAAAATGTGCCACAGCGAAGCTCACAGATGTTGCAAAAGCAGGGGAAAAAGTCAAGGAGGAAGACAGAACTTAGGGAGCAAAATATGAAGGACATGGCATAAATACTTAAAACAAACAAAAAAACAAAAATAGAAAAAATCTTTCCCAAAGTCAAAGCCATCAAAATGGCAGGCAGGCCATACGCCAGCAAGGGCAGGCACATGCAGCAAAGCTTGCCAAAAATTGATCCCCACTGAAGGCCAAAACAGAAAAGAAGGACTTACAAACACGCTGGAAAGGAGTAAACGTCAAAGGAATTTCAATTGGAGGAGAAAAAAAGAAAATTTGGGAAATTTAGTGACTCTAAGAAAATGGCCTGGGTTTATATCAGGTGCAGTGCAAAGGACCAAAAGATGCCAAAACTAAGCTCACAGATGTTGCAAAAGCAGGGGAAAAAGTCAAGGAGGAAGACACAACTTAGGGGGCAAGATATGAGGGACATGGCATGAACACTTCAGAAAACAACCAAAAAAAAGAAAAAAATCTTTCCCAAGCCAAAGCCATCAAAAGGCATGGCCTGCCATCAAGTGCAGGGACATGCACCAAAGATTCCTCTATTGGTCCCCATTGAAATCGCAAGATTCCTTTTCCCTTCCCGAAAGGAAATGAAGTTTTCCTTTCGGGAAGGGAAAAGGAATCTTGCGGATCCCAAAAGAAAGGCTTACAAACACTCTGGAAAGGAGATAGGTTCAAATGAAATGCAATTGAATAAAGCAGAAAATCGGGAATTTTAGTCTCTTGAAAAAATAGTCTGTGAGGAAATCAGCTGCATTGCAAAGGACCCAAAAAGGTGCCAAAACCTAGCTCACAGATGTTGCCAAAAGCAGGGGAAAAAGTCAAGGAGGAAGACACAACTTAGGGAGCAAGTTATGAGGAACATGGCATGAATACTTAGGAATAATAAAAAAAAAAAAAAAAAAGAAAAAATCTTTCCCAAAGTCAAAGCCATCAAAAGGCATGGCCTGCCATCAAGTGCAGGGACATGCACCAAAGATTCCTCTATTGGTCCCCATTGAAATCGCAAGATTCCTTTTCCCTGCCCGAAAGGAAGTGAAGTTTCCTTTCGGGAAGGGAAAAGGAATCTTGCGAATCCCAAAAGAAAGGCTTGCAAACACTCTGGAAAGGAGATAGGTTGAAATGAAATGCAATTGAATAAAGCAGAAAATTGGGAATTTTAGTCTCTTCAAAAAATAGGCTGTGAGGAAATCAGCTGCGTTGCAAAGGACCAAAGGTGCCAAAACTAAGCTCACAGATGTTGCAAAAGCAGGGGAAAAAGTCAAGGAGGAAGACACAACTTAGGGAGCAAGATATGAGGGACATGGCATGAATACTTAAAACAAAAAAAAAAAAAAAAAAAAAAAAAATCTTTCCCAAAGTCAAAGCCATCAAAATGCAGGCAGGGCCATAACGCCCACCAAGGGCAGGCACATGCAGCAAAGCTTGCCAAAATTGATCCCCACTGAAGGCCAAAACAGAAAAGAAGGACCTACAAACACGCTGGAATGGAGACAACATCAAGGATTTGCAATTGGAGGAGAAAAAAAGAAAATTTGGGAAATTTAGTGACACTAAGAAAATGGCCTGGCGTTTTATGAGGTGCAGTGCAAAGGACGAAAAGATGCCAAAAAGTAAGCTCACAGATGTTTGCAAAAGCAGGGGAAAAAGTCAAGGAGGAAGACACAACTTAGGGGGCAAGATATGAGGGACATGACATGAAATACATGAAAAAAAAAAGAAAAAAAAAGGAAAAAATCTGTCCCGAAGTCAAAGCCATCAAAATGCAGGCAGGCCATACGCCACCAAGGGCAGGCACATGCAGCAAAGCTTGCCAAAATTGATCCCCACTGAAGGCCAAAACAGAAAAGAAGGACCTACAAACACGCTGGAAAGGAGTCAACATCAAAGGAATTGCAATTGGAGGAGAAAAAAAGAAAATTTGGGAAATTTAGTGACTCTAAGAAAAAGGCCTGGGTTTATATCAGGTGCAGTGCAAAGGACCAAAAGATGCCAAAACTAAGCTCACAGATGTTGCAAAAGCAGGGGAAAAAGTCAAGGAGGAAGACACAACTTAGGGGGCAAGATGTGAGGGACATGGCATGAATACTTAAAAAATTAAAAAAAAAAAAAATAGCAAAAATCATTCCCAAAGTCAAAGCCATCAAAACGCAGGCAGGCCATATGCCACCAAGGGCAGGCACATGCAGCAAAGCTTGCCAAAATTGATCCCCACTGAAGGCCAAAACAGAAAAGAAGGACATGCAAACACGCTGGAAAGGTGTCAACATCAAAGGAATTGCAATTGGAGGAGAAAAAAAGAGAATTTGGGAAATTTAGTGACTCTAAGAAAATGGCCTGGGTTTTATCAGGTGCAGTGCAAAGGACCAAAATGTGCCACAGCGAAGCTCACAGATGTTGCAAAATCAGGGGAAAAAGTCAAGGAGGAAGACAGAACTTAGGGAGCAAAATATGAAGGACATGGCATAAATACTTAAAACAAACAAAAAAACAAAAATAGAAAAAATCTTTCCCAAAGTCAAAGCCATCAAAATGCAGGCAGGCCATACGCCAGCAAGGGCAGGCACATGCAGCAAAGCTTGCCAAAATTGATCCCCACTGAAGGCCAAAACAGAAAAGAAGGACTTACAAACACGCTGGAAAGGAGTAAACGTCAAAGGAATTGCAATTGGAGGAGAAAAAAAGAAAATTTGGGAAATTTAGTGACTCTAAGAAAATGGCCTGGGTTTATATCAGGTGCAGTGCAAAGGACCAAAAGATGCCAAAACTAAGCTCACAGATGTTGCAAAAGCAGGGGAAAAAGTCAAGGAGGAAGACACAACTTAGGGGGCAAGATATGAGGGACATGGCATGAACACTTCAGAAAACAACCAAAAAAAGAAAAAATCTTTCCCAAAGCCAAAGCCATCAAAAGGCATGGCCTGCCATCAAGTGCAGGGACATGCACCAAAGATTCCTCTATTGGTCCCCATTGAAATCGCAAGATTCCTTTTCCCTTCCCGAAAGGAAATGAAGTTTCCTTTCGGGAAGGGAAAAGGAATCTTGCGGATCCCAAAAGAAAGGCTTACAAACACTCTGGAAAGGAGATAGGTTCAAATGAAATGCAATTGAATAAAGCAGAAAATCGGGAATTTTAGTCTCTTGAAAAAATAGTCTGTGAGGAAATCAGCTGCATTGCAAAGGACCAAAAGGTGCCAAAACCTAGCTCACAGATGTTGCAAAAGCAGGGGAAAAAGTCAAGGAGGAAGACACAACTTAGGGAGCAAGTTATGAGGAACATGGCATGAATACTTAGAATAATAAAAAAAAAAAAAAAAAAGAAAAAATCTTTCCCAAAGTCAAAGCCATCAAAAGGCATGGCCTGCCATCAAGTGCAGGGACATGCACCAAAAATTCCTCTATTGGTCCCCATTGAAATCGCAAGATTCCTTTTCCCTGCCCGAAAGGAAGTGAAGTTTCCTTTCGGGAAGGGAAAAGGAATCTTGCGAATCCCAAAAGAAAGGCTTGCAAACACTCTGGAAAGGAGATAGGTTGAAATGAAATGCAATTGAATAAAGCAGAAAATTGGGAATTTTAGTCTCTTCAAAAAATAGGCTGTGAGGAAATCAGCTGCGTTGCAAAGGACCAAAGGTGCCAAAACTAAGCTCACAGATGTTGCAAAAGCAGGGGAAAAAGTCAAGGAGGAAGACACAACTTAGGGAGCAAGATATGAGGGACATGGCATGAATACTTAAAAAAAAAAAAAAAAAAAAAGAAAATATCTTTCCCAAAGTCAAAGACATCAAAATGCAGGCAGGCCATACGCCACCAAGGGCAGGCACATGTAGCAAAGCTTGCCAAAATTGATCCCCACTGAAGGCCAAAACAGAAAAGAAGGACTTACAAACACGCTGGAATGGAGACAACATGAAAGGAATTCAATTTCTATGAGAAAAAAAGAAAATTTTGGTAAGTTAGTGATTCTAAGAAAGTGGCCTGGTGTTTTATCAGGTGCAGTGCAAAGGACCAAAAGATGCCAAAACTAAGCTCACAGATGTTGCAAAAGCAGGGGAAAAAGTCAAGGAGGAAGACACAACTTAGGGGGCAAGATATGAGGGACATGGCATGAACACTTCAGAAAACAACCAAAAAAAAGAAAAAAATCTTTCCCAAAGCCAAAGCCATCAAAGGCATGGCCTGCCATCAAGTGCAGGGACATGCACCAAAGATTCCTCTATTGGTCCCCATTGAAATCGCAAGATTCCTTTTCCCTTCCCGAAAGGAAATGAAGTTTCCTTTCGGGAAGGAAAAGGTATCTTGCGGGATACCATAAGAAAGGCTTTCAAACACTCTGGAAAGGAGATAGGGTTCAAATGAAATGCAATTGAATAAAGCAGAAAATTGGGAATTTTAGTCTCTTCAAAAAATAGTCTGTGAGGAAATCAGCTGCATTGCAAAGGACCAAAAGGTGCCAAAACTAAGCTCACAGATGTTGCCAAAAGCAGGGGAAAAAGTCAAGGAGGAAGACACAACTTAGGGAGCAAGATATGAGGGACATGGCATGAATACTTAAAATAATAAAAAAAAAAAAAAGAAAAAATCTTTCCCAAAGTCAAAGCCATCAAAATGCAGGCAGGCCATACGGCACCAAGGGCAGGCACATGTAGCAAAGCTTGCCAAAATTGATCCCCACTGAAGGCCAAAACAGAAAAGAAGGACTTACAAACACGCTGGAATGGAGACAACATGAAAGGAATTCAATTTCTATGAGAAAAAAAGAAAATTTTGTTAAGTTAGTGATTCTAAGAAAGTGGCCTGGGTGTTTTATCAGGTGCAGTGCAAAGGACCAAAAGATGCCAAAACTAAGCTCACAGATGTTGCAAAAGCAGGGGGAAAAAGTCAAGGAGGAAGACACAACTTAGGGGGCAAGATATGAGGGGACATGGCATGAACACTTCAGAAAACAACCAAAAAAAAGAAAAAATCTTTCCCAAAGCCAAAGCCATCAAAAGGCATGGCCTGCCATCAAGTGCAGGGACATGCACCAAAGATTCCTCTATTGGTCCCCATTGAAATCGCAAGATTCCTTTTCCCTTCCCGAAAGGAAATGAAGTTTCCTTTCGGGAAGGAAAAGGTATCTTGCGGATACCATACGAAAGGCTTTCAAACACTCTGGAAAGGAGATAGGTTCAAATGAAATGCAATTGAATAAAGCAGAAAATTGGGAATTTTAGTCTCTTCAAAAAATAGTCTGTGAGGAAATCAGCTGCATTGCAAAGGACCAAAAGGTGCCAAAACTAAGCTCACAGATGTTGCAAAAGCAGGGGAAAAAGTCAAGGAGGAAGACACAACTTAGGGAGCAAGATATGAGGGACATGGCATGAATACTTAAAAAAATAAAAAAAAAAAAAAGAAAAAATCTTTCCCAAAGTCAAAGCCATCAAAATGCAGGCAGGCCATACGCCAGCAAGTGCAGGCACATGCAGCAAAGCTTGCCAAAATTGATCCCCACTGAAGGCCGAAACAGAAAAGAAGGACATACAAACACGCTGGAATGGAGACAACATGAAAGGAATTCAATTTCTATGAGAAAAAAAGAAAATTTGGGTAAGTTAGTGATTCTAAGAAAGTGGCCTGGTGTTTTATCAGGTGCAGTGCAAAGGACCAAAAGATGCCAAAACTAAGCTCACAGATGTTGCAAAAGCAGGGGAAAAAGTCAAGGAGGAAGACACAACTTAGGGGGCAAGATATGAGGGACATGGCATGAACACTTCAGAAAACAACCAAAAAAAAGAAAAAATCTTTCCCAAAGCCAAAGCCATCAAAAGGCATGGCCTGCCATCAAGTGCAGGGACATGCACCAAAGATTCCTCTATTGGTCCCCATTGAAATCGCAAGATTCCTTTTCCCTTCCCGAAAGGAAATGAAGTTTCCTTTCGGGAAGGAAAAGGTATCTTGCGGATACCATAAGAAAGGCTTTCAAACACTCTGGAAAGGAGATAGGTTCAAATGAAATGCAATTGAATAAAGCAGAAAATTGGGAATTTTAGTCTCTTCAAAAAATAGTCTGTGAGGAAATCAGCTGCATTGCAAAGGACCAAAAGGTGCCAAAACTAAGCTCACAGATGTTGCAAAAGCAGGGGAAAAAGTCAAGGAGGAAGACACAACTTAGGGAGCAAGATATGAGGGACATGGCATGAATACTTAAAATAATAAAAAAAAAAAAAAGAAAAAATCTTTCCCAAAGTCAAAGCCATCAAAATGCAGGCAGGCCATACGGCACCAAGGGCAGGCACATGTAGCAAAGCTTGCCAAAATTGATCCCCACTGAAGGCCAAAACAGAAAAGAAGGACTTACAAACACGCTGGAATGGAGACAACATGAAAGGAATTCAATTTCTATGAGAAAAAAAGAAAATTTTGGTAAGTTAGTGATTCTAAGAAAGTGGCCTGGTGTTTTATCAGGTGCAGTGCAAAGGACCAAAAGATGCCAAAACTAAGCTCACAGATGTTGCAAAAGCAGGGGAAAAAGTCAAGGAGGAAGACACAACTTAGGGGGCAAGATATGAGGGACATGGCATGAACACTTCAGAAAACAACCAAAAAAAAGAAAAAATCTTTCCCAAAGCCAAAGCCATCAAAAGGCATGGCCTGCCATCAAGTGCAGGGACATGCACCAAAGATTCCTCTATTGGTCCCCATTGAAATCGCAAGATTCCTTTTCCCTTCCCGAAAGGAAATGAAGTTTCCTTGCGGGAAGGAAAGGGTATCTTGCGGATACCATAAGAAAGGCTTTCAAACACTCTGGAAAGGAGATAGGTTCAAATGAAATGCAATTGAATAAAGCAGAAAATTGGGAATTTTAGTCTCTTCAAAAAATAGTCTGTGAGGAAATCAGCTGCATTGCAAAGGACGAAAAGATGCCAAAAGTAAGCTCACAGATGTTGCAAAAGCAGGGGAAAAAGTCAAGGAGGAAGACACAACTTAGGGAGCAAGATATGAGGGACATGGCATAAATACGTAAAACAAACAAAAAAACAAAAATGGAAAAAATCTTTCCCAAAGTCAAAGCCATCAAAATGCAGGCAGGCCATACGCCACCAAGGGCAGGCACATGCAGCAAAGCTTGCCAAAATTGATCCCCACTGAAGGCCAAAACAGAAAAGAAGGACTTACAAACACACTGGAAAGGAGTCAACATCAAAGGAATTGCAATTGGAGGAGAACAAAAGAAAATTTGGGAAATTTAGTGACTCTAAGAAAATGGCCTGGGGTTTTATTAGGTGCAGTGCAAAGGACCAAAAGATGCCAAAACTAAGCTCACAGATGTTGCAAAAGCAGGGGAAAAAGTCAAGGAGGAAGACGCAACTTAGGGGGCAAGATATGAGGGACATGGCATGAATACATGAAACAAAAAAGAAAAAAAAAAGAAAAAATCTTTCCAAAGTCAAAGCCATCAAAATACAGGCAGGCCATACGCCACCAAGTGCAGGCACATGCAGCAAAGCTTGCCAAAATTGATCCCCACTGAAGGTCAAAACAGAAAAGAAGGACCAACTAACACGCTGGAAATGTGTCAACATCAAAGGAATTGCAATTGGAGGAGAAAAAAAAAAATTTGTGAAATTTAGTGACTCTAAGAAAATGGCCTGGGTTTATATCAGGTGCAGTGCAAAGGACCAAAGATGCCAAAACAAAGCTCAGAGATGTTGCAAAAGCAGGGGAAAAAGTCAAGGAGGAAGACACAACTTAGGAGGCAAGATATGAGGGCCATGGCATGAATACTTAAAACAAAAAAGAAAAAAAAAAGAAAAAATCTTTCCCAAAGTCAAATCCATCAAAATGCAGGCAGGCCATACGCCACCAAGGGCAGGCACATGCAGCAAAGCTTGCCATAATTGATCCCCACTGAAGGCCAAAACAGAAAGGAAGGACTTGCAAACACGCTGGAATGGAGACAACATCAAAGGAATTGCAATTGGAGGAGAAAAAAAAAAAATTTGGGAAATTTAGTGACACTAAGAAAATGGCCTGGGGTTTTATCAGGTGCAGTACAAAGGACTAAAAGATGCCAAAACTAAGCTCACAGATGTTGCAAAAGCAGGGGAAAAAGTCAAGGAGGAAGACACAACTTAGGGGGCAAGATATGAGGGACATGGCATGAACACTTCAGAAAACAACCAAAAAAAAGAAAAAATCTTTCCCAAAGCCAAAGCCATCAAAAGGCATGGCCTGCCATCAAGTGCAGGGACATGCACCAAAGATTCCTCTATTGGTCCCCATTGAAATCGCAAGATTCCTTTTCCCTTCCCGAAAGGAAATGAAATTTCCTTTCGGGAAGGGAAAAGGAATCTTGCGGATCCCAAAAGAAAGGCTTACAAACACTCTGGAAAGGAGATAGGTTCAAATGAAATGCAATTGAATAAAGCAGAAAATCGGGAATTTTAGTCTCTTGAAAAAATAGTCTGTGAGGAAATCAGCTGCATTGCAAAGGACCAAAAGGTGCCAAAACCTAGCTCACAGATGTTGCAAAAGCAGGGGAAAAAGTCAAGGAGGAAGACACAACTTAGGGAGCAAGTTATGAGGAACATGGCATGAATACTTAGAATAATAAAAAAAAAAAAAAAAAAGAAAAAATCTTTCCCAAAGTCAAAGCCATCAAAAGGCATGGCCTGCCATCAAGTGCAGGGACATGCACCAAAGATTCCTCTATTGGTCCCCATTGAAATCGCAAGATTCCTTTTCCCTGCCCGAAAGGAAGTGAAGTTTCCTTTCGGGAAGGGAAAAGGAATCTTGCGAATCCCAAAAGAAAGGCTTGCAAACACTCTGGAAAGGAGATAGGTTGAAATGAAATGCAATTGAATAAAGCAGAAAATTGGGAATTTTAGTCTCTTCAAAAAATAGGCTGTGAGGAAATCAGCTGCGTTGCAAAGGACCAAAGGTGCCAAAACTAAGCTCACAGATGTTGCAAAAGCAGGGGAAAAAGTCAAGGAGGAAGACACAACTTAGGGAGCAAGATATGAGGGACATGGCATGAATACTTAAAATAATAAAAAAAAAAAAAAGAAAAAATCTTTCCAAAGTCAAAGCCATCAAAATGCAGGCAGGCCATACGGCACCAAGGGCAGGCACATGTAGCAAAGCTTGCCAAAATTGATCCCCACTGAAGGCCAAAACAGAAAAGAAGGACTTACAAACACGCTGGAATGGAGACAACATGAAAGGAATTCAATTTCTATGAGAAAAAAAGAAAATTTTGGTAAGTTAGTGATTCTAAGAAAGTGCCCTGGTGTTTTATCAGGTGCAGTGCAAAGGACCAAAAGATGCCAAAACTAAGCTCACAGATGTTGCAAAAGCAGGGGAAAAAGTCAAGGAGGAAGACACAACTTAGGGGGCAAGATATGAGGGACATGGCATGAACACTTCAGAAAACAACCAAAAAAAAGAAAAAATCTTTCCCAAAGCCAAAGCCATCAAAAGGCATGGCCTGCCATCAAGTGCAGGGACATGCACCAAAGATTCCTCTATTGGTCCCCATTGAAATCGCAAGATTCCTTTTCCCTTCCCGAAAGGAAATGAAGTTTCCTTTCGGGAAGGAAAAGGTATCTTGCGGATACCATAAGAAAGGCTTTCAAACACTCTGGAAAGGAGATAGGTTCAAATGAAATGCAATTGAATAAAGCAGAAAATTGGGAATTTTAGTCTCTTCTAAAAATAGTCTGTGAGGAAATCAGCTGCATTGCAAAGGACCAAAAGGTGCCAAAACTAAGCTCACAGATGTTGCAAAAGCAGGGGAAAAAGTCAAGGAGGAAGACACAACTTAGGGAGCAAGATATGAGGGACATGGCATGAATACTTAAAATAATAAAAAAAAAAAAAAGAAAAAATCTTTCCCAAAGTCAAAGCCATCAAAATGCAGGCAGGCCATACGCCAGCAAGTGCAGGCACATGCAGCAAAGCTTGCCAAAATTGATCCCCACTGAAGGCCGAAACAGAAAAGAAGGACATACAAACACGCTGGAATGGAGACAACATGAAAGGAATTCAATTTCTATGAGAAAAAAAGAAAATTTGGGTAAGTTAGTGATTCTAAGAAAGTGCCCTGGTGTTTTATCAGGTGCAGTGCAAAGGACCAAAAGATGCCAAAACTAAGCTCACAGATGTTGCAAAAGCAGGGGAAAAAGTCAAGGAGGAAGACACAACTTAGGGGGCAAGATATGAGGGACATGGCATGAACACTTCAGAAAACAACCAAAAAAAAGAAAAAATCTTTCCCAAAGCCAAAGCCATCAAAAGGCATGGCCTGCCATCAAGTGCAGGGACATGCACCAAAGATTCCTCTATTGGTCCCCATTGAAATCGCAAGATTCCTTTTCCCTTCCCGAAAGGAAATGAAGTTTCCTTTCGGGAAGGAAAAGGTATCTTGCGGATACCATAAGAAAGGCTTTCAAACACTCTGGAAAGGAGATAGGTTCAAATGAAATGCAATTGAATAAAGCAGAAAATTGGGAATTTTAGTCTCTTCAAAAAATAGTCTGTGAGGAAATCAGCTGCATTGCAAAGGACCAAAAGGTGCCAAAACTAAGCTCACAGATGTTGCAAAAGCAGAGGAAAAAGTCAAGGAGGAAGACACAACTTAGGGAGCAAGATATGAGGGACATGGCATGAATACTTAAAATAATAAAAAAAAAAAAAAGAAAAAATCGTTCCCAAAGTCAAAGCCATCAAAATGCAGGCAGGCCATACGGCACCAAGGGCAGGCACATGTAGCAAAGCTTGCCAAAATTGATCCCCACTGAAGGCCAAAACAGAAAAGAAGGACTTACAAACACGCTGGAATGGAGACAACATGAAAGGAATTCAATTTCTATGAGAAAAAAAGAAAATTTTGGTAAGTTAGTGATTCTAAGAAAGTGGCCTGGTGTTTTATCAGGTGCAGTGCAAAGGACCAAAAGATGCCAAAACTAAGCTCACAGATGTTGCAAAAGCAGGGGAAAAAGTCAAGGAGGAAGACACAACTTAGGGGGCAAGATATGAGGGACATGGCATGAACACTTCAGAAAACAACCAAAAAAAAGAAAAAATCTTTCCCAAAGCCAAAGCCATCAAAAGGCATGGCCTGCCATCAAGTGCAGGGACATGCACCAAAGATTCCTCTATTGGTCCCCATTGAAATCGCAAGATTCCTTTTCCCTTCCCGAAAGGGAATGAAGTTTCCTTTCGGGAAGGAAAAGGTATCTTGCGGATACCATAAGAAAGGCTTTCAAACACTCTGGAAAGGAGATAGGTTCAAATGAAATGAAATTGAATAAAGCAGAAAATTGGGAATTTTAGTCTCTTCAAAAAATAGTCTGTGAGGAAATCAGCTGCATTGCAAAGGACCAAAAGGTGCCAAAACTAAGCTCACAGATGTTGCAAAAGCAGGGGAAAAAGTCAAGGAGGAAGACACAACTTAGGGAGCAAGATATGAGGGACATGGCATGAATACTTAAAATAATAAAAAAAAAAAAAAGAAAAAATCTTTCCCAAAGTCAAAGCCATCAAAATGCAGGCAGGCCATACGCCAGCAAGTGCAGGCACATGCAGCAAAGCTTGCCAAAATTGATCCCCACTGAAGGCCGAAACAGAAAAGAAGGACATACAAACACGCTGGAATGGAGACAACATGAAAGGAATTCAATTTCTATGAGAAAAAAAGAAAATTTTGGTAAGTTAGTGATTCTAAGAAAGTGGCCTGGTGTTTTATCAGGTGCAGTGCAAAGGACCAAAAGATGCCAAAACTAAGCTCACAGATGTTGCAAAAGCAGGGGAAAAAGTCAAGGAGGAAGACACAACTTAGGGGGCAAGATATGAGGGACATGGCATGAACACTTCAGAAAACAACCAAAAAAAAGAAAAAATCTTTCCCAAAGCCAAAGCCATCAAAAGGCATGGCCTGCCATCAAGTGCAGGGACATGCACCAAAGATTCCTCTATTGGTCCCCATTGAAATCGCAAGATTCCTTTTCCCTTCCCGAAAGGAAATGAAATTTCCTTTCGGGAAGGAAAAGGTATCTTGCGGATACCATAAGAAAGGCTTTCAAACACTCTGGAAAGGAGATAGGTTCAAATGAAATGCAATTGAATAAAGCAGAAAATTGGGAATTTTAGTCTCTTCAAAAAATAGTCTGTGAGGAAATCAGCTGCATTGCAAAGGACCAAAAGGTGCCAAAACTAAGCTCACAGATGTTGCAAAAGCAGGGGAAAAAGTCAAGGAGGAAGACACAACTTAGGGAGCAAGATATGAGGGACATGGCATGAATACTTAAAATAATAAAAAAAAAAAAAAGAAAAAATCTTTCCCAAAGTCAAAGCCATCAAAATGCAGGCAGGCCATACGGCACCAAGGGCAGGCACATGTAGCAAAGCTTGCCAAAATTGATCCCCACTGAAGGCCAAAACAGAAAAGAAGGACTTACAAACACGCTGGAATGGAGACAACATGAAAGGAATTCAATTTCTATGAGAAAAAAAGAAAATTTTGGTAAGTTAGTGATTCTAAGAAAGTGGCCTGGTGTTTTATCAGGTGCAGTGCAAAGGACCAAAAGATGCCAAAACTAAGCTCACAGATGTTGCAAAAGCAGGGGAAAAAGTCAAGGAGGAAGACACAACTTAGGGGGCAAGATATGAGGGACATGGCATGAACACTTCAGAAAACAACCAAAAAAAAGAAAAAATCTTTCCCAAAGCCAAAGCCATCAAAAGGCATGGCCTGCCATCAAGTGCAGGGACATGCACCAAAGATTCCTCTATTGGTCCCCATTGAAATCGCAAGATTCCTTTTCCCTTCCCGAAAGGAAATGAAGTTTCCTTTCGGGAAGGAAAAGGTATCTTGCGGATACCATAAGAAAGGCTTTCAAACACTCTGGAAAGGAGATAGGTTCAAATGAAATGCAATTGAATAAAGCAGAAAATTGGGAATTTTAGTCTCTTCAAAAAATAGTCTGTGAGGAAATCAGCTGCATTGCAAAGGACCAAAAGGTGCCAAAACTAAGCTCACAGATGTTGCAAAAGCAGGGGAAAAAGTCAAGGAGGAAGACACAACTTAGGGAGCAAGATATGAGGGACATGGCATGAATACTTAAAATAATAAAAAAAAAAAAAAGAAAAAATCTTTCCCAAAGTCAAAGCCATCAAAATGCAGGCAGGCCATACGCCAGCAAGTGCAGGCACATGCAGCAAAGCTTGCCAAAATTGATCCCCACTGAAGGCCGAAACAGAAAAGAAGGACATACAAACACGCTGGAATGGAGACAACATGAAAGGAATTCAATTTCTATGAGAAAAAAAGAAAATTTGGGTAAGTTAGTGATTCTAAGAAAGTGGCCTGGTGTTTTATCAGGTGCAGTGCAAAGGACCAAAAGATGCCAAAACTAAGCTCACAGATGTTGCAAAAGCAGGGGAAAAAGTCAAGGAGGAAGACACAACTTAGGGGGCAAGATATGAGGGACATGGCATGAACACTTCAGAAAACAACCAAAAAAAAGAAAAAATCTTTCCCAAAGCCAAAGCCATCAAAAGGCATGGCCTGCCATCAAGTGCAGGGACATGCACCAAAGATTCCTCTATTGGTCCCCATTGAAATCGCAAGATTCCTTTTCCCTTCCCGAAAGGAAATGAAGTTTCCTTTCGGGAAGGAAAGGGTATCTTGCGGATACCATAAGAAAGGCTTTCAAACACTCTGGAAAGGAGATAGGTTCAAATGAAATGCAATTGAATAAAGCAGAAAATTGGGAATTTTAGTCTCTTCAAAAAATAGGCTGTGAGGAAATCAGCTGCATTGCAAAGGACCAAAAGATGCCAAAACTAAGCTCACAGATGTTGCAAAAGCAGGGGAATAAGTCAAGGAGGAAGACACAACTTAGGGAGCAAGATATGAGGGACATGGCATGAATACTTAAAATAATAAAAAAAAAAAAAAGAAAAAATCTTTCCCAAAGTCAAAGCCATCAAAATGCAGGCAGGCCATACGCCAGCAAGTGCAGGCACATGCAGCAAAGCTTGCCAAAATTGATCCCCACTGAAGGCCGAAACAGAAAAGAAGGACATACAAACACGCTGGAATGGAGACAACATGAAAGGAATTCAATTTCTATGAGAAAAAAAGAAAATTTGGGTAAGTTAGTGATTCTAAGAAAGTGGCCTGGTGTTTTATCAGGTGCAGTGCAAAGGACCAAAAGATGCCAAAACTAAGCTCACAGATGTTGCAAAAGCAGGGGAAAAAGTCAAGGAGGAAGACACAACTTAGGGGGCAAGATATGAGGGACATGGCATGAACACTTCAGAAAACAACCAAAAAAAAGAAAAAATCTTTCCCAAAGCCAAAGCCATCAAAAGGCATGGCCTGCCATCAAGTGCAGGGACATGCACCAAAGATTCCTCTATTGGTCCCCATTGAAATCGCAAGATTCCTTTTCCCTTCCCGAAAGGAAATGAAGTTTCCTTTCGGGAAGGAAAAGGTATCTTGCGGATACCATAAGAAAGGCTTTCAAACACTCTGGAAAGGAGATAGGTTCAAATGAAATGCAATTGAATAAAGCAGAAAATTGGGAATTTTAGTCTCTTCAAAAAATAGTCTGTGAGGAAATCAGCTGCATTGCAAAGGACCAAAAGGTGCCAAAACTAAGCTCACAGATGTTGCAAAAGCAGGGGAAAAAGTCAAGGAGGAAGACACAACTTAGGGAGCAAGATATGAGGGACATGGCATGAATACTTAAAATAATAAAAAAAAAAAAAAGAAAAAATCTTTCCCAAAGTCAAAGCCATCAAAATGCAGGCAGGCCATACGCCAGCAAGTGCAGGCACATGCAGCAAAGCTTGCCAAAATTGATCCCCACTGAAGGCCGAAACAGAAAAGAAGGACATACAAACACGCTGGAATGGAGACAACATGAAAGGAATTCAATTTCTATGAGAAAAAAAGAAAATTTGGGTAAGTTAGTGATTCTAAGAAAGTGCCCTGGTGTTTTATCAGGTGCAGTGCAAAGGACCAAAAGATGCCAAAACTAAGCTCACAGATGTTGCAAAAGCAGGGGAAAAAGTCAAGGAGGAAGACACAACTTAGGGGGCAAGATATGAGGGACATGGCATGAACACTTCAGAAAACAACCAAAAAAAAGAAAAAATCTTTCCCAAAGCCAAAGCCATCAAAAGGCATGGCCTGCCATCAAGTGCAGGGACATGCACCAAAGATTCCTCTATTGGTCCCCATTGAAATCGCAAGATTCCTTTTCCCTTCCCGAAAGGAAATGAAATTTCCTTTCGGGAAGGAAAAGGTATCTTGCGGATACCATAAGAAAGGCTTTCAAACACTCTGGAAAGGAGATAGGTTCAAATGAAATGCAATTGAATAAAGCAGAAAATTGGGAATTTTAGTCTCTTCAAAAAATAGGCTGTGAGGAAATCAGCTGCATTGCAAAGGACCAAAAGGTGCCAAAACTAAGCTCACAGATGTTGCAAAAGCAGGGGAAAAAGTCAAGGAGGAAGACACAACTTAGGGAGCAAGATATGAGGGACATGGCATGAATACTTAAAATAATAAAAAAAAAAAAAAGAAAAAATCTTTCCCAAAGTCAAAGCCATCAAAATGCAGGCAGGCCATACGGCACCAAGGGCAGGCACATGTAGCAAAGCTTGCCAAAATTGATCCCCACTGAAGGCCAAAACAGAAAAGAAGGACTTACAAACACGCTGGAATGGAGACAACATGAAAGGAATTCAATTTCTATGAGAAAAAAAGAAAATTTTGGTAAGTTAGTGATTCTAAGAAAGTGGCCTGGTGTTTTATCAGGTGCAGTGCAAAGGACCAAAAGATGCCAAAACTAAGCTCACAGATGTTGCAAAAGCAGGGGAAAAAGTCAAGGAGGAAGACACAACTTAGGGGGCAAGATATGAGGGACATGGCATGAACACTTCAGAAAACAACCAAAAAAAAGAAAAAATCTTTCCCAAAGCCAAAGCCATCAAAAGGCATGGCCTGCCATCAAGTGCAGGGACATGCACCAAAGATTCCTCTATTGGTCCCCATTGAAATCGCAAGATTCCTTTTCCCTTCCCGAAAGGAAATGAAGTTTCCTTTCGGGAAGGAAAAGGTATCTTGCGGATACCATAAGAAAGGCTTTCAAACACTCTGGAAAGGAGATAGGTTCAAATGAAATGCAATTGAATAAAGCAGAAAATTGGGAATTTTAGTCTCTTCAAAAAATAGTCTGTGAGGAAATCAGCTGCATTGCAAAGGACCAAAAGGTGCCAAAACTAAGCTCACAGATGTTGCAAAAGCAGGGGAAAAAGTCAAGGAGGAAGACACAACTTAGGGAGCAAGATATGAGGGACATGGCATGAATACTTAAAATAATAAAAAAAAAAAAAAGAAAAAATCTTTCCCAAAGTCAAAGCCATCAAAATGCAGGCAGGCCATACGCCAGCAAGTGCAGGCACATGCAGCAAAGCTTGCCAAAATTGATCCCCACTGAAGGCCGAAACAGAAAAGAAGGACATACAAACACGCTGGAATGGAGACAACATGAAAGGAATTCAATTTCTATGAGAAAAAAAGAAAATTTGGGTAAGTTAGTGATTCTAAGAAAGTGGCCTGGTGTTTTATCAGGTGCAGTGCAAAGGACCAAAAGATGCCAAAACTAAGCTCACAGATGTTGCAAAAGCAGGGGAAAAAGTCAAGGAGGAAGACACAACTTAGGGGGCAAGATATGAGGGACATGGCATGAACACTTCAGAAAACAACCAAAAAAAAGAAAAAATCTTTCCCAAAGCCAAAGCCATCAAAAGGCATGGCCTGCCATCAAGTGCAGGGACATGCACCAAAGATTCCTCTATTGGTCCCCATTGAAATCGCAAGATTCCTTTTCCCTTCCCGAAAGGAAATGAAGTTTCCTTGCGGGAAGGAAAGGGTATCTTGCGGATACCATAAGAAAGGCTTTCAAACACTCTGGAAAGGAGATAGGTTCAAATGAAATGCAATTGAATAAAGCAGAAAATTGGGAATTTTAGTCTCTTCAAAAAATAGGCTGTGAGGAAATCAGCTGCATTGCAAAGGACGAAAAGATGCCAAAAGTAAGCTCACAGATGTTGCAAAAGCAGGGGAATAAGTCAAGGAGGAAGACACAACTTAGGGAGCAAGATATGAGGGACATGGCATGAATACTTAAAATAATAAAAAAAAAAAAAAGAAAAAATCTTTCCCAAAGTCAAAGCCATCAAAATGCAGGCAGGCCATACGCCAGCAAGGGCAGGCACATGCAGCAAAGCTTGCCAAAATTGATCCCCACTGAAGGCCAAAACAGAAAAAAAGGACTTACAAACACGCTGGAATGGAGACAACATCAAAGGAATTGCAATTGGAGGAGAAAAAAAGAAAATTTGGGAAATTTAGTGACTCTAAGATAATGGCCCGGGGTTTTATCAGGTGCAGTGCAAAGGACCAAAAGGTGCCACAGCGAAGCTCACAGATGTTGCAAAAGCAGGGGAAAAAGTCAAGGAGGAAGACACAACTTAGGGAGCAAAATATGAAGGACATGGCATAAATACTTAAAACAAACAAAAAAACAAAAATGGAAAAAATCTTTCCCAAAGTCAAAGCCATCAAAATGCAGGCAGGCCATACGCCACCAAGGGCAGGCACATGCAGCAAAGCTTGCCAAAATTGATCCCCACTGAAGGCCAAAACAGAAAAGAAGGACTTACAAACACGCTGGAAAGGAGTCAACATCAAAGGAATTGCAATTGGAGGAGAAAAAAAGAAAATTTGGGAAATTTAGTGACTCTAAGAAAATGGCCTGGGGTTTTATTAGGTGCAGTGCAAAGGACCAAAAGATGCCAAAACTAAGCTCACAGATGTTGCAAAAGCAGGGGAAAAAGTCAAGGAGGAAGACGCAACTTAGGGGGCAAGATATGAGGGACATGGCATGAATACATGAAACAAAAAAGAAAAAAAAAAGAAAAAATCTTTCCCAAAGTCAAAGCCATCAAAATACAGGCAGGCCATACGCCACCAAGTGCAGGCACATGCAGCAAAGCTTGCCAAAATTGATCCCCACTGAAGGTCAAAACAGAAAAGAAGGACCAACAAACACGCTGGAAATGTGTCAACATCAAAGGAATTGCAATTGGAGGAGAAAAAAAAAAATTTGGGAAATTTAGTGACTCTAAGAAAATGGCCTGGGTTTATATCAGGTGCAGTGCAAAGGACCAAAGATGCCAAAACAAAGCTCAGAGATGTTGCAAAAGCAGGGGAAAAAGTCAAGGAGGAAGACACAACTTAGGAGGCAAGATATGAGGGACATGGCATGAATACTTAAAACAAAAAAGAAAAAAAAAAGAAAAAATCTTTCCCAAAGTCAAAGCCATCAAAATACAGGCAGGCCATACGCCACCAAGGGCAGGCACATGCAGGAAAGCTTGCCTAAATTGATCCCCACTGAAGGCCAAAACAGAAAGGAAGGACTTGCAAACACGCTGGAATGGAGACAACATCAAAGGAATTGCAATTGGAGGAGAAAAAAAAAAAATTTGGAAAATTTAGTGACACTAAGAAAATGGCCTGGGGTTTTATCAGGTGCAGTACAAAGGACTAAAAGATGCCAAAACTAAGCTCACAGATGTTGCAAAAGCAGGGGAAAAAGTCAAGGAGGAAGACACAACTTAGGGGGCAAGATATGAGGGACATGGCATGAACACTTCAGAAAACAACCAAAAAAAAGAAAAAATCTTTCCCAAAGCCAAAGCCATCAAAAGGCATGGCCTGCCATCAAGTGCAGGGACATGCACCAAAGATTCCTCTATTGGTCCCCATTGAAATCGCAAGATTCCTTTTCCCTTCCCGAAAGGAAATGAAGTTTCCTTTCGGGAAGGGAAAAGGGATCTTGCGGATCCCAAAAGAAAGGCTTTCAAACACTCTGGAAAGGAGATAGGTTCAAATGAAATGCAATTGAATAAAGCAGAAAATTGGGAATTTTAGTCTCTTGAAAAAATAGTCTGTGAGGAAATCAGCTGCATTGCAAAGGACCAAAAGGTGCCAAAACCTAGCTCACAGATGTTGCAAAAGCAGGGGAAAAAGTCAAGGAGGAAGACACAACTTAGGGAGCAAGTTATGGAACATGGCATGAATACTTTGAATAATAAAAAAAAAAAAAAAAAAAGAAAAAATCTTTCCCAAAGTCAAAGGCATCAAAAGGCATGGCCTGCCATCAAGTGCAGGGACATGCACCAAAGATTCCTCTATTGGTCCCCATTGAAATCGCAAGATTCCTTTCCCCTGCCCGAAAGGAAGTGAAGTTTCCTTTCGGGAAGGGAAAAGGACTCTTGCGGATACCAAAAGAAAGGCTTGCAAACACTATGGAAAGGAGATAGGTTGAAATGAAATGCAATTGAATAAAGCAGAAAATTGGGAATTTTAGTCTCTTCAAAAAATAGGCTGTGAGGAAATCAGCTGCGTTGCAAAGGACCAAAATGTGCCAAAACTAAGCTCACAAATGTTCCAAAAGCAGGGGAATAAGTCAAGGAGGAAGACACAACTTAGGGGGCAAGATATGAGGGACATGGCATGAACACTTCAGAAAACAACCAAAAAAAGAAAAAAATCTTTCCCAAAGTCAAAGCCATCAAAATGCAGGCAGGCCATACGCCACCAAGGGCAGGCACATGCAGCAAAGCTTGCCAAAATTGATCCCCACTGAAGGTCAAAACAGAAAAGAAGGACCAACAAACACGCTGGAAATGTGTCAACATCAAAGGAATTGCAATTGGAGGAGAAAAAAAGAAAATTTTGGAAATTTAGTGACTCTAAGAAAATGGCCTGGGTTTATATCAGGTGCAGTGCAAAGGACCAAAGATGCCAAAACTAAGCTCACAGATGTTGCAAAAGCAGGGGAAAAAGTCAAGGAGGAAGACACAACTTAGGGGGCAAGATATGAAGGACATGGCATGAATACTTAAAATAATAAAAAAATAAAAAAGAAAAAATCTTTCCCAAAGTCAAAGCCATCAAAATGCAGGCAGGCCATACGCCACCAAGGGCAGGCACATGCAGCAAAGCTTGCCAAAATTGATCCCCACTGAAGGCCAAAACAGAAAAGAAGGACTTGCAAACACGCTGGAATGAAGAAACATCAAAGGAATTGCAATTGGAGGAGAAAAAAAGAAAATTTGGGAAATTTAGTGACATTAAGAAAATGGCCTGGGGTTTTATCAGGTGCAGTACAAAGGACCAAAAGGTGCCAAAACGAAGCTCACAGATGTTGCAAAAGCAGGGGAAAAAGTCAAGGAGGAAGACAGAACTTAGGGAGCAAAATATGAAGGACATGGCATAAATACTTAAAACAAACAAAAAAACAAAAATAGAAAAAATCTTTCCCAAAGTCAAAGCCACCAAAATGCAGGCAGGCCATACGCCACCAAGGGCAGGCACATGCAGCAAAGCTTGCCAAAATTGATCCCCACTGAAGGCCAAAACAGTAAAGAAGGGCCTACAAACACGCTGGAAAGGAGTCAACATCAAAGCAATTGCAATTGGAGGAGAAAAAAAGAAAATTTTGGAAATTTAGTGACTCTAAGAGAATGGCCGGGGGTTTTATGAGGTGCTTTGCAAAGGACCAAAAGGTGCCAAAACTAAGCTCACAGATGTTGCAAAAGCAGGGGAAAAAGTCAAGGAGGAAGACAGAACTTAGGGGGCAAGATATGAGGGACATGGCATAAATTCTTAAAAAAAACAAAAAAAAAAAAAAAAAAGAAAAAATCTTTCCCAAAGTCAAAGCCATCAAAATGCAGGCAGGCCATACGCCAGCAAGGGCAGGCACATGCAGCAAAGCTTGCCAAAATTGATCCCCACTGAAAGCCAAAACAGAAAAGAAAGACTTACAAACACGCTGGAATGGAGACACCTTAAAGAATTGCAATTGGAGGAGAAAAAAAGAAAATTTGGGAAATTTATGACTCTAAGAAAATGGCCTGGGGTGTTATCAGGTGCAGTGCAAAGGACCAAAAGATGCCAAAACTAAGCTCACAGATGTTGCAAAAGCAGGGGAAAAAGTCAAGGAGGAAGACACAACTTAGGGGGCAAGATATGAGGGACATGGCATGAATACTTACAATAATAATAAAAAAAAAAAAAAATAGCAAAAATCTTTCCCAAAGTCAAAGCCATCAAAATGCAGGCAGGCCATATGCCACCAAGGGCAGGCACATGGAGCAAAGCTTGCCAAAATTGATCCCCACTGAAGGCCAAAACAGAAAAGAAGGACCTACAAACACGCTGGAAAGGTGTCAACATCAAAGGAATTGCAATTGGAGGAGAAAAAAAGAAAATTTGGGAAATTTAGTGACTCTAAGAAAATGGCCTGGGGTTTTATTAGGTGCAGTGCAAAGGACCAAAAGATGCCAAAACTAAGCTCACAGATGTTGCAAAAGCAGGGGAAAAAGTCAAGGAGGAAGACACAACTTAATCGGCAAGATATGAAGGACATGGCATGAATACTTAAAACAAAAAAAAAAAAAAAAAAGAAAAAATCTTTCCCAAAGTCAAAGCCATCAAAATGCAGGCAGGCCATACGCCACCAAGGGCAGGCACATGCAGCAAAGCTTGCCAAAATTGATCCCCACTGAAGGCCAAAACAGAAAAGAAGGACTTGCAAACATGCTGGAATGGAGAAACATCAAAGCAATTGAAATTGGAGGAGAAAAAAAGAAAATTTGGGAAATTTAGTGACTCTAGGAAAATGGCCTGGGGTTTTATCAGGTGCAGTGCAAAGGACCAAAAGGTGCCAAAACTAAGCTCACAAATGTTGCAAAAGCAGGGGAAAAAGTCAAGGAGGAAGACACAACTTAGGGGGCAAGATATGAGTGACATGGCATGAACACTTCAGAAAACAACCAAAAAAAGAAAAAAATCTTTCCCAAAGTCAAAGCCATCAAAAGGCATGGCCTGCCATCAAGTGCAGGGACATGCACCAAAGATTCCTCTATTGGTCCCCATTGAAATCGCAAGATTCCTTTTCCCTTCCCGAAAGGAAATGAAATTTCCTTTCGGGAAGGGCAAAGGAATCTTGCGAATCCCAAAAGAAAGGCTTACAAACACTCTGGAAAGGAGATAGGTTCAAATGAAATGCAATTGAAAAAAGCAGAAAATCGGGAATTTTAGTCTCTTCATAAAATAGGCTGTGAGGAAATCAGCTGCATTGCAAAGGACCAAAAGGTGCCAAAACTAAGCTCACAGATGTTGCAAAAGCAGGGGAAAAAGTCAAGGAGGAAGACACAACTTAGGGAGCAAGATATGAGGGACATGGCATGAATACTTAATACAAAAAAAAAAAAAAAAAAAAAAAATCCTTCCAAAAGTCAAAGCCATCAAAATGCTGGCAGGCCATATGCCACCAAGGGCAGGCACATGCAGCAAAGCTTGCCAAAATTGATCCCCACTGAAGGCCAAAACAGAAAAGAAGGACCTACAAACACGCTGGAATGGAGACAACATCAAAGGATTTGCAATTGGAGGAGAAAAAAGGAAAATTTGGGATATTTAGTGACACTAAGAAAATGGCCTGGGTTTTATGAGGTGCAGTGCAAAGGACGAAAAGATGCCAAAAGTAAGCTCACAGATGTTGCAAAAGCAGGGGAAAAAGTCAAGTAGGAAGACACAACTTAGGGGCAAGATATGAGGGACATGGCATGAATACATGAAACCAAAAAGAAAAAAAAAAGAAAAAATCTTTCCCAAAGTCAAAGCCATCAAAATGCAGGCAGGCCATACGCCAGCAAGTGCAGGCACATGCAGCAAAGCTTGCCAAAATTGATCCCCACTGAAGGCCAAAACAGAAAAGAAGGACTTACAAACACGCTGGAATGGAGACACCTTAAAGAATTGCAATTGGAGGAGAAAAAAAGAAAATTTGGGAAATTTAATGACTCTAAGAAAGTGGCCTGGGGTTTTATCAGGTGCAGTGCCAGGGACCAAAAGATGCCAAAACTAAGCTCACAGATGTTGCAAAAGCAGGGGAAAAAGTCAAGGAGGAAGACACAACTTAGGGGGCAAGATATGAGGGACATGGCATGAACACTTCAGAAAACAAACAAAAACAGAAAAAAATCTTTCCCAAAGTCAAAGCCATCAAAATGCAGGCAGGCCATACGCCACCAAGGGCAGGCACATGCAGCAAAGCTTGCCAAAATTGATCCCCTCTGAAGGTCAAAACAGAAAAGAAGGACCAACAAACACGCTGGAAATGTGTCAACATCAAAGGAATTGCAATTGGAGGAGAAAAAAAGAAAATTTGGGAAATTTAGTGACTCTAAGAAAATGGCCTGGGTTTATATCATGTGCAGTGCAAAGGACCAAAGATGCCAAAACTAAGCTCACAGATGTTGCAAAAGCAGGGGAAAAAGTCAAGGAGGAAGACACAACTTAGGGGGCAAGATATGAAGGACATGGCATGAATACTTAAAATAATAAAAAAATAAAAAAGAAAAAATCATTCCCAAAGTCAAAGCCATCAAAATGCAGGCAGGCCATACGGCACCAAGGGCAGGCACATGCAGCAAAGCTTGCCAAAATTGATCCCCACTGAAGGCCAAAACAGAAAAGAAGGACTTGCAAACACGCTGGAATGGAGAAACATCAAAAGAATTGCAATTGGAGGAGAAAAAAAGAAAATTTGGGAAATTTAGTGACATTAAGAAAATGGCCTGGGGTTTTATCAGGTGCAGTACAAAGGACCAAAAGGTGCCAAAACGAAGCTCACAGATGTTGCAAAAGCAGGGGAAAAAGTCAAGGAGGAAGACAGAACTTAGGGAGCAAAATATGAAGGACATGGCATAAATACTTAACACAAACAAAAAAACAAAAATAGAAAAAATCTTTCCCAAAGTCAAAGCCATCAAAATGCAGGCAGGCCATACGGCACAATGGGCAGGCTCATGCAGCAAAGCTTGCCAAAATTGATCCCCACTGAAGGCCAAAACAGAAAAGAAGGACTTGCAAACACGCTGGAATTGAGAAACATCAAAGGAATTGCAATTGGAGGAGAAAAAAAGAAAATTTGGGAAATTTAGTGACATTAAGAAAATGGCCTGGGGTTTTATCAGGTGCAGTGCAAAGGACCAAAAGGTGCCAAAACTAAGCTCACAAATGTTGCAAAAGCAGGGGAAAAAGTCAAGGAGGAAGACAGAACTTATGGGGCAAGATATGAGGGACATGGCATGAACACTTCAGAAAACAACCAAAAAAAGAAAAAAATCTTTCCCAAAGTCAAAGCCATCAAAAGGCATGGCCTGCCATCAAGTGCAGGGACATGCACCAAAGATTCCTCTATTGGTCCCCATTGAAATCGCAAGATTCCTTTTCCCTTCCCGAAAGGAAATGAAATTTCCTTTCGGGAAGGGCAAAGGAATCCTGCGAATCCCAAAAGAAAGGCTTACAAACACTCTGGAAAGGAGATAGGTTCAAATGAAATGCAATTGAAAAAAGCAGAAAATCGGGATTTATTGTCTCTTCAAAAAATAGGCTGTGAGGAAATCAGCTGCATTGCAAAGGACCAAAAGGTGCCAAAACTAAGCTCACAGATGTTGCAAAAGCAGGGGAAAAAGTCAAGGAGGAAGACACAACTTAGGGAGCAAGATATGAGGGACATGGCATGAATACTTAATACAAAAAAAAAAAAAAAAAAAAAAATCCTTCCCAAAGTCAAAGCCATCAAAATGCAGGCAGGCCATACGCCAGCAAGGGCAGGCACATGCAGCAAAGCTTGCCAAAATTGATCCCCACTGAAGGCCAAAACAGAAAAGAAGGACCTACAAACACGCTGGAATGGAGACAACATCAAAGGATTTGCAATTGGAGGAGAAAAAAAGAAAATTTGGGAAATTTAGTGACTCTAAGAAAATGGCCTAGGGTTTTATGAGGTGCAGTGCAAAGGGCCAAAAGATGCCAAAACTAAGCTCACAGATGTTGCAAAAGCAGGGGAAAAAGTCAAGGAGGAAGACACAACTTAGGGGGCAAGATGTGAGGGACATGGCATGAATACTTAAAAAATTAAAAAAAAAAAAAATAGCAAAAATCATTCCCAAAGTCAAAGCCATCAAAACGCAGGCAGGCCATATGCCACCAAGGGCAGGCACATGCAGCAAAGCTTGCCAAAATTGATCCCCACTGAAGGCCAAAACAGAAAAGAAGGACCAACAAACACGCTGGAAAGGAGTCAACATCAAAGGAATTGCAATTGGAGGAGAAAAAAAGAAAATTTGGGAAATTTAGTGACTCTAAGAAAATGGCCCGGGGTTTTATCAGGTGCAGTGCAAAGGACCAAAAGGTGCCACAGCGAAGCTCACAGATGTTGCAAAAGCAGGGGAAAAAGTCAAGGAGGAAGACAGAACTTAGGGAGCAAAATATGAAGGACATGGCATAAATACTTAAAACAAACAAAAAAACAAAAATAGAAAAAATCTTTCCCAAAGTCAAAGCCATCAAAATGCAGGCAGGCCATACGCCACCAAGGGCAGGCACATGCAGCAAAGCTTGCCAAAATTGATCCCCACTGAAGGCCAAAACAGAAAAGAAGGACTTACAAACACGCTGGAAAGGAGTAAACGTCAAAGGAATTGCAATTGGAGGAGAAAAAAAGAAAATTTGGGAAATTTAGTGACTCTAAGAAAATGGCCTGGGTTTATATCAGGTGCAGTGCAAAGGACCAAAAGATGCCAAAACTAAGCTCACAGATGTTGCAAAAGCAGGGGAAAAAGTCAAGGAGGAAGACACAACTTAGGGGGCAAGATATGAGGGACATGGCATGAACACTTCAGAAAACAACCAAAAAAAAGAAAAAATCTTTCCCAAAGCCAAAGCCATCAAAAGGCATGGCCTGCCATCAAGTGCAGGGACATGCACCAAAGATTCCTCTATTGGTCCCCATTGAAATCGCAAGATTCCTTTTCCCTTCCCGAAAGGAAATGAAGTTTCCTTTCGGGAAGGGAAAAGGAATCTTGCGGATCCCAAAAGAAAGGCTTACAAACACTCTGGAAAGGAGATAGGTTCAAATGAAATGCAATTGAATAAAGCAGAAAATCGGGAATTTTAGTCTCTTGAAAAAATAGTCTGTGAGGAAATCAGCTGCATTGCAAAGGACCAAAAGGTGCCAAAACCTAGCTCACAGATGTTGCAAAAGCAGGGGAAAAAGTCAAGGAGGAAGACACAACTTAGGGAGCAAGTTATGAGGAACATGGCATGAATACTTAGAATAATAAAAAAAAAAAAAAAAAAAGAAAAAATCTTTCCCAAAGTCAAAGCCATCAAAAGGCATGGCCTGCCATCAAGTGCAGGGACATGCACCAAAGATTCCTCTATTGGTCCCCATTGAAATCGCAAGATTCCTTTTCCCTGCCCGAAAGGAAGTGAAGTTTCCTTTCGGGAAGGGAAAAGGAATCTTGCGACTCCCAAAAGAAAGGCTTGCAAACACTCTGGAAAGGAGATAGGTTGAAATGAAATGCAATTGAATAAAGCAGAAAATTGGGAATTTTAGTCTCTTCAAAAAATAGGCTGTGAGGAAATCAGCTGCGTTGCAGAGGACCAAAGGTGCCAAAACTAAGCTCACAGATGTTGCAAAAGCAGGGGAAAAAGTCAAGGAGGAAGACACAACTTAGGGAGCAAGATATGAGGGACATGGCATGAATACTTAAAATAATAAAAAAAAAAAAAAGAAAAAATCTTTCCCAAAGTCAAAGCCATCAAAATGCAGGCAGGCCATACGGCACCAAGGGCAGGCACATGTAGCAAAGCTTGCCAAAATTGATCCCCACTGAAGGCCAAAACAGAAAAGAAGGACTTACAAACACGCTGGAATTGAGACAACATGAAAGGAATTCAATTTCTATGAGAAAAAAAGAAAATTTTGGTAAGTTAGTGATTCTAAGAAAGTGGCCTGGTGTTTTATCAGGTGCAGTGCAAAGGACCAAAAGATGCCAAAACTAAGCTCACAGATGTTGCAAAAGCAGTGGAAAAAGTCAAGGAGGAAGACACAACTTAGGGGGCAAGATATGAGGGACATGGCATGAACACTTCAGAAAACAACCAAAAAAAAGAAAAAATCTTTCCCAAAGCCAAAGCCATCAAAAGGCATGGCCTGCCATCAAGTGCAGGGACATGCACCAAAGATTCCTCTATTGGTCCCCATTGAAATCGCAAGATTCCTTTTCCCTTCCCGAAAGGAAATGAAGTTTCCTTTCGGGAAGGAAAAGGTATCTTGCGGATACCATAAGAAAGGCTTTCAAACACTCTGGAAAGGAGATAGGTTCAAATGAAATGCAATTGAATAAAGCAGAAAATTGGGAATTTTAGTCTCTTCAAAAAATAGTCTGTGAGGAAATCAGCTGCATTGCAAAGGACCAAAAGGTGCCAAAACTAAGCTCACAGATGTTGCAAAAGCAGGGGAAAAAGTCAAGGAGGAAGACACAACTTAGGGAGCAAGATATGAGGGACATGGCATGAATACTTAAAATAATAAAAAAAAAAAAAAGAAAAAATCTTTCCCAAAGTCAAAGCCATCAAAATGCAGGCAGGCCATACGCCAGCAAGTGCAGGCACATGCAGCAAAGCTTCCAAAATTGATCCCCACTGAAGGCCGAAACAGAAAAGAAGGACTTACAAACACGCTGGAATGGAGACAACATGAAAGGAATTCAATTTCTATGAGAAAAAAAGAAAATTTGGGTAAGTTAGTGATTCTAAGAAAGTGCCCTGGTGTTTTATCAGGTGCAGTGCAAAGGACCAAAAGATGCCAAAACTAAGCTCACAGATGTTGCAAAAGCAGGGGAAAAAGTCAAGGAGGAAGACACAACTTAGGGGGCAAGATATGAGGGACATGGCATGAACACTTCAGAAAACAACCAAAAAAAAGAAAAAATCTTTCCCAAAGCCAAAGCCATCAAAAGGCATGGCCTGCCATCAAGTGCAGGGACATGCACCAAAGATTCCTCTATTGGTCCCCATTGAAATCGCAAGATTCCTTTTCCCTTCCCGAAAGGAAATGAAGTTTCCTTTCGGGAAGGAAAAGGTATCTTGCGGATACCATAAGAAAGGCTTTCAAACACTCTGGAAAGGAGATAGGTTCAAATGAAATGCAATTGAATAAAGCAGAAAATTGGGAATTTTAGTCTCTTCAAAAAATAGTCTGTGAGGAAATCAGCTGCATTGCAAAGGACCAAAAGGTGCCAAAACTAAGCTCACAGATGTTGCAAAAGCAGGGGAAAAAGTCAAGGAGGAAGACACAACTTAGGGAGCAAGATATGAGGGACATGGCATGAATACTTAAAATAATAAAAAAAAAAAAAAGAAAAAATCTTTCCCAAAGTCAAAGCCATCAAAATGCAGGCAGGCCATACGGCACCAAGGGCAGGCACATGTAGCAAATCTTGCCAAAATTGATCCCCACTGAAGGCCGAAACAGAAAAGAAGGACTTACAAACACGCTGGAATGGAGACAACCTGAAAGGAATTCAATTTCTATGAGAAAAAAAGAAAATTTTGGTAAGTTAGTGATTCTAAGAAAGTGGCCTGGTGTTTTATCAGGTGCAGTGCAAAGGACCAAAAGATGCCAAAACTAAGCTCACAGATGTTGCAAAAGCAGGGGAAAAAGTCAAGGAGGAAGACACAACTTAGGGGGCAAGATATGAGGGACATGGCATGAACACTTCAGAAAACAACCAAAAAAAAGAAAAAATCTTTCCCAAAGCCAAAGCCATCAAAAGGCATGGCCTGCCATCAAGTGCAGGGACATGCACCAAAGATTCCTCTATTGGTCCCCATTGAAATCGCAAGATTCCTTTTCCCTTCCCGAAAGGAAATGAAGTTTCCTTTCGGGAAGGAAAAGGTATCTTGCGGATACCATAAGAAAGGCTTTCAAACACTCTGGAAAGGAGATAGGTTCAAATGAAATGCAATTGAATAAAGCAGAAAATTGGGAATTTTAGTCTCTTCAAAAAATAGTCTGTGAGGAAATCAGCTGCATTGCAAAGGACCAAAAGGTGCCAAAACTAAGCTCACAGATGTTGCAAAAGCAGGGGAAAAAGTCAAGGAGGAAGACACAACTTAGGGAGCAAGATATGAGGGACATGGCATGAATACTTAAAATAATAAAAAAAAAAAAAGAAAAAATCTTTCCCAAAGTCAAAGCCATCAAAATGCAGGCAGGCCATACGCCACCAAGGGCAGGCACATGCAGCAAAGCTTGCCAAAATTGATCCCCACTGAAGGCCGAAACAGAAAAGAAGGACATACAAACACGCTGGAATGGAGACAACATGAAAGGAATTCAATTTCTATGAGAAAAAAAGAAAATTTGGGTAAGTTAGTGATTCTAAGAAAGTGCCCTGGTGTTTTATCAGGTGCAGTGCAAAGGACCAAAAGATGCCAAAACTAAGCTCACAGATGTTGCAAAAGCAGGGGAAAAAGTCAAGGAGGAAAACACAACTTAGGGGGCAAGATATGAGGGACATGGCATGAACACTTCAGAAAACAACCAAAAAAAAGAAAAAATCTTTCCCAAAGCCAAAGCCATCAAAAGGCATGGCCTGCCATCAAGTGCAGGGACATGCACCAAAGATTCCTCTATTGGTCCCCATTGAAATCGCAAGATTCCTTTTCCCTTCCCGAAAGGAAATGAAGTTTCCTTTCGGGAAGGAAAGGGTATCTTGCGAATCCCAAAAGAAAGGCTTTCAAACACTCTGGAAAGGAGATAGGTTCAAATGAAATGAAATTGAATAAAGCAGAAAATTGGGAATTTTAGTTTCTTCAAAAAATAGGCTGTGAGGAAATCAGCTGCATTGCAAAGGACCAAAAGGTGCCAAAACTAAGCTCACAGATGTTGCAAAAGCAGGGGAATAAGTCAAGGAGGAAGACACAACTTAGGGAGCAAGATATGAGGGACATGGCATGAATACTTAAAATAATAAAAAAAAAAAAAAAGAAAAAATCTTTCCCAAAGTCAAAGCCATCAAAATGCAGGCAGGCCATACGCCACCAAGGGCAGGCACATGCAGCAAAGCTTGCCAAAATTGATCCCCACTGAAGGCCAAAACAGAAAAAAAGGACTTACAAACACGCTGGAATGGAGACAACATCAAAGGAATTGCAATTGGAGGAGAAAAAAAGAAAATTTGGGCAATTTAGTGACTCTAAGATAATGGCCCGGGGTTTTATCAGGTGCAGTGCAAAGGACCAAAAGGTGCCACAGCGAAGCTCACAGATGTTGCAAAAGCAGGGGAAAAAGTCAAGGAGGAAGACACAACTTAGGGAGCAAAATATGAAGGACATGGCATAAATACTTAAAACAAAAAAAAAAACAAAAATGGAAAAAATCTTTCCCAAAGTCAAAGCCATCAAAATGCAGGCAGGCCATACGCCACCAAGGGCAGGCACATGCAGCAAAGCTTGCCAAAATTGATCCCCACTGAAGGCCAAAACAGAAAAGAAGGACTTACAAACACGCTGGAAAGGAGTCAACATCAAAGGAATTGCAATTGGAGGAGAAAAAAGGAAAATTTGGGAAATTTAGTGACTCTAAGAAAATGGCCTGGGGTTTTATTAGGTGCAGTGCAAAGGACCAAAAGATGCCAAAACTAAGCTCACAGATGTTGCAAAAGCAGGGGAAAAAGTCAAGGAGGAAGACACAACTTAGGGGGCAAGATATGAGGGACATGGCATGAACACTTCAGAAAACAACCAAAAAAAAGAAAAAATCTTTCCCAAAGCCAAAGCCATCAAAAGGCATGGCCTGCCATCAAGTGCAGGGACATGCACCAAAGATTCCTCTATTGGTCCCCATTGAAATCGCAAGATTCCTTTTCCCTTCCCGAAAGGAAATGAAGTTTCCTTTCGGGAAGGGAAAAGGGATCTTGCGGATCCCAAAAGAAAGGCTTACAAACACTCTGGAAAGGAGATAGGTTCAAATGAAATGCAATTGAATAAAGCAGAAAATTGGGAATTTTAGTCTCTTGAAAAAATAGTCTGTGAGGAAATCAGCTGCATTGCAAAGGACCAAAAGGTGCCAAAACCTAGCTCACAGATGTTGCAAAAGCAGGGGAAAAAGTCAAGGAGGAAGACAAAACTTAGGGAGCAAGTTATGAGGAACATGGCATGAATACTTTGAATAATAAAAAAAAAAAAAAAAAAAAAAATCTTTCCCAAAGTCAAAGGCATCAAAAGGCATGGCCTGCCATCAAGTGCAGGGACATGCACCAAAGATTCCTCTATTGGTCCCCATTGAAATCGCAAGATTCCTTTCCCCTGCCCGAAAGGAAGTGAAGTTTCCTTTCGGGAAGGGAAAAGGAATCTTGCGGATACCAAAAGAAAGGCTTGCAAACACTATGGAAAGGAGATAGGTTGAAATGAAATGCAATTGAATAAAGCAGAAAATTGGGAATTTTAGTCTCTTCAAAAAATAGGCTGTGAGGAAATCAGCTGCGTTGCAAAGGACCAAAAGGTGCCAAAACTAAGCTCACAAATGTTCCAAAAGCAGGGGAAAAAGTCAAGGAGGAAGACACAACTTAGGGGGCAAGATATGAGGGACATGGCATGAACACTTCAGAAAACAACCAAAAAAAGAAAAAAATCTTTCCCAAAGTCAAAGCCATCAAAATGCAGGCAGGCCATACGCCACCAAGGGCAGGCACATGCAGCAAAGCTTGCCAAAATTGATCCCCACTGAAGGTCAAAACAGAAAAGAAGGACCAACAAACACGCTGGAAATGTGTCAACATCAAAGGAATTGCAATTGGAGGAGAAAAAAAGAAAATTTTGGAAATTTAGTGACTCTAAGAAAATGGCCTGGGTTTATATCAGGTGCAGTGCAAAGGACCAAAGATGCCAAAACTAAGCTCACAGATGTTGCAAAAGCAGGGGAAAAAGTCAAGGAGGAAGACACAACTTAGGGGGCAAGATATGAAGGACATGGCATGAATACTTAAAATAATACAAAAATAAAAAAGAAAAAATCTTTCCCAAAGTCAAAGCCATCAAAATGCAGGCAGGCCATACGCCACCAAGGGCAGGCACATGCAGCAAAGCTTGCCAAAATTGATCCCCACTGAAGGCCAAAACAGAAAAGAAGGACTTGCAAACACGCTGGAATGAAGAAACATCAAAGGAATTGCAATTGGAGGAGAAAAAAAGAAAATTTGGGAAATTTAGTGACATTAAGAAAATGGCCTGGGGTTTTATCAGGTGCAGTACAAAGGACCAAAAGGTGCCAAAACGAAGCTCACAGATTTTGCAAAAGCAGGGGAAAAAGTCAAGGAGGAAGACAGAACTTAGGGAGCAAAATATGAAGGACATGGCATAAATACTTAAAACAAACAAAAAAACAAAAAAAGAAAAAATCTTTCCCAAAGTCAAAGCCATCAAAATGCAGGCAGGCCATACGGCACCAAGGGCAGGCACATGCAGCAAAGCTTGCCAAAATTGATCCCCACTGAAGGCCAAAACAGAAAAGAAGGACTTGCAAACACGCTGGAATGGAGAAATATCAAAGGAATTGCAATTGGAGGAGAAAATAGAAAATTTGGGAAATTTAGTGACATTAAGAAAATGGCCTGGGGTTTTATCAGGTGCAGTACAAAGGACCAAAAGGTGCCAAAACGAAGCTCACAGATGTTGCAAAAGCAGGGGAAAAAGTCAAGGAGGAAGACAGAACTTAGGGAGCAAAATATGAAGGACATGGCATAAATACTTAAAACAAACAAAAAAACAAAAATATAAAAAATCTTTCCCAAAGTCAAAGCCACCAAAATGCAGGCAGGCCATACGCCACCAAGGGCAGGCACATGCAGCAAAGCTTGCCAAAATTGATCCCCACTGAAGGCCAAAACAGAAAAGAAGGGCCTACAAACACGCTGGAAAGGAGTCAACATCAAAGCAATTGCAATTGGAGGAGAAAAAAAGAAAATTTTGGAAATTTAGTGACTCTAAGAGAATGGCCGGGGGTTTTATGAGGTGCTTTGCAAAGGACCAAAAGATGCAAAAACTAAGCTCACAGATGTTGCAAAAGCAGGGGAAAAAGTCAAGGAGGAAGACACAACTTAGGGGGCAAGATATGAGGGACATGGCATAAATTCTTAAAAAAAACAAAAAAAAAAAAAAAAAGAAAAAATCTTTCCCAAAGTCAAAGCCATCAAAATGCAGGCAGGCCATACGCCACCAAGGGCAGGCACATGCAGCAAAGCTTGCCAAAATTGATCCCCACTGAAAGCCAAAACAGAAAAGAAAGACTTACAAACACGCTGGAATGGAGACACCTTAAAGAATTGCAATTGGAGGAGAAAAAAAGAAAATTTGGGAAATTTATGACTCTAAGAAAATGGCCTGGGGTGTTATCAGGTGCAGTGCAAAGGACCAAAAGATGCCAAAACTAAGCTCACAGATGTTGCAAAAGCAGGGGAAAAAGTCAAGGAGGAAGACACAACTTAGGGGGCAAGATATGAGGGACATGGCATGAATACTTACAATAATAATAAAAAAAAAAAAAAATAGCAAAAATCTTTCCCAAAGTCAAAGCCATCAAAATGCAGGCAGGCCATATGCCACCAAGGGCAGGCACATGGAGCAAAGCTTGCCAAAATTGATCCCCACTGAAGGCCAAAACAGAAAAGAAGGACCTACAAACACGCTGGAAAGGTGTCAACATCAAAGGAATTGCAATTGGAGGAGAAAAAAAGAAAATTTGGGAAATTTAGTGACTCTAAGAAAATGGCCTGGGGTTTTATTAGGTGCAGTGCAAAGGACCAAAAGATGCCAAAACTAAGCTCACAGATGTTGCAAAAGCAGGGGAAAAAGTCAAGGAGGAAGACGCAACTTAGGGGGCAAGATATGAGGGACATGGCATGAATACATGAAACAAAAAAGAAAAAAAAAAGAAAAAATCTTTCCCAAAGTCAAAGCCATCAAAATACAGGCAGGCCATACGGCACCAAGGGCAGGCACATGCAGCAAAGCTTGCCAAAATTGATCCCCACTGAAGGCCAAAACAGGAAAGAAGGACTTGCAAACACGCTGGAATGGAGACAACATCAAAGGATTTGCAATTGGAGGAGAAAAAAAGAAAATTTTGGAAATTTAGTGACTCTAAGAAAATGGCCTGGGTTTATATCATGTGCAGTGCAAAGGACCAAAGATGCAAAAACTAAGCTCACAGATGTTGCAAAAGCAGGGGAAAAAGTCAAGGAGGAAGACACAACTTAGAGGGCAAGATATGAGGGACATGGCATGAATAGTTAAAACAAAAAAAAAAAAAAAAAAAGAAAAAATCTTTCCCAAAGTCAAAGCCATCAAAATGCAGGCAGGCCATACGCCACCAAGGGCAGGCACATGCAGCAAAGCTTGCCAAAATTGATCCCCACTGAAGGCCAAAACAGAAAAGAAGGACTTGCAAACATGCTGGAATGGAGAAACATCAAAGCAATTGAAATTGGAGGAGAAAAAAAGAAAATTTGGGAAATTTAGTGACTCTAAGAAAATGGCCTGGGGTTTTATCAGGTGCAGTGCAAAGGACCAAAAGGTGCCAAAACTAAGCTCACAAATGTTGCAAAAGCAGGGGAAAAAGTCAAGGAGGAAGACAGAACTTAGGGGGCAAGATATGAGGGACATGGCATGAACACTTCAGAAAACAACCAAAAAAAGAAAAAAATCTTTCCCAAAGTCAAAGCCATCAAAAGGCATGGCCTGTCATCAAGTGCAGGGACATGCACCAAAGATTCCTCTATTGGTCCCCATTGAAATCGCAAGATTCCTTTTCCCTTCCCGAAAGGAAATGAAATTTCCTTTCGGGAAGGGCAAAGGAATCTTGCGAATCCCAAAAGAAAGGCTTACAAACACTCTGGAAAGGAGATAGGTTCAAATGAAATGCAATTGAAAAAAGCAGAAAATCGGGAATTTTAGTCTCTTCATAAAATAGGCTGTGAGGAAATCAGCTGCATTGCAAAGGACCAAAAGGTGCCAAAACTAAGCTCACAGATGTTGCAAAAGCAGGGGAAAAAGTCAAGGAGGAAGACACAACTTAGGGAGCAAGATATGAGGGACATGGCATGAATACTTAATACAAAAAAAAAAAAAAAAAAAAAAATCCTTCCAAAAGTCAAAGCCATCAAAATGCAGGCAGGCCATATGCCACCAAGGGCAGGCACATGCAGCAAAGCTTGCCAAAATTGATCCCCACTGAAGGCCAAAACAGAAAAGAAGGACCTACAAACACGCTGGAATGGAGACAACATCAAAGGATTTGCAATTGGAGGAGAAAAAAGGAAAATTTGGGATATTTAGTGACACTAAGAAAATGGCCTGGGTTTTATGAGGTGCAGTGCAAAGGACGAAAAGATGCCAAAAGTAAGCTCACAGATGTTGCAAAAGCAGGGGAAAAAGTCAAGGAGGAAGACACAACTTAGGGGGCAAGATATGAGGGACATGGCATGAATACATGAAACCAAAAAGAAAAAAAAAAGAAAAAATCTTTCCCAAAGTCAAAGCCATCAAAATGCAGGCAGGCCATACGCCAGCAAGTGCAGGCACATGCAGCAAAGCTTGCCAAAATTGATCCCCACTGAAGGCCAAAACAGAAAAGAAGGACTTACAAACACGCTGGAATGGAGACACCTTAAAGAATTGCAATTGGAGGAGAAAAAAAGAAAATTTGGGAAATTTAATGACTCTAAGAAAGTGGCCTGGGGTTTTATCAGGTGCAGTGCCAGGGACCAAAAGATGCCAAAACTAAGCTCACAGATGTTGCAAAAGCAGGGGAAAAAGTCAAGGAGGAAGACACAACTTAGGGGGCAAGATATGAGGGACATGGCATGAACACTTCAGAAAACAAACAAAAACAGAAAAAAATCTTTCCCAAAGTCAAAGCCATCAAAATGCAGGCAGGCCATACGCCACCAAGGGCAGGCACATGCAGCAAAGCTTGCCAAAATTGATCCCCTCTGAAGGTCAAAACAGAAAAGAAGGACCAACAAACACGCTGGAAATGTGTCAACATCAAAGGAATTGCAATTGGAGGAGAAAAAAAGAAAATTTGGGAAATTTAGTGACTCTAAGAAAATGGCCTGGGTTTATATCATGTGCAGTGCAAAGGACCTAAGATGCCAAAACTAAGCTCACAGATGTTGCAAAAGCAGGGGAAAAAGTCAAGGAGGAAGACACAACTTAGGGGGCAAGATATGAAGGACATGGCATGAATACTTAAAATAATAAAAAAATAAAAAAGAAAAAATCTTTCCCAAAGTCAAAGCCATCAAAATGCAGGCAGGCCATACGCCACCAAGGGCAGGCACATGCAGCAAAGCTTGCCAAAATTGATCCCCACTGAAGGCCAAAACAGAAAAGAAGGACTTGCAAACACGCTGGAATGGAGAAACATCAAAAGAATTGCAATTGGAGGAGAAAAAAAGAAAATTTGGGAAATTTAGTGACATTAAGAAAATGGCCTGGGGTTTTATCAGGTGCAGTACAAAGGACCAAAAGGTGCCAAAACGAAGCTCACAGATGTTGCAAAAGCAGGGGAAAAAGTCAAGGAGGAAGACAGAACTTAGGGAGCAAAATATGAAGGACATGGCATAAATACTTAACACAAACAAAAAAACAAAAATAGAAAAAATCTTTCCCAAAGTCAAAGCCATCAAAATGCAGGCAGGCCATACGGCACAATGGGCAGGCTCATGCAGCAAAGCTTGCCAAAATTGATCCCCACTGAAGGCCAAAACAGAAAAGAAGGACTTGCAAACACGCTGGAATGGAGAAACATCAAAGGAATTGCAATTGGAGGAGAAAATAGAAAATTTGGGAAATTTAGTGACATTAAGAAAATGGCCTGGGGTTTTATCAGGTGCAGTACAAAGGACCAAAAGTTGCCAAAACGAAGCTCACAGATGTTGCAAAAGCAGGGGAAAAAGTCAAGGAGGAAGACAGAACTTAGGGAGCAAAATATGAAGGACTTGGCATAAATACTTAAAACAAACAAAAAACAAAAATAGAAAAAATCTTTCCCAAAGTCAAAGCCATCAAAATGCAGGCAGGCCATACGCCACCAAGGGCAGGCACATGCAGCAAAGCTTGCCAAAATTGATCCCCACTGAAGGCCAAAACAAAAAAGAAGGACCTACAAACACGCTGGAAAGGAGTCAACATCAAAGCAATTGCAATTGGAGGAGAAAAAAAGAAAATTTTGGAAATTTAGTGACTCAAAGAGAATTGCCTGGGGTTTTATCAGGTGCTTTGCAAAGGACCAAAAGATGCCAAAACTAAGCTCACAGATGTTGCAAAAGCAGGGGAAAAAGTCAAGGAGGAAGACACAACTTAGGGGGCAAGATATGAGGGACATGGCAAAAATTCTTAAAAAAAACAAAAAAAATAAAAAAAAGAAAAAATCTTTCCCAAAGTCAAAGCCATCAAAATGCAGGCAGGCCATACGCCACCAAGGGCAGGCACATGCAGCAAAGCTTGCCAAAATTGATCCCCACTGAAGGCCAAAACAGAAAAGAAGTACCTACAAACACGCTGGAAAGGAGTCAACATCAAAGGAATTGCAATTGGAGGAGAAAAAAAGAAAATTTGGGAAATTTATGACTCTAAGAAAATGGCCTGGGGTGTTATCAGGTGCAGTGCAAAGGACCAAAAGATGCCAAAACTAAGCTCACAGATGTTGCAGAAGCAGGGGAAAAAGTAAAGGAGGAAGACACAACTTAGGGGGCAAGATATGAGGGACATGGCATGAACACTTACAATAATAATAAAAAAAAAAAAAATAGCAAAAATCTTTCCCAAAGTCAAAGCCATCAAATTGCAGGCAGGCCATATGCCACCAAGGGCAGGCACATGCAGCAAAGCTTGCCAAAATTGATCCCCTACTGAAGGCCAAAACAGAAAAGAAGGACCTACAAACACGCTGGAAAGGTGTCAACATCAAAGGAATTGCAATTGGAGGAGAAAAAAAGAAAATTTGGGAAATTTAGTGACTCTAAGAAAATGGCCTGGGGTTTTATCAGGTGCAGTGCAAAGGACCAAAAGGTGCCAAAACTAAGCTCACAAATGTTGCAAAAGCAGGGGAAAAAGTCAAGGAGGAAGACAGAACTTATGGGGCAAGATATGAGAGACATGGCATGAACACTTCAGAAAACAACCAAAAAAAGAAAAAAATCTTTCCCAAAGTCAAAGCCATCAAAAGGCATGGCCTGCCATCAAGTGCAGGGACATGCACCAAAGATTCCTCTATTGGTCCCCATTGAAATCGCAAGATTCCTTTTCCCTTCCCGAAAGGAAATGAAATTTCCTTTCGGGAAGGGCAAAGGAATCTTGCGAATCCCAAAAGAAAGGCTTACAAACACTCTGGAAAGGAGATAGGTTCAAATGAAATGCAATTGAAAAAAGCAGAAAATCGGGATTTATTGTCTCTTCAAAAAATAGGCTGTGAGGAAATCAGCTGCATTGCAAAGGACCAAAAGGTGCCAAAACTAAGCTCACAGATGTTGCAAAAGCAGGGGAAAAAGTCAAGGAGGAAGACACAACTTAGGGAGCAAGATATGAGGGACATGGCATGAATACTTAATACAAAAAAAAAAAAAAAAAAAAAATCCTTCCCAAAGTCAAAGCCATCAAAATGCAGGCAGGCCATACGCCACCAAGGGCAGGCACATGCAGCAAAGCTTGCCAAAATTGATCCCCACTGAAGGCCAAAACAGAAAAGAAGGACCTACAAACACGCTGGAATGGAGACAACATCAAAGGATTTGCAATTGGAGGAGAAAAAAAGAAAATTTGGGAAATTTAGTGACTCTAAGAAAATGGCCTGGGGTTTTATCAGGTGCAGTGCAAAGGACCAAAAGATGCCAAAACTAAGCTCACAGATGTTGCAAAAGCAGGGGAAAAAGTCAAGGAGGAAGACACAACTTAGGGGGCAAGATATGAGGGACATGGCATGAATACATGAAAAAAAAAGAAAAAAAAAGGAAAAAATCTGTCCCGAAGTCAAAGCCATCAAAATGCAGGCAGGCCATACGCCACCAAGGGCAGGCACATGCAGCAAAGCTTGCCAAAATTGATCCCCACTGAAGGCCAAAACAGAAAAGAAGGACCTACAAACACGCTGGAAAGGAGTCAACATCAAAGGAATTGCAATTGGAGGAGAAAAAAAGAAAATTTGGGAAATTTAGTGACTCTAAGAAAAAGGCCTGGGTTTATATCAGGTGCAGTGCAAAGGGCCAAAAGATGCCAAAACTAAGCTCACAGATGTTGCAAAAGCAGGGGAAAAAGTCAAGGAGGAAGACAGAACTTGGGGGCAAGATGTGAGGGACATGGCATGAATACTTAAAATATTAAAAAAAAAAAAATAGCAAAAATCATTCCCAAAGTCAAAGCCATCAAAACGCAGGCAGGCCATATGCCACCAAGGGCAGGCACATGCAGCAAAGCTTGCCAAAATTGATCCCCACTGAAGGCCAAAACAGAAAAGAAGGACCAACAAACACGCTGGAAAGGTGTCAACATCAAAGGAATTGCAATTGGAGGAGAAAAAAAGAAAATTTGGAAAATTTAGTGACTCTAAGAAAATGGCCCGGGGTTTTATCAGGTGCAGTGCAAAGGACCAAAATGTGCCACAGCGAAGCTCACAGATGTTGCAAAAGCAGGGGAAAAAGTCAAGGAGGAAGACAGAACTTAGGGAGCAAAATATGAAGGACATGGCATAAATACTTAAAACAAACAAAAAAACAAAAATAGAAAAAATCTTTCCCAAAGTCAAAGCCATCAAAATGCAGGCAGGCCATACGCCAGCAAGGGCAGGCACATGCAGCAAAGCTTGCCAAAATTGATCCCCACTGAAGGCCAAAACAGAAAAGAAGGACTTACAAACACGCTGGAAAGGAGTAAACGTCAAAATAATTGCAATTGGAGGAGAAAAAAAGAAAATTTGGGAAATTGAGTGACTCTAAGAAAATGGCCTGGGGTGTTATCAGGTGCAGTGCAAAGGACCAAAAGATGCCAAAACTAAGCTCACAGATGTTGCAAAAGCAGGGGAAAAAGTCAAGGAGGAAGACACAACTTAGGGGGCAAGATATGAGGGACATGGCATGAACACTTCAGAAAACAACCAAAAAAAAGAAAAAATCTTTCCCAAAGCCAAAGCCATCAAAAGGCATGGCCTGCCATCAAGTGCAGGGACATGCACCAAAGATTCCTCTATTGGTCCCCATTGAAATTGCAAGATTCCTTTTCCCTTCCCGAAAGGAAATGAAGTTTCCTTTCGGGAAGGGAAAAGGAATCTTGCGGATCCCAAAAGAAAGGCTTACAAACACTCTGGAAAGGAGATAGGTTCAAATGAAATGCAATTGAATAAAGCAGAAAATCGGGAATTTTAGTCTCTTGAAACAATAGTCTGTGAGGAAATCAGCTGCATTGCAAAGGACCAAAAGGTGCCAAAACCTAGCTCACAGATGTTGCAAAAGCAGGGGAAAAAGTCAAGGAGGAAGACACAACTTAGGGAGGAAGTTATGAGGAACATGGCATGAATACTTAGAATAATAAAAAAAAAAAAAAAAAAAGAAAAAATCTTTCCCAAAGTCAAAGCCATCAAAAGGCATGGCCTGCCATCAAGTGCAGGGACATGCACCAAAGATTCCTCTATTGGTCCCCATTGAAATCGCAAGATTCCTTTTCCCTGCCCGAAAGGAAGTGAAGTTTCCTTTCGGGAAGGGAAAAGGAATCTTGCGAATCCCAAAAGAAAGGCTTGCAAACACTCTGGAAAGGAGATAGGTTGAAATGAAATGCAATTGAATAAAGCAGAAAATTGGGAATTTTAGTCTCTTCAAAAAATAGGCTGTGAGGAAATCAGCTGCGTTGCAAAGGACCAAAGGTGCCAAAACTAAGCTCACAGATGTTGCAAAAGCAGGGGAAAAAGTCAAGGAGGAAGACACAACTTAGGGAGCAAGATATGAGGGACATGGCATGAATACTTAAAAAAAAAAAAAAAAAAAAAAAGAAAAAATCTTTCCCAAAGTCAAAGCCATCAAAATGCAGGCAGGCCATACGCCACCAAGGGCAGGCACATGTAGCAAAGCTTGCCAAAATTGATCCCCACTGAAGGCCAAAACAGAAAAGAAGGACTTACAAACACGCTGGAATGGAGACAACATGAAAGGAATTCAATTTCTATGAGAAAAAAAGAAAATTTGGGTAAGTTAGTGATTCTAAGAAAGTGGCCTGGTGTTTTATCAGGTGCAGTGCAAAGGACCAAAAGATGCCAAAACTAAGCTCACAGATGTTGCAAAAGCAGGGGAAAAAGTCAAGGAGGAAGACACAACTTAGGGGGCAAGATATGAGGGACATGGCATGAACACTTCAGAAAACAACCAAAAAAAAGAAAAAATCTTTCCCAAAGCCAAAGCCATCAAAAGGCATGGCCTGCCATCAAGTGCAGGGACATGCACCAAAGATTCCTCTATTGGTCCCCATTGAAATCGCAAGATTCCTTTTCCCTTCCCGAAAGGAAATGAAGTTTCCTTTCGGGAAGGAAAAGGTATCTTGCGGATACCATAAGAAAGGCTTTCAAACACTCTGGAAAGGAGATAGGTTCAAATGAAATGCAATTGAATAAAGCAGAAAATTGGGAATTTTAGTCTCTTCAAAAAATAGTCTGTGAGGAAATCAGCTGCATTGCAAAGGACCAAAAGGTGCCAAAACTAAGCTCACAGATGTTGCAAAAGCAGGGGAAAAAGTCAAGGAGGAAGACACAACTTAGGGAGCAAGATATGAGGGACATGGCATGAATACTTAAAATAATAAAAAAAAAAAAAAGAAAAAATCTTTCCCAAAGTCAAAGCCATCAAAATGCAGGCAGGCCATACGGCACCAAGGGCAGGCACATGTAGCAAAGCTTGCCAAAATTGATCCCCACTGAAGGCCAAAACAGAAAAGAAGGACTTACAAACACGCTGGAATGGAGACAACATGAAAGGAATTCAATTTCTATGAGAAAAAAAGAAAATTTTGGTAAGTTAGTGATTCTAAGAAAGTGGCCTGGTGTTTTATCAGGTGCAGTGCAAAGGACCAAAAGATGCCAAAACTAAGCTCACAGATGTTGCAAAAGCAGGGGAAAAAGTCAAGGAGGAAGACACAACTTAGGGGGCAAGATATGAGGGACATGGCATGAACACTTCAGAAAACAACCAAAAAAAAGAAAAAATCTTTCCCAAAGCCAAAGCCATCAAAAGGCATGGCCTGCCATCAAGTGCAGGGACATGCACCAAAGATTCCTCTATTGGTCCCCATTGAAATCGCAAGATTCCTTTTCCCTTCCCGAAAGGAAATGAAGTTTCCTTTCGGGAAGGAAAAGGTATCTTGCGGATACCATAAGAAAGGCTTTCAAACACTCTGGAAAGGAGATAGGTTCAAATGAAATGCAATTGAATAAAGCAGAAAATTGGGAATTTTAGTCTCTTCAAAAAATAGTCTGTGAGGAAATCAGCTGCATTGCAAAGGACCAAAAGGTGCCAAAACTAAGCTCACAGATGTTGCAAAAGCAGGGGAAAAAGTCAAGGAGGAAGACACAACTTAGGGAGCAAGATATGAGGGACATGGCATGAATACTTAAAATATTAAAAAAAAAAAAAAGAAAAAATCTTTCCCAAAGTCAAAGCCATCAAAATGCAGGCAGGCCATACGCCAGCAAGTGCAGGCACATGCAGCAAAGCTTGCCAAAATTGATCCCCACTGAAGGCCGAAACAGAAAAGAAGGACATACAAACACGCTGGAATGGAGACAACATGAAAGGAATTGCAATTGGAGGAGAAAAAAAGAAAATTTGGGAAATTTAGTGACTCTAAGATAATGGCCCGGGGTTTTATCAGGTGCAGTGCAAAGGACCAAAAGGTGCCACAGCGAAGCTCACAGATGTTGCAAAAGCAGGGGAAAAAGTCAAGGAGGAAGACACAACTTAGGGAGCAAATATGAAGGACATGGCATAAATACTTAAAACAAACAAAAAAACAAAAATGGAAAAAATCTTTCCCAAAGTCAAAGCCATCAAAATGCAGGCCGGCCATACGCCACCAAGGGCAGGCACATGCAGCAAAGCTTGCCAAAATTGATCCCCACTGAAGGTCAAAACAGAAAAGAAGGACCAACAAACACGCTGGAAATGTGTCAACATCAAAGGAATTGCAATTGGAGGAGAAAAAAAAAAATTTGGGAAATTAAGTGACTCTAAGAAAATGGCCTGGGTTTATATTAGGTGCTGTGCAAAGGACCAAAGATGCCAAAACAAAGCTCAGAGATGTTGCAAATCAGGGGAAAAAGTCAAGGAGGAAGACACAACTTAGGAGGCAAGATATGAGGGACATGGCATGAATACTTAAAACACAAAAAAAAAAAAAAAAGAAAAAATCTTTCCCAAAGTCAAATCCATCAAAATGCAGGCAGGCCATACGCCACCAAGGGCAGGCACATGCAGCAAAGCTTGCCTAAATTGATCCCCACTGAAGGCCAAAACAGAAAGGAAGGACTTGCAAACACGCTGGAATGGAGACAACATCAAAGGAATTGCAATTGGAGGAGAAAAAAAGAAAATTTGGGAAATTTAGCGACACTAAGAAAATGGCCTGGGGTTTTATCAGGTGCAGTACAAAGGACTAAAAGATGCCAAAACAAAGCTCACAGATGTTGCAAAAGCAGGGGAAAAAGTCAAGGAGGAAGACACAACTTAGGGGGCAAGATATGAGGGACATGGCATGAACACTTCAGAAAACAACCAAAAAAAAGAAAAAATCTTTCCCAAAGCCAAAGCCATCAAAAGGCATGGCCTGCCATCAAGTGCAGGGACATGCACCAAAGATTCCTCTATTGGTCCCCATTGAAATCGCAAGATTCCTTTTCCCTTCCCGAAAGGAAATGAAGTTTCCTTTCGGGAAGGGAAAAGGGATCTTGCGGATCCCAAAAGAAAGGCTTACAAACACTCTGGAAAGGAGATAGGTTCAAATGAAATGCAATTGAATAAAGCAGAAAATTGGGAATTTTAGTCTCTTCAAAAAATAGTCTGTGAGGAAATCAGCTGCATTGCAAAGGACCAAAAGGTGCCAAAACCTAGCTCACAGATGTTGCAAAAGCAGGGGAAAAAGTCAAGGAGTAAGACACAACTTAGGGAGCAAGTTATGAGGAACATGGCATGAATACTTTGAATAATAAAAAAAAAAAAAAAAAAGCAAAAATCTTTCCCAAAGTCAAAGGCATCAAAAGGCATGGCCTGCCATCAAGTGCAGGGACATGCACCAAAGATTCCTCTATTGGTCCCCATTGAAATCGCAAGATTCCTTTCCCCTGCCCGAAAGGAAGTGAAGTTTCCTTTCGGGAAGGGAAAAGGAATCTTGCGGATACCAAAAGAAAGGCTTACAAACACTCTGGAAAGGAGATAGGTTCAAATGAAATGCAATTGAATAAAGCAGAAAATTGGGAATTTTAGTCTCTTCAAAAAATAGGCTGTGAGGAAATCAGCTGCGTTGCAAAGGACCAAAAGGTGCCAAAACTAAGCTCACAGATGTTGCAAAAGCAGAGGAAAAAGTCAAGGAGGAAGACACAACTTAGGGAGCAAGATATGAGGGACATGGCATGAATACTTAAAATAATAAAAAAAAAAAAAAGAAAAAATCTTTCCCAAAGTCAAAGCCATCAAAATGCAGGCAGGCCATACAGCACCAAGGGCAGGCACATGCAGCAAAGCTTGCCAAAATTGATCCCCACTGAAGGCCAAAACAGAAAAGAAGGACTTACAAACACGCTGGAATGGAGACAACATGAAAGGAATTCAATTTCTATGAGAAAAAAAGAAAATTTGGGTAAGTTAGTGATTCTAAGAAGGTGGCCTGGTGTTTTATCAGGTGCAGTGCAAAGGACCAAAAGATGCCAAAACTAAGCTCACAGATGTTGCAAAAGCAGGGGAAAAAGTCAAGGAGGAAGACACAACTTAGGGGGCAAGATATGAGGGACATGGCATGAACATTTCAGAAAACAACCAAAAAAAAGAAAAAATCTTTCCCAAAGCCAAAGCCATCAAAAGGCATGGCCTGCCATCAAGTGCAGGGACATGCACCAAAGATTCCTCTATTGGTCCCCATTGAAATCGCAAGATTCCTTTTCCCTTCCCGAAAGGAAATGAAGTTTCCTTTCGGGAAGGAAAAGGTATCTTGCGGATACCATAAGAAAGGATTTCAAACACTCTGGAAAGGAGATAGGTTCAAATGAAATGCAATTGAATAAAGCAGAAAATTGGGAATTTTAGTCTCTTCAAAAAATAGTCTGTGAGGAAATCAGCTGCATTGCAAAGGACCAAAAGGTGCCAAAACTAAGCTCACAGATGTTGCAAAAGCAGGGGAAAAAGTCAAGGAGGAAGACACAACTTAGGGAGCAAGATATGAGGGACATGGCATGAATACTTAAAATAAAAAAAAAAAAAAAATGAAAAAATTTTTCCCAAAGTCAAAGCCATCAAAATGCAGGCAGGCCATACGCCAGCAAGTGCAGGCACATGCAGCAAAGCTTGCCAAAATTGATCCCCACTGAAGGCCAAAACAGAAAAGAAGGACGTACAAACACGCTGGAATGGAGACAACATGAAAGGAATTCAATTTCTATGAGAAAAAAAGAAAATTTGGGTAAGTTAGTGATTCTAAGAAAGTGGCCTGGTGTTTTATCAGGTGCAGTGCAAAGGACCAAAAGATGCCAAAACTAAGCTCACAGATGTTGCAAAAGCAGGGGAAAAAGTCAAGGAGGAAGACACAACTTAGGGGGCAAGATATGAGGGACATGGCATGAACACTTCAGAAAACAACCAAAAAAAAGAAAAAATCTTTCCCAAAGCCAAAGCCATCAAAAGGCATGGCCTGCCATCAAGTGCAGGGACATGCACCAAAGATTCCTCTATTGGTCCCCATTGAAATCGCAAGATTCCTTTTCCCTTCCCGAAAGGAAATGAAGTTTCCTTGCGGGAAGGAAAGGGTATCTTGCGGATACCATAAGAAAGGCTTTCAAACACTCTGGAAAGGAGATAGGTTCAAATGAAATGCAATTGAATAAAGCAGAAAATTGGGAATTTTAGTCTCTTCAAAAAATAGGCTGTGAGGAAATCAGCTGCATTGCAAAGGACCAAAAGGTGCCAAAACCTAGCTCACAGATGTTGCAAAAGCAGGGGAAAAAGTCAAGGAGGAAGACACAACTTAGGGAGCAAGATATGAGGGACATGGCATGAATACTTAAAATAATAAAAAAAAAAAAAAGAAAAAATCTTTCCCAAAGTCAAAGCCATCAAAATGCAGGCAGGCCATACGCCACCAAGGGCAGGCACATGCAGCAAAGCTTGCCAAAATTGATCCCCACTGAAAGCCAAAACAGAAAAAAAGGACTTACAAACACGCTGGAATGGAGTCAACATCAAAGGAATTGCAATTGGAGGAGAAAAAAAGAAAATTTGGGAAATTTAGTGACTCTAAGATAATGGCCCGGGGTTTAATCAGGCGCAGTGCAAAGGACCAAAAGGTGCCACAGCAAAGCTCACAGATGTTGCAAAAGCAGGGGAAAAAGTCAAGGAGGAAGACAGAACTTAAGGAGAAAAATATGAAGGACATGGCATAAATACTTAAAACAAACAAAAAAACAAAAATAGAAAAAATCTTTCCCAAAGTGAAAGCCATCAAAATGCAGGCAGGCCATACGCCACCAAGGGCAGGCACATGCAGCAAAGCTTGCCAAAATTGATCCCCACTGAAGGCCAAAACAGAAAAGAAGGACTTACAAACACGCTGGAAAGGAGTCAACATCAAAGGAATTGCAATTGGAGGAGAAAAAAAGAAAATTTGGGAAATTTAGTGACTCTAAGAAAATGGCCTGTGTTTATATCAGTTGCAGTGCAAAGGACCAAAAGATGCCAAAACTAAGCTCACAAATGTTGCAAAAGCAGGGGAAAAAGTCAAGGAGGAAGACGCAACTTAGGGGGCAAGATATGAGGGACATGGCATGAATACATGAAACAAAAAAGAAAAAAAAAAGAAAAAATCTTTCCCAAAGTCAAAGCCATCAAAATACAGGCAGGCCATACGCCACCAAGTGCAGGCACATGCAGCAAAGCTTGCCAAAATTGATCCCCACTGAAGGTCAAAACAGAAAAGAAGGACCAACAAACACGCTTGAAATGTGTCAACATCAAAGGAATTGCAATTGGAGGAGAAAAAAAAAAAAATTGGGAAATTTAGTGACTCTAAGAAAATGGCCTGGGTTTATATCAGGTCCAGTGCAAAGGACCAAAGATGCCAATACTAAGCTCAGAGATGTTGCAAAAGCAGGGGAAAAAGTCAAGGAGGAAGACACAACTTAGGGAGCAAGATATGAGGGACATGGCATGAATGCTTAAAATATTAAAAAAAAAAAAAAAAGAAAAAATCTTTCCCAAAGTCAAAGCCATCAAAATGCAGGCAGGCCATACGCCACCAAGGGCAGGCACATGCAGCAAAGCTTGCCAAAATTGATCCCCACTGAAGGCCAAAACAGAAAGGAAGGACTTGCAAACACGCTGGAATGGAGACAACATCAAAGGAATTGCAATTGGAGGAGAAAAAAAGAAAATTTGGGAAATTTAGTGACTCTAAGAAAATGGCCTGGGGTTTTATCAGGTGCAGTACAAAGGACCAAAAGGTGCCAAAACCTAGCTCACAGATGTTGCAAAAGCAGGGGAAAAAGTCAAGGAGGAAGACACAACTTAGGGGGCAAGATATGAGGGACATGGCATGAACACTTCAGAAAATAACCAAAAAAAAGAAAAAATCTTTCCCAAAGCCAAAGCCATCAAAAGGCATGGCCTGCCATCAAGTGCAGGGACATGCACCAAAGATTCCTCTATTGGTCCCCATTGAAATCGCAAGATTCCTTTTCCCTTCCCGAAAGGAAATGAAGTTTCCTTTCGGGAAGGGAAAAGGGATCTTGCGGATCCCTAAAGAAAGGCTTACAAACACTCTGGAAAGGAGATAGGTTCAAATGAAATGCAATTGAATAAAGCAGAAAATTGGGAATTTTAGTCTCTTGAAAAAATAGTCTGTGAGGAAATCAGCTGCATTGCAAAGGACCAAAAGGTGCCAAAACCTAGCTCACAGATGTTGCAAAAGCAGGGGAAAAAGTCAAGGAGGAAGACACAACTTAGGGAGCACGTTATGAGGAACATGGCATGAATACTTTGGATTCTAAAAAAAAAAAAAAAAAAGAAAAAATCTTTCCCAAGGTCAAAGGCATCAAAAGGCATGGCCTGCCATCAAGTGCAGGGACATGCACCAAAGATTCCTCTATTGGTCCCCATTGAAATCGCAAGAATCCTTTTCCCTTCCCGAAAGGAAATGAAGTTTCCTTTCGGGAAGGAAAAGGTATCTTGCGGATACCATAAGAAAGGCTTTCAAACACTCTGGAAAGGAGATAGGTTCAAATGAAATGCAATTGAATAAAGCAGAAAATTGGGAATTTTAGTCTCTTCAAAAAATAGTCTGTGAGGAATCAGCTGCATTGCAAAGGACCAAAAGGTGCCAAAACTAAGCTCACAGATGTTGCAAAAGCAGGGGAAAAAGTCAAGGAGGAAGACACAACTTAGGGAGCAAGATATGAGGGACATGGCATGAATACTTAATATATTAAAAAAAAAAAAAAAAGAAAAAATCTTTCCCAAAGTCAAAGCCATCAAAATGCAGGCAGGCCATACGCCAGCAAGTGCAGGCACATGCAGCAAAGCTTGCCAAAATTGATCCCCACTGAAGGCCAAAACAGAAAAGAAGGATCTACAAACACGCTGGAATGGAGACAACATCAAAGGATTTGCAATTGGAGGAGAAAAAAAGGAAATTTTAGAAATTTAGTGACTCTAAGAAAATGGCCTGGGTTTATATCAGGTGCATTGCAAAGGACCAAAAGATGCCAAAACTAAGCTCACAGATGTTGCAAAAGCAGGGGAAAAAGTCAAGGAGGAAGACACAACTTAGGGGGCAAGATATGAGGGACATGGCATGAATACTTAAAACAAAAAAAAAAAAAAAAAAAAAGAAAAAATCTTTCCCAAAGTCAAAGCCATCAAAATGCATGGAGGCCATACGCCACCAAGGGCAGGCACATGCAGCAAAGCTTACCAAAATTGATCCCCACTGAAGGCGAAAACAGAAAAAAAGGACTTACAAACACGCTGGAATGGAGACAACATCAAAGGAATTGCAATTGGAGGAGAAAAAAAGAAAATTTGGGAAATTTAGTGACTCTAAGATAATGGCCTGGTTTTATGTCAGGTGCAGTGCAAAGGACCAAAAGATGCCAAAACTAAGCTCACAGATGTTGCAAAAGCAGGGGAAAAAATCAAGGAGGAAAACAAAACTTAGGGGGCAAGATATGAGCGACATGGCATGAATACTTAAAACAATAAAAAAAAAAAAAGAAAAAATCTTTCCCAAAGTCAAAGCCATCAAAATGCAGGCAGGCCATACGCCACCAAGGGAGGGCACATGCAACAAAGCTTGCCAAAATTGATCCCCATTGAAGGCCAAAACAGAAAAGAAGGACCTACAAACACGCTGGAAAGGAGTCAACATCAAATGAATTGCAATTGGAGGAGAAAAAAAGCAAATTTGGGAAAATTAGTGACTCTAAGAAAATGGCCTGGGGTTTTATCAGGTGCATTGTAAAGGACCAAAAGATGCCAAAACTAAGCTCACAGATGTTGCAAAAGCAGGGGAAAAAGTCAAGGAGGAAGACACAACTTAGGGGGCAAGATATGAGGGACATGGCATGAATACTTAAAACAAAACAAAACAAAAAAAGAAAAAATCTTTCCCAAAGTCAAAGCCATCAAAAGGCATGGCCTGCCATCAAGTGCAGGGACATGCACCAAAGATTCCTCTATTGGTCCCCATTGAAATCGCAAGATTCCTTTTCCCTTCCCGAAAGGAAATGAAATTTCCTTTCGGGAAGGGAAAAGGAATCTTGCGAATCCCAAAAGAAATGATTACAAACACTCTGGAAAGGAGATAGGTTCAAATGAAATGCAATTGAAAAAAGCAGAAAATCGAGAATTTTAGTCTCTTCAAAAAATAGGCTGTGAGGAAATCAGCTGCATTGCAAAGGACCAAAAGGTGCCAAAACTAAGCTCACAAATGTTGCAAAAGCAGGGGAAAAAGTCAAGGCGGAAGACACGACTTAGGGGGCAAGATATGAGGGACATGGCATGAATACTTAAAACAAAACAAAAAAAAAAAATAGCAAAAATCTTTCCCAAAGTCAAAGCCATCAAAATGCAGGCAGGCCATACGCCACCAAGGGCAGGCACATGCAGCAAAGCTTGCCAAAATTGATCCCCACTGAAGGCCAAAACAGAAAAGAAGGACCAACAAACACGCTGGAATGGAGACAACATCAAAGGAATTGCAATTGGAGGAGAAAAAAAGAAAATTTGGGAAATTTAGTGACACTAAGGAAATGGCCTGGGGTTTTATGTCAGGTGCAGTGCAAAGGACCAAAAGATGCCAAAACTAAGCTCACAGATGTTGCAAAAGCAGGGGAAAAAGTCAAGGAGGAAGACAGAACTTAGGGAGCAAAATATGAAGGACATGGCATAAAAACTTAAAACAAAAAAAAAACAAAAATAGAAAAAATCTTTCCCAAAGTCAAAGCCATCAAAATGCAGGCAGGCCATATGCCACCAAGGGCAGGCACATGCCGCAAAGCTTGCCAAAATTGATCCCCACTGAAGGCCAAAACAGAAAAGGAGGACTTACAAACACGCTGGAAAGGAGTCAACATCAAAGCAATTGTAATTGGAGGAGAAAAAAAGAAAATTTGGGAAATTTAGTGACTCTAAGAAAATGGCCTGGGTTTATATCAGGTGCAGTGCAAAGGACCAAAAGATGCCAAAACTAAGCTCACAGATGTTGCAAAAGCAGGGGAAAAAGTCAAGGAGGAAGACACAACCTAGGGGGCAAGATATGAGGGACATGGCATGAATACATGAAACAAAAAAGAAGAAAAAAAGAAAAAAATCTTTCCCAAAGTCAAAGCCATCAAAATACAGGCAGGCCATACGCCACCAAGTGCAGGCACATGCAGCAAAGCTTGCCAAAATTCATCCCCGCTGAAGGTCAAAACAGAAAAGAAGGACGTACAAACACACTGGAAATGTGTCAACATCAAAGGAATTGCAATTGGAGGAGAAAAAAAGAAAGTTTTGGAAATTTAGTGACTCTAAGAAAATGGCCTGGGTTTATATCACGTGCAGTGCAAAGGACCAAAGATGCAAAAACTAAGCTCACAGATGTTGCAAAAGCAGGGGAAAAAGTCAAGGCGTGAGACACAACTTAGGGGGCAAGATATGAGGGACATGGCATGAATACTTAAAATAATAAAAAAAAAAAAAAGAAAAAATCTTTCCCAAAGTCAAAGCCATCAAAATGCAGGCAGGCCATACGCCAGCAAGTGCAGGCACATGCAGCAAAGCTTGCCAAAATTGATCCCCACTGAAGGCCAAAACAGAAAAGAAGGATCTACAAACACGCTGGAATGGAGACAACATCAAAGGATTTGCAATTGGAGGAGAAAAAAAGGAAATTTTAGAAATTTAGTGACTCTAAGAAAATGGCCTGGGTTTATATCAGGTGCATTGCAAAGGACCAAAAGATGCCAAAACTAAGCTCACAGATGTTGCAAAAGCAGGGGAAAAAGTCAAGGAGGAAGACACAACTTAGGGGGCAAGATATGAGGGACATGGCATGAATACTTAAAACAAAAAAAAAAAAAAAAAAAGAAAAAATCTTTCCCAAAGTCAAAGCCATCAAAATGCATGGAGGCCATACGCCACCAAGGGCAGGCACATGCAGCAAAGCTTGCCAAAATTGATCCCCACTGAAGGCCAAAACAGAAAAGAAGGACTTGCAAACACGCTGGAATGGAGACAACATCAAAGGAATTGCAATTGGAGGAGAAAAACGAAAATTTGGGAAATTTAGTGACACTAAGATAATGGCCCGGGGTTTTATCAGGTGCAGTGCAAAGGACCAAAAGGTGCCCAAACTAAGCTCACAGATGTTGCAAAAGCAGGGGAAAAAGTCAAGGAGGAAGACAGAACTTAGGGGGCAAGATATGAGGGACATGGCATGAACACTTCAGAAAACAACCAAAAAAAGAAAAAAATCTTTCCCAAAGTCAACGCCATCAAAAGGCATGGCCTGCCATCAAGTGCAGGGACATGCACCAAAGATTCCTCTATTGGTCCCCATTGAAATCGCAAGATTCCTTTTCCCTTCCCGAAAGGAAATGAAATTTCCTTTCGGGAAGGGAAAAGGAATCTTGCGAATCCCAAAAGAAATGCTTACAAACACTCTGGAAAGGAGATAGGTTAAAATGAAATGCAATTGAAAAAAGCAGAAAATCGGGAATTTTAGTCTCTTGAAAAAATAGGCTGTGAGGAAATCAGCTGCATTGCAAAGGACGAAAAGGTGCCAAAACTAAGCTCACAAATGTTGCAAAAGCAGGGGAAAAAGTCAAGGCGGAAGACACGACTTAGGGGGCAAGATATGAGGGACATGGCATGAATACTTAAAACAAAACAAAAAAAAAAAATAGCAAAAATCTTTCCCAAAGTCAAAGCCATCAAAATGCAGGCAGGCCATACGCCACCAAGGGCAGGCACATGCAGCAAAGCTTGCCAAAATTGATCCCCACTGAAGGCCAAAACAGAAAAGAAGGACTTACAAACACGCTGGAATGGAGACAACATCAAAGGAATTGCAATTGGAGGAGAAAAAAAGAAAATTTGGGAAATTTAGTGACACTAAGAAAATGGCCTGGGGTTTTATGTCAGGTGCAGTGCAAAGGACCAAAAGATGCCAAAACTAAGCTCACAGATGTTGCAAAAGCAGGGGAAAAAGTCAAGGAGGAAGACAGAACTTAGGGAGCAAAATATGAAGGACATGGCATAAAAACTTAAAACAAACAAAAAAACAAAAATAGAAAAAATCTTTCCCAAAGTCAAAGCCATCAAAATGCAGGCAGGCCATATGCCACCAAGGGCAGGCACATGCCGCAAAGCTTGCCAAAATTGATCCCCACTGAAGGCCAAAACAGAAAAGGAGGACTTACAAACACGCTGGAAAGGAGTCAACATCAAAGCAATTGTAATTGGAGGAGAAAAAAAGAAAATTTGGGAAATTTAGTGACTCTAAGAAAATGGCCTGGGTTTATATCAGGTGCAGTGCAAAGGACCAAAAGATGCCAAAACTAAGCTCACAGATGTTGCAAAAGCAGGGGAAAAAGTCAAGGAGGAAGACACAACCTAGGGGGCAAGATATGAGGGACATGGCATGAATACATGAAACAAAAAAGAAGAAAAAAAGAAAAAAATCTTTCCCAAAGTCAAAGCCATCAAAATACAGGCAGGCCATACGCCACCAAGTGCAGGCACATGCAGCAAAGCTTGCCAAAATTGATCCCCACTAAAGGTCAAAACAGAAAAAAGGACCAACAAACACGCTGGAAATGTGTCAACATCAAAGGAATTGCAATTGGAGGAGAAAAAAAGAAAGTTTTGGAAATTTAGTGACTCTAAGAAAATGGCCTGGGTTTATATCACGTGCAGTGCAACGGACCAAAGATGCAAAAACTAAGCTCACAGATGTTGCAAAAGCAGGGGAAAAAGTCAAGGCGTGAGACACAACTTAGGGGGCAAGATATGAGGGACATGGCATGAATACTTAAAATAATAAAAAAAAAAAAAAGAAAAAATCTTTCCCAAAGTCAAAGCCATCAAAATGCAGGCAGGCCATACGCCAGCAAGTGCAGGCACATGCAGCAAAGCTTGCCAAAATTGATCCCCACTGAAGGCCAAAACAGAAAAGAATGATCTACAAACACGCTGGAATGGAGACAACATCAAAGGATTTGCAATTGGAGGAGAAAAAAAGGAAATTTTAGAAATTTAGTGACTCTAAGAAAATGGCCTGGGTTTATATCAGGTGCATTGCAAAGGACCAAAAGATGCCAAAACTAAGCTCACAGATGTTGCAAAAGCAGGGGAAAAAGTCAAGGAGGAAGACACAACTTAGGGGGCAAGATATGAGGGACATGGCATGAATATTTAAAACAAAAAAAAAAAAAAAAAAAGAAAAAATCTTTCCCAAAGTCAAAGCCATCAAAATGCATGGAGGCCATACGCCACCAAGGGCAGGCACATGCAGCAAAGCTTGCCAAAATTGATCCCCACTGAAGGCCAAAACAGAAAAGAAGGACTTGCAAACACGCTGGAATGGAGACAACATCAAAGGAATTGCAATTGGAGGAGAAAAACGAAAATTTGGGAAATTTAGTGACACTAAGATAATGGCCCGGGGTTTTATCAGGTGCAGTGCAAAGGACTAAAAGGTGCCAAAACTAAGCTCACAGATGTTGCAAAAGCAGGGGAAAAAGTCAAGGAGGAAGACAGAACTTAGGGGGCAAGATATGAGGGACATGGCATGAACACTTCAGAAAACAACCAAAAAAAGAAAAAAATCTTTCCCAAAGTCAACGCCATCAAAAGGCATGGCCTGCCATCAAGTGCAGGGACATGCACCAAAGATTCCTCTATTGGTCCCCATTGAAATCGCAAGATTCCTTTTCCCTTCCCGAAAGGAAATGAAATTTCCTTTCGGGAAGGGAAAAGGAATCTTGCGAATCCCAAAAGAAATGCTTACAAACACTCTGGAAAGGAGATAGGTTGAAATGAAATGCAATTGAAAAAAGCAGAAAATCGGGAATTTTAGTCTCTTCAAACAATAGGCTGTGAGGAAATCAGCTGCATTGCAAAGGACGAAAAGGTGCGAAAACTAAGCTCACAAATGTTGCAAAAGCAGGGGAAAAAGTCAAGGAGGAAGACACAACTTAGGGGGCAAGATATGAGGGACATGGCATGAATACTTAAAACAAAACAAAAAACCAAAAATAGCAAAAATCTTTCCCAAAGTCAAAGCCATCAAAATGCAGGCAGGCCATACGCCACCAAGGGCAGGCACATGCAGCAAAGCTTGCCAAAACTGATCCCCACTGAAGGCGAAAACAGAAAAAAAGGACTTACAAACACGCTGGAATGGAGACAACATCAAAGGAATTGCAATTGGAGGAGAAAAAAAGAAAATTTGGGAAATTTAGTGACTCTAAGATAATGGCCTGGTTTTATGTCAGGTGCAGTGCAAAGGACCAAAAGAAGCCAAAACTAAGCTCACAGATGTTGCAAAAGCAGGGGAAAAAATCAAGGAGGAAAACAAAACTTAGGGGGCAAGATATGAGCGACATGGCATGAATACTTAAAACAATAAAAAAAAAAAAAGAAAAAATCTTTCCCAAAGTCAAAGCCATCAAAATGCAGGCAGGCCATACGCCACCAAGGGAGGGCACATGCAACAAAGCTTGCCAAAATTGATCCCCATTGAAGGCCAAAACAGAAAAGAAGGACCTACAAACACGCTGGAAAGGAGTCAACATCAAATGAATTGCAATTGGAGGAGAAAAAAAGCAAATTTGGGAAAATTAGTGACTCTAAGAAAATGGCCTGGGGTTTTATCAGGTGCATTGTAAAGGACCAAAAGATGCCAAAACTAAGCTCACAGATGTTGCAAAAGCAGGGGAAAAAGTCAAGGAGGAAGACACAACTTAGGGGGCAAGATATGAGGGACATGGCATGAATACTTAAATCAAAACAAAACAAAAAAAGAAAAAATCTTTCCCAAAGTCAAAGCCATCAAAAGGCATGGCCTGCCATCAAGTGCAGGGACATGCACCAAAGATTCCTCTATTGGTCCCCATTGAAATCGCAAGATTCCTTTTCCCTTCCCGAAAGGAAATGAAATTTCCTTTCGGGAAGGGAAAAGAAATCTTGCGAATCCCAAAAGAAATGATTACAAACACTCTGGAAAGGAGATAGGTTCAAATGAAATGCAATTGAAAAAAGCAGAAAATCGAGAATTTTAGTCTCTTCAAAAAATAGGCTGTGAGGAAATCAGCTGCATTGCAAAGGACCAAAAGGTGCCAAAACTAAGCTCACAAATGTTGCAAAAGCAGGGGAAAAAGTCAAGGCGGAAGACACGACTTAGGGGGCAAGATATGAGGGACATGGCATGAATACTTAAAACAAAACAAAAAAAAAAAATAGCAAAAATCTTTCCCAAAGTCAAAGCCATCAAAATGCAGGCAGGCTATACGCCACCAAGGGCAGGCACATGCAGCAAAGCTTGCCAAAATTGATCCCCACTGAAGGCCAAAACAGAAAAGAAGGACCAACAAACACGCTGGAATGGAGACAACATCAAAGGAATTGCAATTGGAGGAGAAAAAAAGAAAATTTGGGAAATTTAGTGACACTAAGGAAATGGCCTGGGGTTTTATGTCAGGTGCAGTGCAAAGGACCAAAAGATGCCAAAACTAAGCTCACAGATGTTGCAAAAGCAGGGGAAAAAGTCAAGGATGAAGACAGAACTTAGGGAGCAAAATATGAAGGACATGGCATAAAAACTTAAAACAAACAAAAAAACAAAAATAGAAAAAATCTTTCCCAAAGTCAAAGCCATCAAAATGCAGGCAGGCCATATGCCACCAAGGGCAGGCACATGCCGCAAAGCTTGCCAAAATTGATCCCCACTGAAGGCCAAAACAGAAAAGGAGGACTTACAAACACGCTGGAAAGGAGTCAACATCAAAGCAATTGTAATTGGAGGAGAAAAAAAGAAAATTTGGGAAATTTAGTGACTCTAAGAAAATGGCCTGGGTTTATATCAGGTGCAGTGCAAAGGACCAAAAGATGCCAAAACTAAGCTCACAGATGTTGCAAAAGCAGGGGAAAAAGTCAAGGAGGAAGACACAACCTAGGGGGCAAGATATGAGGGACATGGCATGAATACATGAAACAAAAAAGAAGAAAAAAAGAAAAAAATCTTTCCCAAAGTCAAAGCCATCAAAATACAGGCAGGCCATACGCCACCAAGTGCAGGCACATGCAGCAAAGCTTGCCAAAATTCATCCCCGCTGAAGGTCAAAACAGAAAAGAAGGACGTACAAACACACTGGAAATGTGTCAACATCAAAGGAATTGCAATTGGAGGAGAAAAAAAGAAAGTTTTGGAAATTTAGTGACTCTAAGAAAATGGCCTGGGTTTATATCACGTGCAGTGCAAAGGACCAAAGATGCAAAAACTAAGCTCACAGATGTTGCAAAAGCAGGGGAAAAAGTCAAGGCGTGAGACACAACTTAGGGGGCAAGATATGAGGGACATGGCATGAATACTTAAAATAATAAAAAAAAAAAAAAGAAAAAATCTTTCCCAAAGTCAAAGCCATCAAAATGCAGGCAGGCCATACGCCAGCAAGTGCAGGCACATGCAGCAAAGCTTGCCAAAATTGATCCCCACTGAAGGCCAAAACAGAAAAGAAGGATCTACAAACACGCTGGAATGGAGACAACATCAAAGGATTTGCAATTGGAGGAGAAAAAAAGGAAATTTTAGAAATTTAGTGACTCTAAGAAAATGGCCTGGGTTTATATCAGGTGCATTGCAAAGGACCAAAAGATGCCAAAACTAAGCTCACAGATGTTGCAAAAGCAGGGGAAAAAGTCAAGGAGGAAGACACAACTTAGGGGGCAAGATATGAGGGACATGGCATGAATACTTAAAACAAAAAAAAAAAAAAAAAAAAGAAAAAATCTTTCCCAAAGTCAAAGCCATCAAAATGCATGGAGGCCATACGCCACCAAGGGCAGGCACATGCAGCAAAGCTTGCCAAAATTGATCCCCACTGAAGGCCAAAACAGAAAAGAAGGACTTGCAAACACGCTGGAATGGAGACAACATCAAAGGAATTGCAATTGGAGGAGAAAAACGAAAATTTGGGAAATTTAGTGACACTAAGATAATGGCCCGGGGTTTTATCAGGTGCAGTGCAAAGGACCAAAAGGTGCCAAAACTAAGCTCACAGATGTTGCAAAAGCAGGGGAAAAAGTCAAGGAGGAAGACAGAACTTAGGGGGCAAGATATGAGGGACATGGCATGAACACTTCAGAAAACAACCAAAAAAAGAAAAAAATCTTTCCCAAAGTCAACGCCATCAAAAGGCATGGCCTGCCATCAAGTGCAGGGACATGCACCAAAGATTCCTCTATTGGTCCCCATTGAAATCGCAAGATTCCTTTTCCCTTCCCGAAAGGAAATGAAATTTCCTTTCGGGAAGGGAAAAGGAATCTTGCGAATCCCAAAAGAAATGCTTACAAACACTCTGGAAAGGAGATAGGTTAAAATGAAATGCAATTGAAAAAAGCAGAAAATCGGGAATTTTAGTCTCTTCAAACAATAGGCTGTGAGGAAATCAGCTGCATTGCAAAGGACGAAAAGGTGCCAAAACTAAGCTCACAAATGTTGCAAAAGCAGGGGAAAAAGTCAAGGCGGAAGACACGACTTAGGGGGCAAGATATGAGGGACATGGCATGAATACTTAAAACAAAACAAAAAAAAAAAATAGCAAAAATCTTTCCCAAAGTCAAAGCCATCAAAATGCAGGCAGGCCATACGCCACCAAGGGCAGGCACATGCAGCAAAGCTTGCCAAAATTGATCCCCACTGAAGGCCAAAACAGAAAAGAAGGACTTACAAACACGCTGGAATGGAGACAACATCAAAGGAATTGCAATTGGAGGAGAAAAAAAGAAAATTTGGGAAATTTAGTGACACTAAGAAAATGGCCTGGGGTTTTATGTCAGGTGCAGTGCAAAGGACCAAAAGATGCCAAAACTAAGCTCACAGATGTTGCAAAAGCTGGGGAAAAAGTCAAGGAGGAAGACAGAACTTAGGGAGCAAAAAATGAAGGACATGGCATAAAAACTTAAAACAAACAAAAAAACAAAAATAGAAAAATCTTTCCCAAAGTCAAAGCCATCAAAATGCAGGCAGGCCATATGCCACCAAGGGCAGGCACATGCCGCAAAGCTTGCCAAAATTGATCCCCACTGAAGGCCAAAACAGAAAAGGAGGACTTACAAACACGCTGGAAAGGAGTCAACATCAAAGCAATTGTAATTGGAGGAGAAAAAAAGAAAATTTGGGAAATTTAGTGACTCTAAGAAAATGGCCTGGGTTTATATCAGGTGCAGTGCAAAGGACCAAAAGATGCCAAAACTAAGCTCACAGATGTTGCAAAAGCAGGGGAAAAAGTCAAGGAGGAAGACACAACCTAGGGGGCAAGATATGAGGGACATGGCATGAATACATGAAACAAAAAAGAAGAAAAAAAGAAAAAAATCTTTCCCAAAGTCAAAGCCATCAAAATACAGGCAGGCCATACGCCACCAAGTGCAGGCACATGCAGCAAAGCTTGCCAAAATTGATCCCCACTAAAGGTCAAAACAGAAAAAAGGACCAACAAACACGCTGGAAATGTGTCAACATCAAAGGAATTGCAATTGGAGGAGAAAAAAAGAAAGTTTTGGAAATTTAGTGACTCTAAGAAAATGGCCTGGGTTTATATCACGTGCAGTGCAACGGACCAAAGATGCAAAAACTAAGCTCACAGATGTTGCAAAAGCAGGGGAAAAAGTCAAGGCGTGAGACACAACTTAGGGGGCAAGATATGAGGGACATGGCATGAATACTTAAAATAATAAAAAAAAAAAAAAGAAAAAATCTTTCCCAAAGTCAAAGCCATCAAAATGCAGGCAGGCCATACGCCAGCAAGTGCAGGCACATGCAGCAAAGCTTGCCAAAATTGATCCCCACTGAAGGCCAAAACAGAAAAGAAGGATCTACAAACACGCTGGAATGGAGACAACATCAAAGGATTTGCAATTGGAGGAGAAAAAAAGGAAATTTTAGAAATTTAGTGACTCTAAGAAAATGGCCTGGGTTTATATCAGGTGCATTGCAAAGGACCAAAAGATGCCAAAACTAAGCTCACAGATGTTGCAAAAGCAGGGGAAAAAGTCAAGGAGGAAGACACAACTTAGGGGGCAAGATATGAGGGACATGGCATGAATACTTAAAACACAAAAAAAAAAAAAAAGAAAAAATCTTTCCCAAAGTCAAAGCCATCAAAATGCATGGAGGCCATACGCCACCAAGGGCAGGCACATGCAGCAAAGCTTGCCAAAATTGATCCCCACTGAAGGCCAAAACAGAAAAGAAGGACTTGCAAACACGCTGGAATGGAGACAACATCAAAGGAATTGCAATTGGAGGAGAAAAACGAAAATTTGGGAAATTTAGTGACACTAAGATAATGGCCCGGGGTTTTATCAGGTGCAGTGCAAAGGACTAAAAGGTGCCAAAACTAAGCTCACAGATGTTGCAAAAGCAGGGGAAAAAGTCAAGGAGGAAGACACAACTTAGGGGGCAAGATATGAGGGACATGGCATGAACACTTCAGAAAACAACCAAAAAAAGAAAAAAATCTTTCCCAAAGTCAACGCCATCAAAAGGCATGGCCTGCCATCAAGTGCAGGGACATGCACCAAAGATTCCTCTATTGGTCCCCATTGAAATCGCAAGATCCCTTTTCCCTTCCCGAAAGGAAATGAAATTTCCTTTCGGGAAGGGAAAAGGAATCTTGCGAATCCCAAAAGAAATGCTTACAAACACTCTGGAAAGGAGATAGGTTGAAATGAAATGCAATTGAAAAAAGCAGAAAATCGGGAATTTTAGTCTCTTCAAACAATAGGCTGTGAGGAAATCAGCTGCATTGCAAAGGACCAAAATGTGGCAAAACTAAGCTCACAGATGTTGCAAAAGCAGGGGAAAAAGTCAAGGCGGAAGACACGACTTAGGGGGCAAGATATGAGGGACATGGCATGAATACTTAAAACAAAACAAAAAACCAAAAATAGCAAAAATCTTTCCCAAAGTCAAAGCCATCAAAATGCAGGCAGGCCATACGCCACCAAGGGCAGGCACATGCAGCAAAGCTTGCCAAAACTGATCCCCACTGAAGGCGAAAACAGAAAAAAAGGACTTACAAACACGCTGGAATGGAGACAACATCAAAGGAATTGCAATTGGAGGAGAAAAAAAGAAAATTTGGGAAATTTAGTGACTCTAAGATAATGGCCTGGTTTTATGTCAGGTGCAGTGCAAAGGACCAAAAGATGCCAAAACTAAGCTCACAGATGTTGCAAAAGCAGGGGAAAAAATCAAGGAGGAAGACAAAACTTAGGGGGCAAGATATGAGCGACATGGCATGAATACTTAAAACAATAAAAAAAAAAAAAAGAAAAAATCTTTCCCAAAGTCAAAGCCATCAAAATGCAGGCAGGCCATACGCCACCAAGGGAGGGCACATGCAACAAAGCTTGCCAAAATTGATCCCCATTGAAGGCCAAAACAGAAAAGAAGGACCTACAAACACGCTGGAAAGGAGTCAACATCAAATGAATTGCAATTGGAGGAGAAAAAAAGCAAATTTTGGAAAATTAGTGACTCTTAGAAAATGGCCTGGGGTTTTATCAGGTGCATTGTAAAGGACCAAAAGATGCCAAAACTAAGCTCACAGATGTTGCAAAAGCAGGGGAAAAAGTCAAGGAGGAAGACACAACTTAGGGGGCAAGATATGAAGGACATGGCATGAATACTTAAAACAAAACAAAACAAAAAAAGAAAAAATCTTTCCCAAAGTCAAAGCCATCAAAAGGCATGGCCTGCCATCAAGTGCAGGGACATGCACCAAAGATTCCTCTATTGGTCCCCATTGAAATCGCAAGATTCCTTTTCCCTTCCCGAAAGGAAATGAAATTTCCTTTCGGGAAGGGAAAAGGAATCTTGCGAATCCCAAAAGAAATGATTACAAACACTCTGGAAAGGAGATAGGTTCAAATGAAATGCAATTGAAAAAAGCAGAAAATCGAGAATTTTAGTCTCTTCAAAAAATAGGCTGTGAGGAAATCAGCTGCATTGCAAAGGACCAAAAGGTGCCAAAACTAAGCTCACAAATGTTGCAAAAGCAGGGGAAAAAGTCAAGGAGGAAGACACGACTTAGGGGGCAAGATATGAGGGACATGGCATGAATACTTAAAACAAAACAAAAAAAAAAAATAGCAAAAATCTTTCCCAAAGTCAAAGCCATCAAAATGCAGGCAGGCCATACGGCACCAAGGGCAGGCACATGCAGCAAAGCTTGCCAAAATTGATCCCCACTGAAGGCCAAAACAGAAAAGAAGGACTTACAAACACGCTGGAATGGAGACAACATCAAAGGAATTGCAATTGGAGGAGAAAAAAAGAAAATTTGGGAAATTTAGTGACACTAAGAAAATGGCCTGGGGTTTTATGTCAGGTGCAGTGCAAAGGACCAAAAGATGCCAAAACTAAGCTCACAGATGTTGCAAAAGCAGGGGAAAAAGTCAAGGAGGAAGACAGAACTTAGGGAGCAAAATATGAAGGACATGGCATAAAAACTTAAAACAAACAAAAAAACAAAAATAGAAAAAATCTTTCCCAAAGTCAAAGCCATCAAAATGCAGGCAGGCCATATGCCACCAAGGGCAGGCACATGCCGCAAAGCTTGCCAAAATTGATCCCCACTGAAGGCCAAAACAGAAAAGGAGGACTTACAAACACGCTGGAAAGGAGTCAACATCAAAGCAATTGTAATTGGAGGAGAAAAAAAGAAAATTAGGGAAATTTAGTGACTCTAAGAAAATGGCCTGGGTTTATATCAGGTGCAGTGCAAAGGACCAAAAGATGCCAAAACTAAGCTCACAGATGTTGCAAAAGCAGGGGAAAAAGTCAAGGAGGAAGACACAACCTAGGGGGCAAGATATGAGGGACATGGCATGAATACATGAAACAAAAAAGAAGAAAAAAAGAAAAAAATCTTTCCCAAAGTCAAAGCCATCAAAATACAGGCAGGCCATACGCCACCAAGTGCAGGCACATGCAGCAAAGCTTGCCAAAATTGATCCCCACTAAAGGTCAAAACAGAAAAAAGGACCAACAAACACGCTGGAAATGTGTCAACATCAAAGGAATTGCAATTGGAGGAGAAAAAAAGAAAGTTTTGGAAATTTAGTGACTCTAAGAAAATGGCCTGGGTTTATATCACGTGCAGTGCAACGGACCAAAGATGCAAAAACTAAGCTCACAGATGTTGCAAAAGCAGGGGAAAAAGTCAAGGCGTGAGACACAACTTAGGGGGCAAGATATGAGGGACATGGCATGAATACTTAAAAAAAAAAAAAAAAAAAAAAAAAGAAACAATCTTTCCCAAAGTCAAAGCCATCAAAATGCAGGCAGGCCATACGCCACCAAGGGCAGGCACATGCAGCAAAGCTTGCCAAAATTGATCCCCACTGAAGGCCAAAACAGAAAAGAAGGACCTACAAACACGCTGGAAAGGAGTCAACATCAAAGGAATTGCAATTGGAGGAGAAAAAAAGAAAATTTGGGAAATTTAGTGACTCTAAGAAAATGGCCTGGGGTTTTATCAGGTGCAGTGCAAAGGACCAAAAGGTGCCAAAACTAAGCTCACAAATGTTGCAAAAGCAGAGGAAAAAGTCAAGGAGGAAGACACAACTTAGGGGGCAAGATATGAGGGACATGGCATGAACACTTCAGTAAACAACCAAAAAAAGAAAAAAATCTTTCCCAAAGTCAAAGCCATCAAAAGGCATGGCCTGCCATCAAGTGCAGGGACATGCACCAAAGATTCCTCTATTGGTCCCCATTGAAATCGCAAGATTCCTTTTCAGTTCCTGAAAAGAAATGAAATTTCCTTTCGGGAAGGGCAAAGGAATCTTGCGAATCCCAAAAGAAAGGCTTAGAAACACTCAGGAAAGGAGATAGGTTCAAATGAAATGCAATTGAAAAAAGCAGAAAATCGGGAATTTTAGTCTGTTCAAAAAATAGGCTGTGAGGAAATCAGCTGCATTGCAAAGGACCAAAAGGTGCCAAAATGAAGCTCACAGATGTTGCAAAAGCAGGGGAAAAAGTCAAGGAGGAAGACACAACTTAGGGGGCAAGATATGAGGGACATGGCATGAATACTTAAACCAAAAAAAAAAAAAAAAGAAAAAATCTTTCCCAAAGTCAAAGCCATCAAAATGCAGGCAGGCCATACGCCACCAAGGGCAGGCACATGCAGCAAAGCTTGCCAAAATTGATCCCCACTGAAGGCCAAAACAAAAAAGAAGGACTTACAAACACACTGGAATGGAGACACCTTAAAGAATTGCAATTGGAGGAGAAAAAAAGAAAATGTGGGAAATTTAATGACTCTTAGAAAGTGGCCTGGGGTTTTATCAGGTGCAGTGCAAAGGACCAAAAGGTGCCAAAACTAAGCTCACAGATGTTGCAAAAGCAGGGGAAAAAGTCAAGGAGGAAGACAGAACTTAGGGGGCAAGATATGAGGGACATGGCATGAACACTTCAGAAAACAACCCAAAAAAGAAAAAAATCTTTCCCAAAGTCAAAGCCATCAAAAGGCATGGCCTGCCATCAAGTGCAGGGACATGCACCAAAGATTCCTCTATTGGTCCCCATTGAAATCGCAAGATTCCTTTTCCCTTCCTGAAAGGAAATGGAATTTCCTTTCGGGAAGGGAAAAGGAATCTTGCGAATCCCTAAAGAAAGGCTTACATACACTCTGGAAAGGAGATAGGTTGAAATGAAATGCTATTGAAAAAAGCAGAAAATCGGGAATTTTAGTGTCTTCAAAAAATAGGCTGTGAGGAAATCAGCTGCATTGCAAAGGACCAAAAGGTGCCAAAACTAAGCTCACAGATGTTGCAAAAGCAGGGGAAAAAGTCAAGGAAGAAGACACAACTTAGGGGGCAAGATATGAGGGACATGGCATGAATACTTAAAATAATAAAAAAAAAAAAAAAATAGCAAAAATCTTTCCCAAAGTCAAAGCCATCAAAATGCAGGCAGGACATACGCCACCAAGGGCAGGCACATGCAGCAAAGCTTGCCAAAATTGATCCCCACTGAAGGCCAAAACAGAAAAGAAGGACCTACAAACACGCTGGAAAGTAGTCAACATCAAAGGAATTGCAATAGGAGGAGAAAAAAAGAAAATTTGGGAAATTTAGTGACTCTAAGAAAATGGCCTGGGGTTTTATCAGGTGCATTGCAAAGGACCAAAAGGCGCAACAGCGAAGCTCACAGATGTTGCAAAAGCAGGGGAAAAAGTCAAGGAGGAAGACACAACTTAGGGGGCAAGATATGAGGGACATGGCATGAATACTTAAAACAAAAAAAAAAAAAAATAGCAAAAATCTTTCCCAAAGTCAAAGCCATCAAAATGCAGGCAGGCCATACGCCACCAAGGGCAGGCACATGCAGCAAAACTTGCCAAAATTGATCCCCACTGAAGTCCAAAACAGAAAAGAAGGACCTACAAACACGCTGGAAAGGAGTCAACATCAAAGGAATTGCAATTGGAGGAGAAATAAAGAAAATTTGGGAAATTTAATGACTCTTAGAAAGTGGCCTGGGGTTTTATCAGGTGCAGTGCAAAGGACTAAAAGATGCCAAAACTAAGCTCACAGATGTTGCAAAAGCAGGGGAAAAAGTCAAGGAGGAAGACAAAACTTACGGGGCAAGATATGAGGGACATGGCATGAACACTTCAGAAAACAACCAAAAAAAGAAAAAAATCTTTCCCAAAGTCAAAGCCATCAAAAGGCATGGCCTGCCATCAAGTGCAGGGACATGCACCAAAGATTCCTCTATTGGTCCCCATTGAAATCGCAAGATTCCTTTTCCCTTCCCGAAAGGAAATGAAATTTCCTTTCGGGAAGGGAAAAGGAATCTTGCGAATCCCAAAAGAAACGCTTAGAAACACTCAGGAAAGGAGATAGGTTCAAATGAAATGCAATTGAAAAAAGCAGAAAATCGGGAATTTTAGTCTCTTCAAAAAATAGGCTGTGAGGAAATCAGCTGCATTGCAAATGACCAAAAGGTGCCAAAATTAAGCTCACAGATGTTGCAAAAGCAGGGGAAAATGTCAAGGAGGAAGACACAACTTAGGGAGAAAAATATGAAGGACATGGCATAAATACTTGAAAAAAACAAAAAAACAAAAATAGAAAAAATCTTTCCCAAAGTCAAAGCCATCAAAATGCAGGTAGGCCATACGCCACAAAGGGCAGGCACATGCAGCAAAGCTTGCCAAAATTGATCCCCACTGAAGGCCAAAACAGAAAAGAAGGACCTACAAACACGCTGGAAAGGAGTCAATATCAAAGGAATTGCAATTGGAGGAGAAAAAAAAAAATTTAGGGAAATTTAGTGACTCTAAGAAAATGGCCCGGGGTTTTATCAGGTGCATTGCAATGGACCAAAAGGTGCCAAAACTAAGCTCACAGATGTTGCAAAAGCAGGGGAAAAAGTCAAGGAGGAAGACACAACTTAGGGGGCAAGATATGAGGGACATGGCATGAATACTTAAAACCAAAAAAAAAAAAAAATAGCAAAAATCTTTCCCAAAGTCAAAGCCATCAAAATGCAGGCAGTCCATACGCCACCAAGGGCAGGCACATGGAGCAAAGCTTGCCAAAATTGATCCCCACTGAAGGCCAAAACAGAAAAGAAGGACCTACAAAGACGCTGGAAAGGAGTCAACATCAAAGGAATTGCAATTGGAGGAGAAAAAAAGAAAATTTGGGAAATTTAGTGACTCTAAGAAAATTGCCTGGGGTTTTATCAGGTGCAGTGCAAAGGACGAAAAGATGCCAAAACTAAGCTCACAGATGTTGCAAAAGCAGGGGAAAAAGTCAAGGAGGAAGACACAACTTAGGGGGCAAGATATGAGGGACATGGCATGAATACTTACAATAATAAAAAAAAAAAAAAAAATAGCAAAAATCTTTCCCAAAGTCAAAGCCATCAAAATGCAGGCAGGCCATATGCCACCAAAGACAGGCACATGCAGCAAATCTTGCCAAAATTGATCCCCACTGAAGGACAAAACAGAAAAGAAGGACCTACAAACACGCTGGAAAGGAGTCAACATCAAAGGAATTGCAATTGGAGGAGAAAAAAAAAAATTTGGGAAATTTAGTGACTCTAAGAAAATGGCCTGGGGTTTTATCAGGTGCATTGCAATGGACCAAAAGGTGCCAAAACTAAGCTCACAGATGTTGCAAAAGCAGGGGAAAAAGTCAAGGAGGAAGACACAACTTAGGGGGCAAGATATGAGGGACATGGCATGAACACTTCAGAAAACAACCCAAAAAAGAAAAAAATCTTTCCCAAAGTCAAAGCCATCAAAAGGCATGGCCTGCCATCAAGTGCAGGGACATGCACCAAAGATTCCTCTATTGGTCCCCATTTAAATCGCAAGATTCCTTTTCCCTTCCTGAAAGGAAATGAAATTTCCTTTCGGGAAGGGAAAAGGAATCTTGCGAATCCCAAAAGAATGGCTTACAAACACTCTGGAAAGGAGATAGGTTGAAATGAAATGCAATTGAAAAAAGCAGAAAATCGGGATTTATTGTCTCTTCAAAAAATAGGCTGTGAAGAAATCAGCTGCATTGCAAAGGACCAAAAGATGCAAAACTAAGCTCACAGATGTTGCAAAAGCAGGGGAAAAAGTCAAGGAGGAAGACACAACTTAGGGGGCAAGATATGAGGGACATGGCATGAATACTTAATTAAAAAAAAAAAAAAAAAAAAATCCTTCCCAAAGTCAAAGCCATCAAAATGCAGGCAGGCCATACGCCACCAAGGGCAGGCACATGCAGCAAAGCTTGCCAAAATTGATCCCCACTGAAGGCCAAAACAGAAAAGAAGGACTTACAACCACGCTGGAAAGGAGTCAATATGAAAGGAATTGCAATTGGAGGAGAAAAAAAGAAAATTTGGGAAATTTAGTGACTCTAAGAAAATGGCCTGTGGTTTTATCAGGTGCATTGCAATGGACCAAAAGGTGCAAAAACTAAGCTCACAGATGTTGCAAAAGCAGGGGAAAAAGTCAAGGAGGAAGACACAACTTACGGGGCAAGATATGAGGGACATGGCATGAACACTTCAGAAAACAACCAAAAAAAGAAAAAAATCTTTCCCAAAGTCAAAGCCATCAAAATACAGGCAGGCCATACCCCACCAAGGGCAGGCACATGCAGCAAAGCTTGCCAAAATTGATCCCCACTGAAGTCCAAAACAGAAAAGAAGGACTTACAAACACGCTGGAAAGGAGTCAATATCAAAGGAATGGCAATTGGAGTAGAAAAAAAAAAATTTGGGAAATTTAGTGACTCTAAGAAAATGGCCTGGGGTTTTATCAGGTGCAGTGCAAAGGACGAAAAGATGCCAAAACTAAGCTCACAGATGTTGCAAAAGCAGGGGAAAAAGTCAAGGAGGAAGACACAACTTAGGGGGCAAGATATGAGGGACATGGCATGAACACTTCAGAAAACAACCAAAAAAAGAAAAATTCTTTCCCAAAGTCAAAGCCATCAAAAGGCATGGCCTGCCATCAAGTGCAGGGACATGCACCAAAGATTCCTCTATTGGTCCCCATTGAAATCGCAAGATTCCTTTTCCCTTCCCGAAAGGAAATGAAATTTCCTTTCGGGAAGGGAAAAGGAATCTTGCGAATCCCAAAAGAAAGGCTTAGAAACACTCAGGAAAGGAGATAGGTTGAAATGAAATGCAATTGAAAAAAGCAGAAAATCGGGAATTTTAGTCTCTTCAAAAAATAGGCTGTGAGGAAATCAGCTGCATTGCAAAGGACCAAAAGGTGCCAAAACTAAGCTCACAGATGTTGCAAAAGCAGGGGAAAAAGTCAAGGAGGAAGACACAACTTAGGGAGCAAAATATGAAGGTCATGGCATAAATACTTAAAACAAACAAAAAAACAAAAATAGCAAAAATCTTTCCCAAAGTCAAAGCCATCAAAATGCAGGCAGGCCATACGCCAGCAAGGGCAGGCACATGCAGCAAAGCTTGCCAAAATTGATCCCCACTGAGGGCCAAAATAGAAAAGAAGGAACTACAAACACGCTGGAATGGAGACAACATCAAAGGATTTGCAATTGGAGGAGAAAAAAAGAAAATTTGGGAAATTTAGTGACTCTAAGAAAATGGCCTGGGTTTTATGAGGTGCAGTGCAAAGGACGAAAAATGCCAAAAGTAAGCTCACAGATGTTGCAAAAGCAAGGGAAAAAGTCAAGGAGGAAGACACAACTTAGGGGGCAAGATGTGAGGGACATGGCATGAATACATGAAACAAAAAAGAAAAAAAAAAGAAAAAATCTTTCCCAAAGTCAAAGCCATCAAAATGCAGGCAGGTCATACGCCACCAAGTGCAGGCACATGCAGCAAAGCTTGCCAAAATTGATCCCCACTGAAGGCCAAAACAGAAATAAGGACCTGCAAACACGCCGGAAAGGAGTCAACATCAAAGGAATTGCAATTGGAGGAGAAATAAAGAAAATTTGGGAAATTTAGTGACTCTAAGAAAATGGCCCGGGGTTTTATCAGGTGCAGTGCAAAGGACCAAAAGGTGCAACAGCGAAGCTCACAGATGTTGCAAAAGCAGGGGAAAAAGTCAAGGAGGAAGACACAACTTAGGGGGCAAGATATGAGGGACATGGCATGAATACTTAAAATATTAAAAAAAAAATATAGCAAAAATCTTTCCCAAAGTCAAAGCCATCAAAATGCAGGCAGGCCATACGCCTGCTTTTGTAACATCTGTGAGCTTAGTTTTGGCATCTTTTGGTCCTTTGCAATGCACCTGATAAAACCACAGGCCAAAACAAAAAAGAAGGACCTACAAACACGCTGGAAAGGAGTCAACATCAAAGGAATTGCAATTGGAGGAGAAAAAAAGAAAATTTGGGAAATTTAGTGACTCTAAGAAAATGGCCTGGGTTTATGTCAGGTGCAGTGCAAAGGACCAAAAGATGCCAAAACTAAGCTCACAGATGTTGCAAAAGCAGGGGAAAAAGTCAAGGAGGAAGACACAACTTAGGGGGCAAGATGTGAGGGACATGGCATGAATACTTAAAATATTAAAAAAAAAAAAATAGCAAAAATCTTTCCCAAAGTCAAAGCCATCAAAATACAGGCAGGCCATACGCCACCAAGGCCAGGCACATGCAGCAAAGCTTGCCAAAATTGATCCCCACTGAAGGCCAAAACAGAAAAGAAGGACCTACAAACACGCTGGAAAGGAGTCAACATCAAAGGAATTGCAATTGAGGAGAAAAAAAGAAAATTTGGGAAATTTAGTGACTCTAAGAAAATGGCCTGGGGTTTTATCAGGTGCAGTGCAAAGGACCAAAAGATGCCAAAACTAAGCTCACAGATGTTGCAAAAGCAGGGGAAAAAGTCAAGGAGGAAGACACAACTTAGGGGGCAAGATATGAGGGACATGGCATGAATACTTAAAACAAATAAAAAAAAAAAATAAAAAATCTTTCCCAAAGTCAAAGCCATCAAGGGCAGGCACATGCAGCAAAACTTGCCAAAATTGATCCCCACTGAAGGCCAAAACAGAAAAGAAGGACTTACAAACACGCTGGAAAGGAGTCAATATCAAAGGAATGGCAATTGGAGTAGAAAAAAAGAAAATTTGGGAAATTTAATGACTCTTAGAAAGTGGCCTGGGGTTTTATCAGGTGCAGTGCAAAGGACGAAAAGATGCCAAAACTAAGCTCACAGATGTTGCAAAAGCAGGGGAAAAAGTCAAGGAGGAAGACACAACTTAGGGGGCAAGATATGAGGGACATGGCATGAACACTTCAGAAAACAACCAAAAAAAGAAAAAAATATTTCCCAAAGTCAAAGCCATCAAAAGGCATGGCCTGCCATCAAGTGCAGGGACATGCACCAAAGATTCCTCTATTGGTCCCCATTGAAATCGCAAGATTCCTTTTCACTTCCCGAAAGGAAATGAAATTTCCTTTCGGAAAGGGAAAAGGAATCTTGCGAATCCCAAAAGAAAGGCTTAGAAACACTCAGGAAAGGAGATAGGTTCAAATGAAATGCAATTGAAAAAAACAGAAAATCGGGAATTTTAGTCTCTTCATAAAATAGGCTGTGAGGAAATCAGCTGCATTGCAAAGGACCAAAAGGTGCCAAAACTAAGCTCACAGATGTTGCAAAAGCAGGGGAAAAAGTCAAGGAGGAAGACAAAACTTAGGGAGCAAAATATGAAGTACATGGCATAAATACTTAAAAAAAACAAAAAAACAAAAATAGAAAAAATCTTTCCCAAAGTCAAAGCCATCAAAATGCAGGCAGGCCATACGCCACCAAGGGCAGGCACATGCAGCAAAGCTTGCCAAAATTGATCCCCACTGAAGGCCAAAACAGAAAAGAAGGACTTACAAACACGCTGGAAAGGAGTCAACATCAAAGGAATTGCAATTGGAGGAGAAAAAAACAAAATTTGGGAAATTTAGAGACTCTAAGAAAATGGCCTGGGGTTTTATCAGGTGCATTGCAAAGGAACAAAAGGTGCCAAAACTAAGCTCACAGATGTTGCAAAAGCAGGGGAAAAAGTCAAGGAGGAAGACACAACTTAGGGGGCAAGATATGAGGGACATGGCATGAATACTTAAAACAAATAAAAAAAAAAATAGCAAAAATCTTTCCCAAAGTCAAAGCCATCAAAATGCAGGCAGGCCATACGCCAGCAAGGGCAGGCACATGCAGCAAAGCTTGCCAAAATTGATCCCCACTGAAGGCCAAATCAGAAAATAAGGACCTACAAACACGCTAGAAAGGAGTCAACATCAAAGGAATTGCAATTGGAGGAGAAAAACTGAAAATTTGGGAAATTTAGTGACTCTAAGATAATGGCCCGGGGTTTTATCAGGTGCAGTGCAAAGGACCAAAAGATGCCAAAACTAAGCTCACAGATGTTGCAAAAGCAGGGGAAAAAGTCCAGGAGGAAGACACAACTTAGGGGGCAAGATATGAGGGACATGGCATGGATACTTGCAATAATAATAAAAAAAAAAAAATAGCAAAAATCTTTCCCAAAGTCAAAGCCATCAAAATGCAGGCTGGCCATATGCCACCAAGGGCAGGCACATGCAGCAAAGCTTGCCAAAATTGATCCCCACTGAATGCCGAAACAGAAAAGATGGACCTACAAACACACTGGAAAGGAGTAAACATCAAAGCAATTGCAATTGGAGGAGAAAAACTGAAAATTTGGGAAATTTAGTGCCTCTAAGAAAAAGGCCTGGGGTTTTATCAGGTGCAGTGCAAAGGACCAAAAGATGCCAAAACTAAGCTCACAAATGTTGCAAAAGCAGGGGAAAAAGTCAAGGAGGAAGACACAACTTAGGGGGCAAGATATGAGGGACATGGCATGAACACTTCAGAAAACAACCAAAAAAAGAAAAAATCTTTCCCAAAGTCAAAGCCATCAAAAGGCATGGCCTGCCATCAAGTGCAGGGACATGCACCAAAGATTCCTCTATTGGTCCCCATTGAAATCGCAAGATTCCTTTTCCCTTCCCGAAAGGAAATGAAATTTCCTTTCAGGAAGGGAAAAGGAATCTTGCGAATCCCAAAAGAAAGGCTTACAAACACTCTGGAAAGGAGATAGGTTCAAATGAAATGCAATTGAAAAAAGCAGAAAATCGGGAATTTTAGTCTCTTCAAAAAATAGGCTGTGAGGAAATCAGCTGCATTGCAAAGGACCAAAAGGTGCCAAAACTAAGCTCACAGATGTTGCAAAAGCAGGGGAAAAAGTCAAGGAGGAAGACACAACTTAGGGCGCAAAATATGAAGGACATGGCATAAATACTTAAAAAAAACAAAAAAACAAAAATAGAAAAATTCTTTCCCAAAGTCAAAGCCATGAAAATGCAGGCAGGCCATACGCCACCAAGGGCAGGCACATGCAGCAAAGCTTACCAAAATTGATCCCCACTGAAGGCCAAAACAGAAAAGAAGGACCTGCAAACACGCTGGAAAGGAGTCAATATGAAAGGAATTGCAATTGGAGGAGAAAAAAAAAAATTTGGGAAATTTAGTGACTCTAAGAAAATGGCCTGTGGTTTTATCAGGTGCATTGCAATGGACCAAAAGGTGCCAAAACTAAGCTCACACATGTTGCAAAAGCAGGGGAAAAAGTCAAGGAGGAAGACACAACTTAGGGGGCAAGATATGAGGCACATGGCATGAATACTTAATAAAAAAAAGAAAAAAAAAAAAAAAAATCCTTCCCAAAGTCAAAGCCCTCAAAATGCAGGCAGGCCATACGGCACCAAGGGCAGGCACATGCAGCAAAGCTTGCCAAAATTGATCCCCACTGAAGGCCAAAACTGAAAAGAAGGACCTACAAACACGCTGGAATGGAGACAACATCAAAGGATTTGCAATTGGAGGAGAAAAAAAGAAAATTTGGGAAATTTAGTGACTCTAAGAAAATGGCCTGGGTTTTATGAGGTGCAGTGCAAAGGACGGAAAGATGCCAAAAGTAAGCTCACAGATGTTGCAAAATCAGGGGAAAAAGTCAAGGAGGAAGACACAACTTAGGGGGCAAGATGTGAGGGACATGGCATGAATACATGAAACAAAAAAGAAAAAAAAAAGAAAAAATCTTTCCCAAAGTCAAAGCCATCAAAATGCAGGCAGGCCATACGGCACCAAGGACAGGCACATGCAGCAAAGCTTGCCAAAACTGATCCCCACTGAAGGCCAAAACAGAAAAGAAGGACCTGCAAACACCCCGGAAAGAAGTCAACATCAAAGGAATTGCAATTGGAGGAGAAATAAAGAAAATTTGGGAAATTTAGTGACTCTAAGAAAATGGCCCGGGGTTTTATCAGGTGCAGTGCAAAGGACCAAAAGGTGCAACAGCGAAGCTCACAGATGTTGCAAAAGCAGGGGAAAAAGTCAAGGAGGAAGACAGAACTTAGGGAGCAAAATATGAAGGACATGGCATAAATATTTAAACAAACAAAAAAACAAAAATAGAAAAAATCTTTCCCAAAGTCAAAGCCATCAAAATGCAGGCAGGCCATACGCCACCAAGGGCAGGCACATGCAGCAAAACTTGCCAAAATTGATCCCCACTGAAGGACAAAACAGAAAAGAAGGACTTACAACCACGCTGGAAAGGAGTCAATATCAAAGGAATTGCAATTGGAGAAGAAAAAAAGAAAATTTGGGAAATTTAGTGACTCTAAGAAAATGGCCTGGGTTTTATGAGGTGCAGTGCAAAGGACGAAAAGATGCCAAAAGTAAGCTCACAGATGTTGCAAAAGCAGGGGAAAAAGTCAAGGAGGAAGACACAACTTAGGGGGCAAGATGTGAGGGACATGGCATGAATACATGAAACAAAAAAGAAAAAAAACAGAAAAAATCTTTCCCAAAGTCAAAGCCATCAAAATGCAGGCAGGCCATACGCCACCAAGTGCAGGCACATGCAGCAAAGCTTGCCAAAATTGATCCCCACTGAAGGCCAAATCAGAAAAGAAGGACCTGCAAACACGCCGGAAAGGAGTCACCATCAAAGGAATTGCAATTGGAGGAGAAATAAAGAAAATTTGGGAAATTTAGTGACTCTAAGAAAATGGCCCGGGGTTTTATCAGGTGCAGTGCAAAGGACCAAAAGATGCCAAAACTAAGCTCACAGATGTTGCAAAAGCAGGGGAAAAAGTCAAGGAGGAAGACACAACTTAGGGAGCAAGATGTGAGGGACATGGCATGAACACTTCAGAAAACAACCAAAAAAAGAAAAAAATCTTTCCCAAAGTCAAAGCCATCAAAAGGCATGGCCTGCCATCAAGTGCAGGGACATGCACCAAAGATTCCTCTATTGGTCCCCATTTAAATCGCAAGATTCCTTTTCCCTTCCCGAAAGGAAATGAAATTTCCTTTCGGGAAGGGAAAAGGAATCTTGCGAATCCCAAAAGAATGGCTTACAAACACTCTGGAAAGGAGATAGGTTCAAATGAAATGCAATTGAAAAAAGCAGAAAATCGGGATTTATTGTCTCTTCAAAAAATAGGCTGTGAGGAAATCAGCTGCATTGCAAAGGACCAAAAGGTGCCAAAACTAAGCTCACAGATGTTGCAAAAGCAGGGGAAAAAGTCAAGGAGGAAGACACAACTTAGGGGGCAAGATATGAGGGACATGGCATGAATACTTAAAACAAAAAAAAAAAAAAAATAGCAAAAATCTTTCCCAAAGTCAAAGCCATCAAAATGCAGGCAGGCCATACGCCACCAAGGGCAGGCACATGCAGCAAAACTTGCCAAAATTGATCCCCACTGAAGTCCAAATCAGAAAAGAAGGACTTACAAACACGCTGGAAAGGAGTCAATATCAAAGGAATTGCAATTGGAGGAGAAAAAAAGAAAATTTGGGAAATTTAATGACTCTTAGAAAGAGGCCTGGGGTTTTATCAGGTGCAGTGCAAAGGACCAAAAGATGCCAAAACTAAGCTCACAGATGTTGCAAAAGCAGGGGAAAAAGTCAAGGAGGAAGACAAAACTTAGGGAGCAAAATATGAAGTACATGGCATAAATACTTAAAAAAAAACAAAAAAACAAAAATAGAAAAAATCTTTCCCAAAGTCAAAGCCATCAAAATGCAGGCAGGCCATACGCCAGCAAGTGCAGGCACATGCAGCAAAGCTTGCCAAAATTGATCCCCACTGAAGGCCAAAACAGAAAAGAAGGACTTACAAACACGCTGGAAAGGAGTCAACATCAAAGGAATTGCAATTGGAGGAGAAAAAAAGAAAATTTGGGAAATTTAGAGACTCTAAGAAAATGGCCTGGGGTTTCATCAGGTGCATTGCAAAGGAACAAAAGGTGCCAAAACTAAGCTCACAGATGTTGCAAAAGCAGAGGAAAAAGTCAAGGAGGAAGACACAACTTAGGGGGCAAGATATGAGGGACATGGCATGAATACTTAAAACAAATAAAAAAAAAAATAGCAAAAATATTTCCCAAAGTCAAAGCCATCAAAATGCAGGCAGGCCATACGCCAGCAAGGGCAGGCACATGCAGCAAAGCTTGCCAAAATTGATCCCCACTGAAGGCCAAATCAGAAAATAAGGACCTACAAACACGCTAGAAAGGAGTCAACATCAAAGGAATTGCAATTGGAGGAGAAAAACTGAAAATTTGGGAAATTTAGTGACTCTAAGAAAATGGCCCGGGGTTTTATCAGGTGCAGTGCAAAGGACCAAAAGATGCCAAAACTAAGCTCACAGATGTTGCAAAAGCAGGGGAAAAAGTCAAGGAGGAAGACACAACTTAGGGGGCAAGATATGAGGGACGTGGCATGAACACTTCAGAAAACAACCAAAAAAAGAAAAAATCTTTCCCAAAGTCAAAGCCATCAAAAGGCATGGCCTGCCATCAAGTGCAGGGACATGCACCAAAGATTCCTCTATTGGTCCCCATTGAAATCGCAAGATTCCTTTTCCCTTCCCGAAAGGAAATGAAATTTCCTTTCGGGAAGGGAAAACGAATCTTGCGAATCCCAAAGGAAAGGCTTAGAAACACTCTGGAAAGGAGATAGGTTGAAATGAAATGCAATTGAAAAAAGCAGAAAATCGGGAATTTTAGTCTCTTCAAACAATAGGCTGTGAGGAAATCAGCTGCATTGCAAAGGACCAAAAGGTGCCAAAACTAAGCTCACAGATGTTGCAAAAGCAGGGGAAAAAGTCAAGGAGGAAGACACAACTTAGGGAGCAAAATATGAAGTACATGGCATAAATACTTAAAAAAAACAAAAAAACAAAAATAGCAAAAATCTTTCCCAAAGTCAAAGCCATCAAAATGCAGGCAGGCCATACGCCAGCAAGGGCAGGCACATGCAGCAAAGCTTGCCAAAATTGATCCCCACTGAAGGCCAAAAAAGAAAAGAAGGACCTACAAACACGCTGGAAAGGAGTCAACATCAAAGGAATTGCAATTGGAGGAGAAAAAAAAAAATTTGGGAAATTTAGTGACTCTAAGAAAATGGCCTGGGGTTTTATCAGGTGCATTGCAATGGACCAAAAGGTGCCAAAACTAAGCTCACAGATGTTGCAAAAGCAGGGGAAAAAGTCAAGGAGGAAGACACAACTTAGGGGGCAAGATATGAGGGACATGGCCTGAATACTTAAAACAAAAAAAAAAAAAAATAGCAAAAATCTTTCCCAAAGTCAAAGCCATCAAAATGCAGGCAGGCCATACGGCACCAAGGGCAGGCACATGCAGCAAAGCTTGCCAAAATTGATCCCCACTGAAGGCCAAATCAGATAATAAGGACCTACAAACATGCTGGAAAGGAGTCAACATCAAAGGAATTGCTATTGGAGGAGAAAAAAGAAAATTTGGGAAATTTAGTGACTCTTAGAAAGTGGCCTGGGGTTTTAGCAGGTGCAGTGCAAAGGACCAAAAGATGCCAAAACTAAGCTCACAGATGTTGCAAAAGCAGGGGAAAAAGTCAAGGAGGAAGACACAACTTAGGGGGCAAGATATGAGGGACATGGCATGAATACTTAAAATAATAAAAAAAAAAAAAAGAAAATATCTTTCCCAAAGTCAAAGCCATCAAAATGCAGGCAGGCCATTCGCCACCAAGGGCAGGCACATGCAGCAAAGCTTGCCAAAACTGATCCCCACTGAAGGCCAAAACAGAAAAGAAGGACCTACAAACACGCTGGAAAGGAGTCAACATCAAAGGAATTGCAATTGGAGGAGAAAAAAAGAAAATTTGTGAAATTTAATGACTCTTAGAAAGTGGCCTGGGGTATTAGCAGGTGCAGTGCAAAGGACCAAAAGGTGCCAAAACTAAGCTCACAGATGTTGCAAAAGCAGGGGAAAAAGTCAAGGAGGAAGACACAACTTAGGGAGCAAGATATGAGGGACATGGCATGATTACTTAAAAAAATTAAAAAAAAAAAATAGCAAAAATCTTTCCCAAAGTCAAAGCCATCAAAATGCAGGCAGGCCATACGCCACCAAGGGCAGGCACATGCAGCAAAGCTTGCCAAAATTGATCCCCACTGAAGGCCAAAATAGAAAAGAAGGACTTACAAACACGCTGGAAAGGAGTCAAAACCAAAGGAATTGCAATTGGAGGAGAAAAAAAGAAAATTTGGGAAATTTAGTGACTCTAAGAAAATGGCCTGGGTTTATATCAGGTGCAGTGCAAAGGACCAAAACATGCCTAAACTAAGCTCTCAGATGTTGCAAAGCAGGGGAAAAAGTCAAGGAGGAAGACACAACTTAGGGGGCAAGATATGAGGGACATGGCATGAATGCTTAAAATATTAAAAAAAAAAAAAGAAGAAACAATCTTTCCCAAAGTCAAAGCCATCAAAATGCAGGCAGGCCATACGCCAGCAAGGCCAGGCACATGCAGCAAAGCTTGCCAAAATTGATCCCCACTGAAGGCCAAAACAGAAAAGAAGGACCTACAAACACGCTGGAAAGGAGTCAACATTAAAGGATTTCCAATTGGAGGAGAAAAAGAGAAAATTTGGGAAATTACTGACTCTAAAAAAATGGCCTGGGTTTACATCAGGTGCATTGCAAAGGACCAAAATGTGCCAAAACTAAGCTCACAGATGTTGCAAATGCAGGGGAAAAACTGAAGGAGGATGACACAACTTAGGGAGCAAGATATGAGGGACATGGCATGAATACTTAAAACAAAAAAAAAAAAAAAAAAGAAAAGATCTATCCCAAAGTCAAAGCCATCAAAATGCAGGCACGCCATAGGCCAGAAAGTGCAGGCACATGCAGCAAACCTTGCCAAAATTGATCCCCACTGAAGGCCAAAACAGAAAATAAGGAATTACAAACACGCTGGAATGGAGACACCATCAAAGGAATTGCAATTGGAGGAGAAAAAAAGAGAATTTGGGAAATTTAATGACTCTCAGAAAGTGGCCTGGGCTTTTAGCAGGTGCAGTGCAAAGGAACATAAGATGCCAAAACTAAGCTCAGAGATGTTGCAAAAGCTGGGGAAAAAGTCAAGGAGGAAGACACAACTTAGGGAGCAAGATATGAGGGACATGGCATGAATACTTAAAACAAAAAAAAAAAAAAAAAAGAAATAAATCTTTCCCAAAGTCAAAGCCATCAAAATGCAGGCAGGCCATAGGCCACCAAGGGCAGGCACATGCAGCAAAGCTTGCCAAAATTGATCCCCACTGAAGGCCAAAACAGAGAAGAAGGACCTACAAACATGCTGGAAAGGAGTCATCATCAACGGAATTGCAATTGGAGGAGAAAAAAAGAAAATTTGGGAAATTAAGAGACTATAAGAAAATGGCCTGGGTTTATATCAGGTGCAGAGCAAAGGACCAAATGATGCCAAAACTAAGCTCTATGATGTTGCAAAAGCAGGGGAAAAAGTCAAGGAGGAAGACACAACTTAGGGGGCAAGATATGAGGGACATGGCATGAATACTTAAAATAATAAAAAAAAAAAAAAGAAAATATCTTTCCCAAAGTCAAAGCCATCAAAATGCAGTCAGGCCATTCGCCAGCAAGGGCAGGCACATGCAGCAAAGCTTGCCAAAATTGATCCCCACTGAAGGCCAAAACAGAAAAGAAGGACCTACAAACACGCTGGGAAGGAGACAACATCAAAGGATTTGCAATTGGAGGAGAAAAAAGAAAATTTGGGAAATTTAGTGACTCTAAGAAAATTGCCTGGGTTTTATGAGGTCCAGTGCAAAGGACGGAAAGATGCCAAAAGTAAGCTCACAGATGTTGCAAAATCAGGGGAAAAAGTCAAGGAGGAAGACACAACTTAGGGGGCAAGATGTGAGGGACATGGCATGAATACATGAAACAAAAAAGAAAAAAAAAAGAAAAAATCTTTCCCAAAGTCAAAGCCATCAAAATGCAGGCAGGCCATACGGCACCAAGGACAGGCACATGCAGCAAAGCTTGCCAAAACTGATCCCCACTGAAGGCCAAAACAGAAAAGAAGGACCTGCAAACACCCCGGAAAGAAGTCAACATCAAAGGAATTGCAATTGGAGGAGAAATAAAGAAAATTTGGGAAATTTAGTGACTCTAAGAAAATGGCCCGGGGTTTTATCAGGTGCAGTGCAAAGGACCAAAAGGTGCAACAGCGAAGCTCACAGATGTTGCAAAAGCAGGGGAAAAAGTCAAGGAGGAAGACAGAACTTAGGGAGCAAAATATGAAGGACATGGCATAAATATTTAAACAAACAAAAAAACAAAAATAGAAAAAATCTTTCCCAAAGTCAAAGCCATCAAAATGCAGGCAGGCCATACGCCACCAAGGGCAGGCACATGCAGCAAAACTTGCCAAAATTGATCCCCACTGAAGGACAAAACAGAAAAGAAGGACTTACAACCACGCTGGAAAGGAGTCAATATCAAAGGAATTGCAATTGGAGAAGAAAAAAAGAAAATTTGGGAAATTTAGTGACTCTAAGAAAATGGCCTGGGTTTTATGAGGTGCAGTGCAAAGGACGAAAAGATGCCAAAAGTAAGCTCACAGATGTTGCAAAAGCAGGGGAAAAAGTCAAGGAGGAAGACACAACTTAGGGGGCAAGATGTGAGGGACATGGCATGAATACATGAAACAAAAAAGAAAAAAAACAGAAAAAATCTTTCCCAAAGTCAAAGCCATCAAAATGCAGGCAGGCCATACGCCACCAAGTGCAGGCACATGCAGCAAAGCTTGCCAAAATTGATCCCCACTGAAGGCCAAATCAGAAAAGAAGGACCTGCAAACACGCCGGAAAGGAGTCACCATCAAAGGAATTGCAATTGGAGGAGAAATAAAGAAAATTTGGGAAATTTAGTGACTCTAAGAAAATGGCCCGGGGTTTTATCAGGTGCAGTGCAAAGGACCAAAAGATGCCAAAACTAAGCTCACAGATGTTGCAAAAGCAGGGGAAAAAGTCAAGGAGGAAGACACAACTTAGGGAGCAAGATGTGAGGGACATGGCATGAACACTTCAGAAAACAACCAAAAAAAGAAAAAAATCTTTCCCAAAGTCAAAGCCATCAAAAGGCATGGCCTGCCATCAAGTGCAGGGACATGCACCAAAGATTCCTCTATTGGTCCCCATTTAAATCGCAAGATTCCTTTTCCCTTCCCGAAAGGAAATGAAATTTCCTTTCGGGAAGGGAAAAGGAATCTTGCGAATCCCAAAAGAATGGCTTACAAACACTCTGGAAAGGAGATAGGTTCAAATGAAATGCAATTGAAAAAAGCAGAAAATCGGGATTTATTGTCTCTTCAAAAAATAGGCTGTGAGGAAATCAGCTGCATTGCAAAGGACCAAAAGGTGCCAAAACTAAGCTCACAGATGTTGCAAAAGCAGGGGAAAAAGTCAAGGAGGAAGACACAACTTAGGGGGCAAGATTATGAGGGACATGGCATGAATACTTAAAACAAAAAAAAAAAAAAAATAGCAAAAATCTTTCCCAAAGTCAAAGCCATCAAAATGCAGGCAGGCCATACGCCACCAAGGGCAGGCACATGCAGCAAAACTTGCCAAAATTGATCCCCACTGAAGTCCAAATCAGAAAAGAAGGACTTACAAACACGCTGGAAAGGAGTCAATATCAAAGGAATTGCAATTGGAGGAGAAAAAAAGAAAATTTGGGAAATTTAATGACTCTTAGAAAGAGGCCTGGGGTTTTATCAGGTGCAGTGCAAAGGACCAAAAGATGCCAAAACTAAGCTCACAGATGTTGCAAAAGCAGGGGAAAAAGTCAAGGAGGAAGACAAAACTTAGGGAGCAAAATATGAAGTACATGGCATAAATACTTAAAAAAAAACAAAAAAACAAAAATAGAAAAAATCTTTCCCAAAGTCAAAGCCATCAAAATGCAGGCAGGCCATACGCCAGCAAGTGCAGGCACATGCAGCAAAGCTTGCCAAAATTGATCCCCACTGAAGGCCAAAACAGAAAAGAAGGACTTACAAACACGCTGGAAAGGAGTCAACATCAAAGGAATTGCAATTGGAGGAGAAAAAAAGAAAATTTGGGAAATTTAGAGACTCTAAGAAAATGGCCTGGGGTTTCATCAGGTGCATTGCAAAGGAACAAAAGGTGCCAAAACTAAGCTCACAGATGTTGCAAAAGCAGAGGAAAAAGTCAAGGAGGAAGACACAACTTAGGGGGCAAGATATGAGGGACATGGCATGAATACTTAAAACAAATAAAAAAAAAAATAGCAAAAATATTTCCCAAAGTCAAAGCCATCAAAATGCAGGCAGGCCATACGCCAGCAAGGGCAGGCACATGCAGCAAAGCTTGCCAAAATTGATCCCCACTGAAGGCCAAATCAGAAAATAAGGACCTACAAACACGCTAGAAAGGAGTCAACATCAAAGGAATTGCAATTGGAGGAGAAAAACTGAAAATTTGGGAAATTTAGTGACTCTAAGAAAATGGCCCGGGGTTTTATCAGGTGCAGTGCAAAGGACCAAAAGATGCCAAAACTAAGCTCACAGATGTTGCAAAAGCAGGGGAAAAAGTCAAGGAGGAAGACACAACTTAGGGGGCAAGATATGAGGGACGTGGCATGAACACTTCAGAAAACAACCAAAAAAAGAAAAAATCTTTCCCAAAGTCAAAGCCATCAAAAGGCATGGCCTGCCATCAAGTGCAGGGACATGCACCAAAGATTCCTCTATTGGTCCCCATTGAAATCGCAAGATTCCTTTTCCCTTCCCGAAAGGAAATGAAATTTCCTTTCGGGAAGGGAAAACGAATCTTGCGAATCCCAAAGGAAAGGCTTAGAAACACTCTGGAAAGGAGATAGGTTGAAATGAAATGCAATTGAAAAAAGCAGAAAATCGGGAATTTTAGTCTCTTCAAACAATAGGCTGTGAGGAAATCAGCTGCATTGCAAAGGACCAAAAGGTGCCAAAACTAAGCTCACAGATGTTGCAAAAGCAGGGGAAAAAGTCAAGGAGGAAGACACAACTTAGGGAGCAAAATATGAAGTACATGGCATAAATACTTAAAAAAAACAAAAAAACAAAAATAGCAAAAATCTTTCCCAAAGTCAAAGCCATCAAAATGCAGGCAGGCCATACGCCAGCAAGGGCAGGCACATGCAGCAAAGCTTGCCAAAATTGATCCCCACTGAAGGCCAAAAAAGAAAAGAAGGACCTACAAACACGCTGGAAAGGAGTCAACATCAAAGGAATTGCAATTGGAGGAGAAAAAAAAAAATTTGGGAAATTTAGTGACTCTAAGAAAATGGCCTGGGGTTTTATCAGGTGCATTGCAATGGACCAAAAGGTGCCAAAACTAAGCTCACAGATGTTGCAAAAGCAGGGGAAAAAGTCAAGGAGGAAGACACAACTTAGGGGGCAAGATATGAGGGACATGGCCTGAATACTTAAAACAAAAAAAAAAAAAAATAGCAAAAATCTTTCCCAAAGTCAAAGCCATCAAAATGCAGGCAGGCCATACGGCACCAAGGGCAGGCACATGCAGCAAAGCTTGCCAAAATTGATCCCCACTGAAGGCCAAATCAGATAATAAGGACCTACAAACATGCTGGAAAGGAGTCAACATCAAAGGAATTGCTATTGGAGGAGAAAAAAGAAAATTTGGGAAATTTAGTGACTCTTAGAAAGTGGCCTGGGGTTTTAGCAGGTGCAGTGCAAAGGACCAAAAGATGCCAAAACTAAGCTCACAGATGTTGCAAAAGCAGGGGAAAAAGTCAAGGAGGAAGACACAACTTAGGGGGCAAGATATGAGGGACATGGCATGAATACTTAAAATAATAAAAAAAAAAAAAAGAAAATATCTTTCCCAAAGTCAAAGCCATCAAAATGCAGGCAGGCCATTCGCCACCAAGGGCAGGCACATGCAGCAAAGCTTGCCAAAACTGATCCCCACTGAAGGCCAAAACAGAAAAGAAGGACCTACAAACACGCTGGAAAGGAGTCAACATCAAAGGAATTGCAATTGGAGGAGAAAAAAAGAAAATTTGTGAAATTTAATGACTCTTAGAAAGTGGCCTGGGGTATTAGCAGGTGCAGTGCAAAGGACCAAAAGGTGCCAAAACTAAGCTCACAGATGTTGCAAAAGCAGGGGAAAAAGTCAAGGAGGAAGACACAACTTAGGGAGCAAGATATGAGGGACATGGCATGATTACTTAAAAAAATTAAAAAAAAAAAATAGCAAAAATCTTTCCCAAAGTCAAAGCCATCAAAATGCAGGCAGGCCATACGCCACCAAGGGCAGGCACATGCAGCAAAGCTTGCCAAAATTGATCCCCACTGAAGGCCAAAATAGAAAAGAAGGACTTACAAACACGCTGGAAAGGAGTCAAAACCAAAGGAATTGCAATTGGAGGAGAAAAAAAGAAAATTTGGGAAATTTAGTGACTCTAAGAAAATGGCCTGGGTTTATATCAGGTGCAGTGCAAAGGACCAAAACATGCCTAAACTAAGCTCTCAGATGTTGCAAAGCAGGGGAAAAAGTCAAGGAGGAAGACACAACTTAGGGGGCAAGATATGAGGGACATGGCATGAATGCTTAAAATATTAAAAAAAAAAAAAGAAGAAACAATCTTTCCCAAAGTCAAAGCCATCAAAATGCAGGCAGGCCATACGCCAGCAAGGCCAGGCACATGCAGCAAAGCTTGCCAAAATTGATCCCCACTGAAGGCCAAAACAGAAAAGAAGGACCTACAAACACGCTGGAAAGGAGTCAACATTAAAGGATTTCCAATTGGAGGAGAAAAAGAGAAAATTTGGGAAATTACTGACTCTAAAAAAATGGCCTGGGTTTACATCAGGTGCATTGCAAAGGACCAAAATGTGCCAAAACTAAGCTCACAGATGTTGCAAATGCAGGGGAAAAACTGAAGGAGGATGACACAACTTAGGGAGCAAGATATGAGGGACATGGCATGAATACTTAAAACAAAAAAAAAAAAAAAAAAGAAAAGATCTATCCCAAAGTCAAAGCCATCAAAATGCAGGCACGCCATAGGCCAGAAAGTGCAGGCACATGCAGCAAACCTTGCCAAAATTGATCCCCACTGAAGGCCAAAACAGAAAATAAGGAATTACAAACACGCTGGAATGGAGACACCATCAAAGGAATTGCAATTGGAGGAGAAAAAAAGAGAATTTGGGAAATTTAATGACTCTCAGAAAGTGGCCTGGGCTTTTAGCAGGTGCAGTGCAAAGGAACATAAGATGCCAAAACTAAGCTCAGAGATGTTGCAAAAGCTGGGGAAAAAGTCAAGGAGGAAGACACAACTTAGGGAGCAAGATATGAGGGACATGGCATGAATACTTAAAACAAAAAAAAAAAAAAAAAAGAAATAAATCTTTCCCAAAGTCAAAGCCATCAAAATGCAGGCAGGCCATAGGCCACCAAGGGCAGGCACATGCAGCAAAGCTTGCCAAAATTGATCCCCACTGAAGGCCAAAACAGAGAAGAAGGACCTACAAACATGCTGGAAAGGAGTCATCATCAACGGAATTGCAATTGGAGGAGAAAAAAAGAAAATTTGGGAAATTAAGAGACTATAAGAAAATGGCCTGGGTTTATATCAGGTGCAGAGCAAAGGACCAAATGATGCCAAAACTAAGCTCTATGATGTTGCAAAAGCAGGGGAAAAAGTCAAGGAGGAAGACACAACTTAGGGGGCAAGATATGAGGGACATGGCATGAATACTTAAAATAATAAAAAAAAAAAAAAGAAAATATCTTTCCCAAAGTCAAAGCCATCAAAATGCAGTCAGGCCATTCGCCAGCAAGGGCAGGCACATGCAGCAAAGCTTGCCAAAATTGATCCCCACTGAAGGCCAAAACAGAAAAGAAGGACCTACAAACACGCTGGAAAGGAGACAACATCAAAGGATTTGCAATTGGAGGAGAAAAAAGAAAATTTGGGAAATTTAGTGACTCTAAGAAAATTGCCTGGGTTTTATGAGGTGCAGTGCAAAGGACGGAAAGATGCCAAAAGTAAGCTCACAGATGTTGCAAAATCAGGGGAAAAAGTCAAGGAGGAAGACACAACTTAGGGGGCAAGATGTGAGGGACATGGCATGAATACATGAAACAAAAAAGAAAAAAAAAAGAAAAAATCTTTCTCAAAGTCAAAGCCATCAAAATGCAGGCAGGCCATACGCCACCAAGTGCAGGCACATGCAGCAAAGCTTGCCAAAACTGATCCCCACTGAAGGCCAAAACAGAAAAGAAGGACCTGCAAACACCCCGGAAAGGAGTCAACATCAAAGGAATTGCAATTGGAGGAGAAATAAAAAAAATTTGGGAAATTTAGTGACTCTAAGAAAATGGCCCTGGGTTTTATCAGGTGCAGTGCAAAGGACCAAAAGGTGCAACAGCGAAGCTCACAGATGTTGCAAAAGCAGGGGAATAAGTCAAGGAGGAAGACAGAACTTAGGGAGCAAGATATGAGGGACATGGCATGAACACTTCAGAAAACAACCAAAAAAAGAAAAAAATCTTTCCCAAAGTCAAAGCCATCAAAAGGCATGGCCTGCCATCAAGTGCAGGGACATGCACCAAAGATTCCTCTATTGGTCCCCATTGAAATCGCAAGATTCCTTTTCCCTTCCCGAAAGGAAATGAAATTTGCTTTCGGGAAGGGAAAAGGAATCTTGCGAATCCCAAAAGAATGGCTTACAAACACTCTGGAAATGAGATAGGTTCAAATGAAATGAAATTGAAAAAAGCAGAAAATCGGGATTTATTGTCTCTTCAAAAAATAGGCTGTGAGGAAATCAGCTGCATTGCAAAGGACCAAAAGGTGCCAAAACTAAGCTCACAGATGTTGCAAAAGCAGGGGAAAAAGTCAAGGAGGAAGACACAACTTAGGGGGCAAGATATGAGGGACATGGCATGAATACTTAAAACAAAAAAAAAAAAAAAATAGCAAAATTCTTTCCCAAAGTCAAAGCCATCAAAATGCAGGCAGGCCATACGCCACCAAGGGCAGGCACATGCAGCAAAGCTTGCCAAAATTGATCCCCACTGAAGGCCAAAACAAAAAAGAAGGACCTGCAAACACGCTGGAAAGGAGTCAACATCAAAGGAATTGCAATTGGAGGAGAAAAAAACAAAATTTGGGAAATTTAGTGACTCTAAGAAAATGGCCTGGGTTTATGTCAGGTGCAGTGCAAAGGACCAAAAGATGCCAAAACTAAGCTCACAGATGTTGCAAAAGCAGGGGAAAAAGTCAAGGAGGAAGACACAACTTAGGGGGCAAGATGTGAGGGACATGGCATGAATACTTAAAATATTAAAAAAAAAAAAATAGCAAAAATCTTTCCCAAAGTCAAAGCCATCAAAATACAGGCAGGCCATACGCCACCAAGGGCAGGCAAATGCAGCAAAGCTTGCCAAAATTGATCCCCACTGAAGGCCAAAACAGAAAAGAAGGACCTACAAACACGCTGGAAAGGAGTCAACATCAAAGGAATTGCAATTGGAGGAGAAAAAAAGAAAATTTGGGAAATTTAGTGACTCTAAGAAAATGGCCTGGGGTTTTATCAGGTGCAGTGCAAAGGACCAAAAGATGCCAAAACTAAGCTCACAGATGTTGCAAAAGCAGGGGAAAAAGTCAAGGAGGAAGACACAACTTAGGGGGCAAGATATGAGGGACATGGCATGAATACTTAAAACAAACAAAAAAAAAAAAACAGAAACAATCTTTCCCAAAGTCAAAGCCATCAAAATGCAGGCAGGCCATACGCCAGCAAGGCCAGGCACATGCAGCAAAACTTGCCAAAATTGATCCCCACTGAAGTCCAAAACAGAAAAGAAGGACTTACAAACACGCTGGAAAGGAGTCAATATCAAAGGAATTGCAATTGGAGGAGAAAAAAAGAAAATTTGGGAAATTTAATGACTCTTAGAAAGTGGCCTGGGGTTTTAGCAGGTGCAGTGCAAAGGACCAAAAGATGCCAAAACTAAGCTCACAGATGTTGCAAAAGCAGGGGAAAAAGTCAAGGAGGAAGACACAACTTAGGGGGCAAGATATGAGGGACATGGCATGAACACTTCAGAAAACAACCAAAAAAAGAAAAAATCTTTCCCAAAGTCAAAGCCATCAAAAGGCATGGCCTGCCATCAAGTGCAGGGACATGCACCAAAGATTCCTCTATTGGTCCCCATTGAAATCGCAAGATTCCTTTTCCCTTCCCGAAAGGAAATGAAATTTCCTTTCGGGAATGGAAAACGAATCTTGCGAATCCCAAAGGAAAGGCTTAGAAACACTCAGGAAAGGAGATAGGTTGAAATGAAATGCAATTGAAAAAAGCAGAAAATCGGGAATTTTAGTCTCTTCAAACAATAGGCTGTGAGGAAATCAGCTGCATAGCAAAGGACCAAAAGGTGCCAAAACTAAGCTCACAGATGTTGCAAAAGCAGGGGAAAAAGTCAAGGAGGAAGACACAACTTAGGGAGCAAAATATGAAGTACATGGCATAAATACTTAAAAAAAACAAAAAAACAAAAATAGCAAAAATCTTTCCCAAAGTCAAAGCCATCAAAATGCAGGCAGGCCATACGCCACCAAGGGCAGGCACATGCAGCAAAGCTTGCAAAAATTGATCCCCACTGAAGGCCAAAACAGAAAAGAAGGACCTACAAACACGCTGGAAAGGAGTCAATATCAAAGGAATTGCAATTGGAGGAGAAAAAAAAAAATTTGGGAAATTTAGTGACTCTAAGAAAATGGCCTGGGGTTTTATCAGGTGCATTGCAATGGACCAAAAGGTGCCAAAACTAAGCTCACAGATGTTGCAAAAGCAGGGGAAAAAGTCAAGGAGGAAGACACAACTTAGGGGGCAAGATATGAGGGACATGGCATGAATACTTAAAACAAAAAAAAAAAAAAAATAGCAAAAATCTTTCCCAAAGTCAAAGCCATCAAAATGCAGGCAGGCCATACGGCACCAAGGGCAGGCACATGCAGCAAAGCTTGCCAAAATTGATCCCCACTGAAGGCCAAATCAGAAAATAAGGACCTACAAACACGCTGGAAAGGAGTAAACATCAAAGGAATTGCTATTGGAGGAGAAAAAAAGAAAATTTGGGAAATTGAGTGACTCTTAGAAAGTGGCCCGGGGTTTTATCAGGTGCAGGGCAAAGGACCAAAACATGCCTAAACTAAGCTCACAGATGTTGCAAAAGCAGGGGAAAAAGTCAAGGAGGAAGACACAACTTAGGGGGCAAGATATGAGGGACATGGCATGAATGCTTAATATATTAAAAAAAAAAAAAAAAGAAAAAATCTTTCCCAAAGTCAAAGCCATCAAAATGCAGGCAGGCCATACGCCACCAAGGGCAGGCACATGCAGCAAAGCTTGCCAAAATTGATCCCCACTGAAGGCCAAAACAGAAAAGAAGGACCTACAAACACGCTGGAAAGGAGTCAATATTAAAGGATTTCCAATTGGAGGAGAAAAAAAGAAAATTTGGGAAATTACTGACTCTAAAAAAATGGCCTGGGTTTACATCAGGTGCATTGCAAAGGACCAAAATGTGCCAAAACTAAGCTCACAGATGTTGCAAAAGCAGGGGAAAAACTGAAGGAGGATGACACAACTTAGGGAGCAAGATATGAGGGACATGGCATGAATACTTAAAACAAAAAAAAAAAAAAAAAAGAAAAGATCATTCCCAAAGTCAAAGCCATCAAAATGCAGGCACGCCATAGGCCAGCAAGTGCAGGCACATGCGGCAAACCTTGACAAAATTGATCCCCACTGAAGGCCAAAACAGAAAATAAGGAATTACAAACACGCTGGAATGGAGACACCATCAAAGGAATTGCAATTGGAGGAGAAAAAAAAGAGAATTTGGGAAATTTAATGACTCTCAGAAAGTGGCCTGGGCTTTTAGCAGGTGCAGTGCAAAGGAACATAAGATGCCAAAACTAAGCTCAGAGATGTTGCAAAAGCTGGGGAAAAAGTCAAGGAGGAAGACACAACTTAGGGAGCAAGATATGAGGGACATGGCATGAATACTTAAAACAAAAAAAAAAAAAAAAAAGAAAAAAATCTTTCCCAAAGTCAAAGCCATCAAAATGCAGGCAGGCTATAGGCCACCAAGGGCAGGCACATGCAGCAAAGCTTGCCAAAATTGATCCCCACTGAAGGCCAAAACAGAAAAGAAGGACATACAAACATGCTGGAAAGGAGTCAACATCAACGGAATTGCAATTGGAGGAGAAAAAAAGAAAATTTGGGAAATTAAGAGACTATAAGAAAATGGCCTGGGTTTATATCAGGTGCAGTGCAAAGGACCAAAAGATGCCAAAACTAAGCTCAATGATGTTGCAAAAGCAGGGGAAAAAGTCAAGGAGGAAGACACAACTTAGGGGGCAAGATATGAGGGACATGGCATGAATACTTAAAATAATAAAAAAAAAAAAAAGAAAAAATCTTTCCCCAAGTCAAAGCCATCAAAATGCAGGCAGGCCATACGCCACCAAGGGCAGGCACATGCAGCAAAGCTTGCCAAAATTGATCCCCACTGAAGGCCAAAACAGAAAAGAAGGACCTAAAAACACGCTGGTAAGGAGTCAACATCAAAGGAATTGCAATTGGAGGAGAAAAAAAGGAAATTTGGGAAATTTAGTGCCTCTTTGAAAATGGCCTGCGTTTATATCAGGTGCAGTGCAAAGGACCAAAAGATGCCAAAACTAAGCTCACAGATATTGCAAAAGCAGGGGAAAAAGTCAAGGAGGAAGACACAACTTAGGGGGCAAGATATGAGGGACATGGCATGAATATTTAAAATAATAAAAAAAAAAAAAATAGAAAAAATCTTTCCCAAAGTCAAAGCCATCAAAATGCAGGCAGGCCATACGCCAGCAAGGGCAGGCACATGCAGCAAAGCTTGCCAAAATTGATCCCCACTGAAGGCAAAACCGAAAAGAAGGACCTACAAACACGCTGGAAAGGAGTCAACATCCAAGGAAATGCAATTGGAGGAGAAAAAAAGAAAATTTGGGAAATTGAGTGACTCTTAGAAAGTGGCCTGGGGTTTTAGCAGGTGCAGTGCAAAGGACCAAAAGATGGCAAAACTAAGCTCACAGATGTTGCAAAAGCAGGGGAAAAAGTCAAGGAGGAAGACACAACTTAGGGGGCAAGATATGAGGGACATGGCATGAACACTTCAGAAAACAACCAAAAAAAGAAAAAATCTTTCCAAAAGTCAAAGCCATCAAAAGGCATGGCCTGCCATCAAGTGCAGGGACATGCACCTAAGATTCCTCTATTTGTCCCCATTGAAATCGCAAGATTCCTTTTCCCTTCCCGAAAGGAAATGAAATTTCCTTTCGGGAAGGGAAAAGGAATCTTGCGAATCCCAAAAGATAGGCTTACAAACACTCTGGAAAGGAGATAGGTTCAAATGAAATGCAATTGAAAAAAGCAGAAAATCGGGAATATTAGTCTCTCCAAAAAATAGGCTGTGAGGAAATCAGCTGCATTGCAAAGGACCAAAAGATGCCAAAACTAAGCTCACAGATGTTGCAAAAGCAGGGGAAAAAGTCAAGGAGGACGACACAACTTAGGGAGCAAGATAGGAGGGACATGGCATGAATACTTAAAACAAACAAAAAAAAAATCTTTCCCAAAGTCAAAGATATCAAAATGCAGGCAGGCCATACGCCACCAAGGGCAGGCACATGCAGCAAAGCTTGCCAAAATTGATCCCCACTGAAGGCAAAACAGAGAAGAAGGACCTACAAACGTGCTGGAATGGAGTCAACATCAAAGGAATTGCAATTGGAGTAGAAAAAAAGAAAATTTGGGAAATTGAGTGACTCTTAGAAAGTGGCCTGGGGTTTTAGCAGGTGCAGTGCAAAGGACGAAAAGATGCCAAAACTAAGCTCACAGATGTTGCAAAAGCAGGGGAAAAAGTCAAGGAGGAAGACACAAATTAGGGAGCAAGATATGAGGGACATGGCATGAATACTTAAAACAAAAAAAAAAAAAAAAGAAAAAAATCTTTCCCAAAGTCAAAGATATCAAAATGCAGGCAGGCCATACGCCACCAAGGGCAGGCACATGCAGCAAAGCTTGCCAAAATTGATCCCCACTGAAGGCCAAAACAGAAAAGAAGGACCTACAAACACGCTGGAAAGGAGTCAACATCAAAGGATTTGCAATTGGAGGAGAAAAAAAGAAAATTTGGGAAATTACTGACTCTAAAAAAATGGCCAGGGTTTATATCAGGTGCATTGCAATAGACCAAAAGGTGCCAAAACTAAGCTCACAGATGTTGCAAAAGCAGGGGAAAAAGTCAAGGAGGAAGACACAACTTAGGGGGCAAGATATGAGGGACATGGCATGGATACTTAAAATATTAAAAAAAAAAAAAAAGAAAAAATCATTCCCAAAGTCAAAGCCATCAAAATGCAGGCAGGCCATACGCCACCAAGGGCAGGCACATGCAGCAAAGCTTGCCAAAATTGATCCCCACTGAAGGCAAAACGGAAAAGAAGGACCTACAAACACGCTGGAAAGGACTCAACATCAAAGGAATTGCAATTGGAGGAGAAAAAAGAAAATGTGGGAAATTTATTGACTCTAAGAAAATGGCCTGGGGTTTTATCAGGTGCAGGGCAAAGGACCAAAAGATGCCAAAACTAAGCTCACAGATGTTGCAAAAGCAGGGGAAAAAGTCAAGGAGGAAGACACAACTTAGGGGGCAAGATATGAGGGACATGGCATGAATATTTAAAAGAAACAAAAAAAAAAAAAAAGAAAAAATCTTTCCCAAAGTCAAAGCCATCAAAATGCAGGCAGGCCATAGGCCACCAAGGGCAGGCACATGCAGCAAAGCTTACCAAAATTGATCCCCACTAAAGGCCAAAACAGAAAAGAAGGACCTACAAACACGCTGGAAAGGAGTCAACATCAAAGGAATTGCAATTGGAGGAGAAAAAAAGAAAATGTGGGAAATTTAGTGACTCTAAGAAAATGGCCAGGGGTTTATATCAGGTGCAGTGCAAAGGACCAAAAGATGCCAAAACTAAGCTCACAGATGTTGCAAAAGCGGGGGAAAAAGTCAAGGAGGAAGACAGAACTTAGGGGGCAAGATATGAGGGACATGGCATGAACACTTCAGAAAACAACTAAAAAAAGAAAAAAATCTTTCCCAAAGTCAAAGCCATCAAAAGGCATGGCCTGCCATCAAGTGCAGGGACATGCACCAAAGATTCCTCTATTGGTCCCCATTGAAATCGCAAGATTCCTTTTCCCTTCCCGAAAGGAAATGAAATTTCCTTTCGGGAAGGGAAAAGGAATCTTGCGAATCCCAAAAGAAAGGCGTACAAAAACTCTGGAAAGGAGATAGGTTCAAATGAAATGCAATTGAAAAAAGCAGAAAATCTGGAATTTTAGTCTCTTCAAAAAATAGGCTGTGAGGAAATCAGCAGCATTCAAAGGACCAAAAGATGCCAAAACTAAGCTCACAGATGTTGCAAAAGCAGGGGAAAAAGTCAAGGAGGAAGACACAACTTAGGGGGCAAGATATGAGGGACATGGCATGAATACTTAAAACAAAAAAAAAAAAAAAATAGCAAAAATCTTTCCCAAAGTCAAAGCCATCAAAATGCAGGCAGGCCATACGCCACCAAGGGCAGGCACATGCAGCAAAGCTTGCCAAAATTGATCCCCACTGAAGGCCAAAACAAAAAAGAAGGACCTGCAAACACGCTGGAAAGGAGTCAACATCAAAGGAATTGCAATTGGAGGAGAAAAAAACAAAATTTGGGAAATTTAGTGACTCTAAGAAAATGGCCTGGGTTTATGTCAGGTGCAGTGCAAAGGACCAAAAGATGCCAAAACTAAGCTCACAGATGTTGCAAAAGCAGGGGAAAAAGTCAAGGAGGAAGACACAACTTAGGGGGCAAGATGTGAGGGACATGGCATGAATACTTAAAATATTAAAAAAAAAAAAATAGCAAAAATCTTTCCCAAAGTCAAAGCCATCAAAATACAGGCAGGCCATACGCCACCAAGGGCAGGCAAATGCAGCAAAGCTTGCCAAAATTGATCCCCACTGAAGGCCAAAACAGAAAAGAAGGACCTACAAACACGCTGGAAAGGAGTCAACATCAAAGGAATTGCAATTGGAGGAGAAAAAAAGAAAATTTGGGAAATTTAGTGACTCTAAGAAAATGGCCTGGGGTTTTATCAGGTGCAGTGCAAAGGACCAAAAGATGCCAAAACTAAGCTCACAGATGTTGCAAAAGCAGGGGAAAAAGTCAAGGAGGAAGACACAACTTAGGGGGCAAGATATGAGGGACATGGCATGAATACTTAAAACAAACAAAAAAAAAAAAACAGAAACAATCTTTCCCAAAGTCAAAGCCATCAAAATGCAGGCAGGCCATACGCCAGCAAGGCCAGGCACATGCAGCAAAACTTGCCAAAATTGATCCCCACTGAAGTCCAAAACAGAAAAGAAGGACTTACAAACACGCTGGAAAGGAGTCAATATCAAAGGAATTGCAATTGGAGGAGAAAAAAAGAAAATTTGGGAAATTTAATGACTCTTAGAAAGTGGCCTGGGGTTTTAGCAGGTGCAGTGCAAAGGACCAAAAGATGCCAAAACTAAGCTCACAGATGTTGCAAAAGCAGGGGAAAAAGTCAAGGAGGAAGACACAACTTAGGGGGCAAGATATGAGGGACATGGCATGAACACTTCAGAAAACAACCAAAAAAAGAAAAAATCTTTCCCAAAGTCAAAGCCATCAAAAGGCATGGCCTGCCATCAAGTGCAGGGACATGCACCAAAGATTCCTCTATTGGTCCCCATTGAAATCGCAAGATTCCTTTTCCCTTCCCGAAAGGAAATGAAATTTCCTTTCGGGAAGGGAAAACGAATCTTGCGAATCCCAAAGGAAAGGCTTAGAAACACTCAGGAAAGGAGATAGGTTGAAATGAAATGCAATTGAAAAAAGCAGAAAATCGGGAATTTTAGTCTCTTCAAACAATAGGCTGTGAGGAAATCAGCTGCATAGCAAAGGACCAAAAGGTGCCAAAACTAAGCTCACAGATGTTGCAAAAGCAGGGGAAAAAGTCAAGGAGGAAGACACAACTTAGGGAGCAAAATATGAAGTACATGGCATAAATACTTAAAAAAAACAAAAAAACAAAAATAGCAAAAATCTTTCCCAAAGTCAAAGCCATCAAAATGCAGGCAGGCCATACGCCACCAAGGGCAGGCACATGCAGCAAAGCTTGCAAAAATTGATCCCCACTGAAGGCCAAAACAGAAAAGAAGGACCTACAAACACGCTGGAAAGGAGTCAATATCAAAGGAATTGCAATTGGAGGAGAAAAAAAAAAATTTGGGAAATTTAGTGACTCTAAGAAAATGGCCTGGGGTTTTATCAGGTGCATTGCAATGGACCAAAAGGTGCCAAAACTAAGCTCACAGATGTTGCAAAAGCAGGGGAAAAAGTCAAGGAGGAAGACACAACTTAGGGGGCAAGATATGAGGGACATGGCATGAATACTTAAAACAAAAAAAAAAAAAAAAATAGCAAAAATCTTTCCCAAAGTCAAAGCCATCAAAATGCAGGCAGGCCATACGGCACCAAGGGCAGGCACATGCAGCAAAGCTTGCCAAAATTGATCCCCACTGAAGGCCAAATCAGAAAATAAGGACCTACAAACACGCTGGAAAGGAGTCAACATCAAAGGAATTGCTATTGGAGGAGAAAAAAAGAAAATTTGGGAAATTGAGTGACTCTTAGAAAGTGGCCCGGGGTTTTATCAGGTGCAGGGCAAAGGACCAAAACATGCCTAAACTAAGCTCACAGATGTTGCAAAAGCAGGGGAAAAAGTCAAGGAGGAAGACACAACTTAGGGGGCAAGATATGAGGGACATGGCATGAATGCTTAATATATTAAAAAAAAAAAAAAAAGAAAAAATCTTTCCCAAAGTCAAAGCCATCAAAATGCAGGCAGGCCATACGCCACCAAGGGCAGGCACATGCAGCAAAGCTTGCCAAAATTGATCCCCACTGAAGGCCAAAACAGAAAAGAAGGACCTACAAACACGCTGGAAAGGAGTCAATATTAAAGGATTTCCAATTGGAGGAGAAAAAAAGAAAATTTGGGAAATTACTGACTCTAAAAAAATGGCCTGGGTTTACATCAGGTGCATTGCAAAGGACCAAAATGTGCCAAAACTAAGCTCACAGATGTTGCAAAAGCAGGGGAAAAACTGAAGGAGGATGACACAACTTAGGGAGCAAGATATGAGGGACATGGCATGAATACTTAAAACAAAAAAAAAAAAAAAAAGAAAAGATCATTCCCAAAGTCAAAGCCATCAAAATGCAGGCACGCCATAGGCCAGCAAGTGCAGGCACATGCGGCAAACCTTGACAAAATTGATCCCCACTGAAGGCCAAAACAGAAAATAAGGAATTACAAACACGCTGGAATGGAGACACCATCAAAGGAATTGCAATTGGAGGAGAAAAAAAGAGAATTTGGGAAATTTAATGACTCTCAGAAAGTGGCCTGGGCTTTTAGCAGGTGCAGTGCAAAGGAACATAAGATGCCAAAACTAAGCTCAGAGATGTTGCGAAAGCTGGGGAAAAAGTCAAGGAGGAAGACACAACTTAGGGAGCAAGATATGAGGGACATGGCATGAATACTTAAAACAAAAAAAAAAAAAAAAAAGAAAAAAATCTTTCCCAAAGTCAAAGCCATCAAAATGCAGGCAGGCTATAGGCCACCAAGGGCAGGCACATGCAGCAAAGCTTGCCAAAATTGATCCCCACTGAAGGCCAAAACAGAAAAGAAGGACATACAAACATGCTGGAAAGGAGTCAACATCAACGGAATTGCAATTGGAGGAGAAAAAAAGAAAATTTGGGAAATTAAGAGACTATAAGAAAATGGCCTGGGTTTATATCAGGTGCAGTGCAAAGGACCAAAAGATGCCAAAACTAAGCTCAATGATGTTGCAAAAGCAGGGGAAAAAGTCAAGGAGGAAGACACAACTTAGGGGGCAAGATATGAGGGACATGGCATGAATACTTAAAATAATAAAAAAAAAAAAAAGAAAAAATCTTTCCCCAAGTCAAAGCCATCAAAATGCAGGCAGGCCATACGCCACCAAGGGCAGGCACATGCAGCAAAGCTTGCCAAAATTGATCCCCACTGAAGGCCAAAACAGAAAAGAAGGACCTAAAAACACGCTGGTAAGGAGTCAACATCAAAGGAATTGCAATTGGAGGAGAAAAAAAGGAAATTTGGGAAATTTAGTGCCTCTTTGAAAATGGCCTGCGTTTATATCAGGTGCAGTGCAAAGGACCAAAAGATGCCAAAACTAAGCTCACAGATATTGCAAAAGCAGGGGAAAAAGTCAAGGAGGAAGACACAACTTAGGGGGCAAGATATGAGGGACATGGCATGAATATTTAAAATAATAAAAAAAAAAAAAATAGAAAAAATCTTTCCCAAAGTCAAAGCCATCAAAATGCAGGCAGGCCATACGCCAGCAAGGGCAGGCACATGCAGCAAAGCTTGCCAAAATTGATCCCCACTGAAGGCAAAACCGAAAAGAAGGACCTACAAACACGCTGGAAAGGAGTCAACATCCAAGGAAATTGAATTGGAGGAGAAAAAAAGAAAATTTGGGAAATTGAGTGACTCTTAGAAAGTGGCCTGGGGTTTTAGCAGGTGCAGTGCAAAGGACCAAAAGATGGCAAAACTAAGCTCACAGATGTTGCAAAAGCAGGGGAAAAAGTCAAGGAGGAAGACACAACTTAGGGGGCAAGATATGAGGGACATGGCATGAACACTTCAGAAAACAACCAAAAAAAGAAAAAATCTTTCCAAAAGTCAAAGCCATCAAAAGGCATGGCCTGCCATCAAGTGCAGGGACATGCACCTAAGATTCCTCTATTTGTCCCCATTGAAATCGCAAGATTCCTTTTCCCTTCCCGAAAGGAAATGAAATTTCCTTTCGGGAAGGGAAAAGGAATCTTGCGAATCCCAAAAGATAGGCTTACAAACACTCTGGAAAGGAGATAGGTTCAAATGAAATGCAATTGAAAAAAGCAGAAAATCGGGAATATTAGTCTCTCCAAAAAATAGGCTGTGAGGAAATCAGCTGCATTGCAAAGGACCAAAAGATGCCAAAACTAAGCTCACAGATGTTGCAAAAGCAGGGGAAAAAGTCAAGGAGGACGACACAACTTAGGGAGCAAGATAGGAGGGACATGGCATGAATACTTAAAACAAACAAAAAAAAAATCTTTCCCAAAGTCAAAGATATCAAAATGCAGGCAGGCCATACGCCACCAAGGGCAGGCACATGCAGCAAAGCTTGCCAAAATTGATCCCCACTGAAGGCAAAACAGAGAAGAAGGACCTACAAACGTGCTGGAATGGAGTCAACATCAAAGGAATTGCAATTGGAGTAGAAAAAAAGAAAATTTGGGAAATTTAGTGACTCTTAGAAAGTGGCCTGGGGTTTTAGCAGGTGCAGTGCAAAGGACGAAAAGATGCCAAAACTAAGCTCACAGATGTTGCAAAAGCAGGGGAAAAAGTCAAGGAGGAAGACACAAATTAGGGAGCAAGATATGAGGGACATGGCATGAATACTTAAAACAAAAAAAAAAAAAAAAAGAAAAAAATCTTTCCCAAAGTCAAAGATATCAAAATGCAGGCAGGCCATACGCCACCAAGGGCAGGCACATGCAGCAAAGCTTGCCAAAATTGATCCCCACTGAAGGCCAAAACAGAAAAGAAGGACCTACAAACACGCTGGAAAGGAGTCAACATCAAAGGATTTGCAATTGGAGGAGAAAAAAAGAAAATTTGGGAAATTACTGACTCTAAAAAAATGGCCAGGGTTTATATCAGGTGCATTGCAATAGACCAAAAGGTGCCAAAACTAAGCTCACAGATGTTGCAAAAGCAGGGGAAAAAGTCAAGGAGGAAGACACAACTTAGGGGGCAAGATATGAGGGACATGGCATGGATACTTAAAATATTAAAAAAAAAAAAAAAGAAAAAATCATTCCCAAAGTCAAAGCCATCAAAATGCAGGCAGGCCATACGCCACCAAGGGCAGGCACATGCAGCAAAGCTTGCCAAAATTGATCCCCACTGAAGGCAAAACGGAAAAGAAGGACCTACAAACACGCTGGAAAGGACTCAACATCAAAGGAATTGCAATTGGAGGAGAAAAAAGAAAATGTGGGAAATTTATTGACTCTAAGAAAATGGCCTGGGGTTTTATCAGGTGCAGGGCAAAGGACCAAAAGATGCCAAAACTAAGCTCACAGATGTTGCAAAAGCAGGGGAAAAAGTCAAGGAGGAAGACACAACTTAGGGGGCAAGATATGAGGGACATGGCATGAATATTTAAAAGAAACAAAAAAAAAAAAAAGAAAAAATCTTTCCCAAAGTCAAAGCCATCAAAATGCAGGCAGGCCATAGGCCACCAAGGGCAGGCACATGCAGCAAAGCTTACCAAAATTGATCCCCACTAAAGGCCAAAACAGAAAAGAAGGACCTACAAACACGCTGGAAAGGAGTCAACATCAAAGGAATTGCAATTGGAGGAGAAAAAAAGAAAATGTGGGAAATTTAGTGACTCTAAGAAAATGGCCAGGGGTTTATATCAGGTGCAGTGCAAAGGACCAAAAGATGCCAAAACTAAGCTCACAGATGTTGCAAAAGCGGGGGAAAAAGTCAAGGAGGAAGACAGAACTTAGGGGGCAAGATATGAGGGACATGGCATGAACACTTCAGAAAACAACTAAAAAAAGAAAAAAATCTTTCCCAAAGTCAAAGCCATCAAAAGGCATGGCCTGCCATCAAGTGCAGGGACATGCACCAAAGATTCCTCTATTGGTCCCCATTGAAATCGCAAGATTCCTTTTCCCTTCCCGAAAGGAAATGAAATTTCCTTTCGGGAAGGGAAAAGGAATCTTGCGAATCCCAAAAGAAAGGCGTACAAAAACTCTGGAAAGGAGATAGGTTCAAATGAAATGCAATTGAAAAAAGCAGAAAATCTGGAATTTTAGTCTCTTCAAAAAATAGGCTGTGAGGAAATCAGCAGCATTCAAAGGACCAAAAGATGCCAAAACTAAGCTCACAGATGTTGCAAAAGCAGGGGAAAAAGTCAAGGAGGAAGACACAACTTAGGGGGCAAGATATGAGGGACATGGCATGAATACTTAAAAAATTAAAAAAATAAAAAAGAAAAAATCTTTCCCAAAGTTAAAGCCATCAAAATGCAGGCAGCCCATACGCCAGCATGGGCAGGCACATGCAGCAAAGCTTGCCAAAATTGATCCCCACTGAAGGCCAAAACAGAAAAGAAGGACCTACAAACACGCTGGAAAGGAGTCAACATCAAAGGAATTGCAACTGGAGGGGAAAAAAACAAAATGTGGGAAATTTAGTGACTCTAAGAAAATGGCCCGGGGTTTTATCAGGTGCAGTGCAAAGGACCAAAAGGTGCCAAAACTAAGCTCACAGATTTTGTAAAAGCAGGGGAAAAAGTCAAGGAGGAAGACAGAACTTAGGGGGCAAGATATGAGTGACATGGCATGAATACTTAAAAAAATAAAAAAAAAAAAAAAGAAGAAATCTTTTCCCAAAGTCAAAGCCATCAAAATGCAGGCAGGCCATACGCCAGCAAGGGCAGGCACATGCAGCAAAGCTTGCCAAAATTGATCCCCACTGAAGGCCAAAACAGAAAAGAAGGACCTACAAACACGCTGGAATGGAGACAACATCAAAGGAATTGCAATTGGAGGAGAAAAAAAGAAAATTTGTGAAATTTAATGACTCTTAGAAAGTGGCCTGGGGTTTTAGCAGGTGCAGTGCAAAGGACCAAAAGATGGCAAAACTAAGCTCACAGATGTTGCAAAAGCAGGGGAAATAGTCAAGGAGGAAGACACAACTTAGGGGGCAAGATATGAGTGACATGGCATGAATACTTAAAAAAATTAAAAAAAAAAAAAAGAAAAAATATTTTTCCCAAAGTCAAAGCCATCAAAATGCAGGCAGGCCATACGCCACCAAGGGCAGGCACATGCAGCAAAGCTTGCCAAAATTGATCCCCACTGAAGGCCAAAACAGAAAAGAAGGACCTACAAACACATTGGAAAGGAGTCAAAATCAAAGTAATTGCAATTGGAGGAGAAAGAAAGAAAATTTGGGAAATTTAGTGACTCTAAGAAAATGGCCTGGGTTTGTATCAGGTGCAGTGCAAAGGACCAAAAGGTGCCAAAACTAAGCTCACAGATGTTGCAAAAGCAGGGGAAAAAGTCAAGAAGGAAGACACAACTTAGGGGGCAAGATATGAGGGACATGGCATGAACACTTCAGAAAACAACCAAAAAAAGAAAAAATCTTTACCAAATTCAAAGCCATCAAAAGGCATGGCCTGCCATCAAGTGCAGGGACATGCACCAAAGATTCCTCTATTGGTCCCCATTGAAATCGCAAGATACCTTTTCCCTTCCCGAAGGGAATTGAAATTTCCTTTCAGGAAGGGAAAAGGAATCTTGCGAATCCCAAAAGATAGGCTTACAAACACTCTGGAAAGGAGATAGGTTCAAATGAAATGCAATTGAAAAAAGAAGAAAATCGAGAATTTTAGTCTCTTCAAAAAATAGGCCTTTAGGAAATCAGCTGCATTGCAAAGGACCAAAGGATGCCAAAATTAAGCTCACAGATGTTGCAAAAGCAGGGGAAAAAGTCAAGGAGGAAGACACAACTTAGGGGGCAAGATATGAGGGACATGGCATGAATACTTAAAATAATAAAAAAAACAAAAGAAAAAATCTTTCACAAAGTCAAAGACATCAAAATGCAGGCAGGCCATACGCCACCAAGGGCAGGCACATGCAGCAAAGCTTGCCAAAATTGATCCCCACTGAAGGCCAAAACAGAAAAGAAGGACCTACAAACACGCTGGAAAGGAGTCAACATCAAAGGAATTGCAATCGGAGGAGAAAAAAAGAAAATTTGTGAAAATTTATTGACTCTTAGAAAGAGGCCTGGGATTTTATCAGGCGCAGTGCAAGGGCCAAAAAGATGCCAAAACTAAGCTCACAGATGTTGCAAAAGCAGGGGAAAAAGTCAAGGAGGAAGCCACAACTTAGGGAGCAAGATATGAGGGACATGGCTTGAATACTTAAAAAAATTAAAAAAAAAAAAAGAAAAAATCTTTCCCAAAGTCAAAGCCATCAAAATGCAGGCAGGCCATACGCCACCAAGGGCAGGCACATGCAGCAAAGCTTGCCAAAATTGATCCCCACTGAAGGCCAAAACAGAAAATAAGGAATTACAAACACGCTGGAAAGGAGTCAACACCAAAGGAATTGCAATTGGAGGAGAAAAAAAGAAAATTTGGGAAATTAAGAGACTATAAGAAAATGGCCTGGGTTTATATCAGGTGCAGAGCAAAGGACCAAAACATGCCTAAACTAAGCTCACAGATGTTGCAAAGCAGGGGAAAAAGTCAAGGAGGAAGACACAACTTAGGGGGCAAGATATGAGGGACATGGCATGAATGCTTAATATATTAAAAAAAAAAAAAAAAGAAAAAATCTTTCCCAAAGTCAAAGCCATCAAAATGCAGGCAGGCCATACACCACCAAGGCCAGGCACATGCAGCAAAGCTTGCCAAAATTGATCCCCACTGCAGGCCAAAACAGAAAAGAAGGACCTACAAACACGCTGGAAAGGAGTCAACATCAAAGGATTTCCAATTGGAGGAGAAAAAAAGAAAATTTGGGAAATTACTGACTCTAAAAAAATGGCCTGGGTTTACATCAGGTGCATTGCAATGGACCAAAATGTGCCAAAACTAAGCTCACAGATGTTGCAAAAGCAGGGGAAAAACTGAAGGAGGATGACACAACTTAGGGAGCAAGATATGAGGGACATGGCATGAATACTTAAAACAAAAAAAAAAAAAAAAAAAGAAAAAATCTTTCCCAAAGTCAAAGCCATCAAAATGCAGGCACGCCATAGGCCAGCAAGTGCAGGCACATGCAGCAAAGCTTGCCAAAATTGATCCCCACTGAAGGCCAAAACAGAAAAGAAGGACCTACAAACACACTGGAATGGAGACAACATCAAAGGAATTGCAATTGGCGGAGAAAAAATGAAAATTTGGGAAATTTAGTGACTCTAAGGAAATGGCACGTGGTTTTATCAGGTGCAGTGCAAAGGACCAAAAGGTGCCAAAACTAAGCTCATAGATGTGGCAAAAGCAGGGGAAAAAGTCAAGGAGGAAGACACAACTTAGGGGGCAAGATGTGAGGGACATGGCATGAATACTTAAAATAATGAAAAAAAAAGAAAAGAAAAAATCTTTCCCAAAGTCAAAGCCATCAAAATGCAGGCAGGCCATACGCCACCAAGGGCAGGCACATGCAGCAAAGCTTGCCAAAATTGATCCCCACTGAAGGCCAAAACAGAAAATAAGGAATTACAAACACGCTGGAATGGAGACACCATCAAAGGAATTGCAATTGGAGGAGAAAAAAAGAGAATTTGGGAAATTTAATGACTCTCAGAAAGTGGCCTGGGCTTTTAGCAGGTGCAGTGCAAAGGAACATATGATGCCAAAACTAAGCTCAGAGATGTTGCAAAAGCTGGGGAAAAAGTCAAGGAGGAAGACACAACTTAGGGAGCAAGATATGAGGGACATGGCATGAATACTTAAAACAAAAAAAAAAAAAAAAAAAGAAAAAAATCTTTCCCAAAGTCAAAGCCATCAAAATGCAGGCAGGCCATACGCCACCAAGGGCAGGCACATGCAGCAAAGCTTGCCAAAATTGATCCCCACTGAAGGCCAAAACAGAAAAGAAGGACCTACAAACATGCTGGAAAGGAGTCAACATCAACGGAATTGCAATTGGAGGAGAAAAAAAGAAAATTTGGGAAATTAAGAGACTATAAGAAAATGGCCTGGGTTTATATCAGGTGCAGAGCAAAGGACCAAAAGATGCCAAAACTAAGCTCAATGATGTTGCAAAAGCAGGGGAAAAAGTCAAGGAGGAAGACACAACTTAGGGGGCAAGATATGAGTGACATGGCGTGAATACTTAAAATAATAAAAAAAAAAAAAAAAGAAAATATTTTTCCCAAAGTCAAAGCCATCAAAATGCAGTCAGGCCATTCGCCAGCAAGGGCAGGCACATGCAGCAAAGCTTGCCAAAATTGATCCCCACTGAAGGCCAAAACAGAAAAGAAGGACCTACAAACACGCTGGAAAGGAGTCAACATCAAAGGAATTGCAATTGGAGGAGAAAAAAAGAAAATTTTTGAAAATTTGTTGACTCTTAGAAAGAGGCCTGGGATTTTATCAGGCGCAGTGCAAGGGCCCAAAAGATGCCAAAACTAAGCTCACAGATGTTGCAAAAGCAGGGGAAAAAGTCAAGGAGGAAGACACAACTTAGGGAGCAAGATATGAGGGACATGGCTTGAATACTTAAAAAAATTAAAAAAAAAAAAAGAAATAATCTTTCCCAAAGTCAAAGCCATCAAAATGCAGGCAGGCCATACGCCACCAAGGGCAGGCACATGCAGCAAAGCTTGCCAAAATTGATCCCCACTGAAGGCCAAAATAGAAAAGAAGGACTTACAAACACGCTGGAAAGGAGTCAACACCAAAGGAATTGCAATTGGAGGAGAAAAAAAGAAAATTTTGAAAATTTAGTGACTCTAAGAAAATGGCCTGGGTTTATATCAAGTGCTGTGCAAAGGACCATATCATGCCTAAACTAAGCTCTCAGATGTTGCAAAGCAGGGGAAAAAGTCAAGGAGGAAGACACAACTTAGGGGGCAAGATATGAGGGACATGGCATGAATGCTTAATATATTAAAAAAAAAAAAAAAAGAAAAAATCTTTCCCAAAGTCAAAGCCATCAAAATGCAGGCAGGCCATACGCCACCAAGGCCAGGCACATGCAGCAAAGCTTGCCAAAATTGATCCCCACTGAAGGCCAAAACAGAAAAGAAGGACCTACAAACACGCTGGAAAGCAGTCAACATCAACGGATTTGCAATTGGAGGAGAAAAAAAGAAAATTTGGGAAATTACTGACTCTAAAAATATGGCCTGGGTTTACATCAGGTGCATTGCAAAGGACCAAAATGTGCCAAAACTAAGCTCACAGATGTTGCAAAAGCAGGGGAAAAACTGAAGGAGGATGACACAACTTAGGGAGCAAAATATGAGGGACATGGCATGAATACTTAAAACAAAAAAAAAAAAAAAAAAGAAAAGATCTATCCCAAAGTCAAAGCCATCAAAATGCAGGCACGCCATAGGCCAGCAAGTGCAGGCACATGCAGCAAAGCTTGCCAAAATTGATCCCCACTGAAGGCCAAAACAGAAAAGAAGGACTTGCAAACACGCTGGAATGGAGACACTATCAAAGGAATTGCAATTGGAGGAGAAAAAAAGAGAATTTGGGAAATTTAATGACTCTCAGAAAGTGGCCTGGGCTTTTAGCAGGTGCAGTGCAAAGGAACATAAGATGCCAAAACTAAGCTCAGAGATGTTGCAAAAGCAGGGGAAAAAGTCAAGGAGGAAGACACAACTTAGGGAGCAAGATATGAGGGACATGGCATGAATACTTAAAACAAAAAAAAAAAAAAAAAAAAAAGAAAAAAATCTTTCCCAAAGTCAAAGCCATCAAAATGCAGGCAGGCCATACGCCACCAAGGGCAGGCACATGCAGCAAAGCTTGCCAAAATTGATCCCCACTGAAGGCCAAAACAGAAAAGAAGGACCTACAAACATGCTGGAAAGGAGTCAACATCAACGGAATTGCAATTGGAGGAGAAAAAAAGAAAATTTGGGAAATTAAGAGACTATAAGAAAATGGCCTGGGTTTATATCAGGTGCAGAGCAAAGGACCAAAAAATGCCAAAACTAAGCTCAATGATGTTGCAAAAGCAGGGGAAAAAGTCAAGGAGGAAGACACAACTTAGGGGGCAAGATATGAGTGACATGGCGTGAATACTTAAAATAATAAAAAAAAAAAAAAAAGAAAATATTTTTCCCAAAGTCAAAGCCATCAAAATGCAGTCAGGCCATTCGCCAGCAAGGGCAGGCACATGCAGCAAAGCTTGCCAAAATTGATCCCCACTGAAGGCCAAAACAGAAAAGAAGGACCTACAAACACGCTGGAAAGGAGTCAACATCAAAGGAATTGCAATTGCAGGAGAAAAAAACAAAATTTGGGAAATTGAGTGACTCTTAGAAAGTGGCCTGGGGTTTTATCATGTGCAGGGCAAAGGAACAAAAGATGCCAAAACTAAGCTCACAGATGTTGCAAAAGCAGGGGAAAAAGTCAAGGAGGAAGACACAACTTAAGGAGCAAGATATGAGGGACATGGCATGAATATTTAAAGGAAACAAAAAAAAAAAAAAAAAAAAAAAACTTTCCCAAAGTCAAAGCCATCAAAATGCAGGCAGGCCATACGCCACCAAGGGCAGGCACATGCAGCAAAGCTTGCCAAAATTGATCCCCACTGAAGGCCAAAACAGAAAAGAAGGACCTAAAAACACGCTGGTAAGGAGTCAACATCAAAGGAATTGCAATTGGAGGAGAAAAAAAGAAAATTTTGGAAATTTAGTGACTCTATTAAAATGGCCTGCGTTTATATCAGGTGCAGTGCAAAGGACCAAAAGATGCCAAAACTAAGCTCACAGATGTTGCAAAAGCAGGGGAAAAAGTCAAGGAGGAAGACACAACTTAGGGGGCAAGATATGAGGGACATGGCATGAATACTTAAAAAAATAAAAAAAAAAAAAAGAAAAAATCATTCCCAAAGTCAAAGCCATCAAAATGCAGGCAGGCCATTCGCCACCAAGGGCAGACACATGCAGCAAAGCCTGCCAAAACTGATCCCCACTGAAGGCAAAACCAAAAAGAAGGACCTACAAACACGCTGGAAAGGAGTCAACACCAAAGGAATTGCAATTGGAGGAGAAAAAAAGAAAATTTGGGAAATTTAGTGACTCTAAGAAAATGGCCTGGGTTTATATCAGGTGCAGTGCAAAGGACCAAAACATGCCTAAACTAAGCTCACAGATGTTGCAAAGCAGGGGAAAAAGTCAAGGAGGAAGACACAACTTAGGGGGCAAGATATGAGGGACATGGCATGAATGCTTAATATATTAAAAAAAAAAAAAAAAGAAAAAATCTTTCCCAAAGTCAAAGCCATCAAAATGCAGGCAGGCCATACGCCACCAAGGGCAGGCACATGCAGCAAAGCTTGCCAAAATTGATCCCCACTGAAGGCCAAAACAGAAAAGAAGGACCTACAAACACGCTGGAAAGGAGTCAACATCAAAGGATTTCCAATTGGAGGAGAAAAAAAGAAAATTTGGGAAATTACTGACTCTAAAAAAATGGCCTGGGTTTACATCAGGTGCATTGCAAAGGACCAAAAGGTGCCAAAACTAAGCTCACAGATGTTGCAAAAGCAGGGGAAAAACTGAAGGAGGATGACACAACTTAGGGAGCAAGATATGAGGGACATGGCATGAATACTTAAAACAAAAAAAAAAAAAAAAAAGAAAAGATCTATCCCAAAGTCAAAGCCATCAAAATGCAGGCACGCCATAGGCCAGCAAGTGCAGGCACATGCAGCAAAGCTTGCCAATATTGATCCCCACTGAAGGCCAAAACAGAAAATAAGGAATTACAAACACGCTGGAATGGAGACACCATCAAAGGAATTGCAATTGGAGGAGAAAAAAAGAGAATTTGGGAAATTTAATGACTCTCAGAAAGTGGCCTGGGCTTTTAGCAGGTGCAGTGCAAAGGAACATAAGATGCCAAAACTAAGCTCAGAGATGTTGCAAAAGCTGGGGAAAAAGTCAAGGAGGAAGACACAACTTAGGGAGCAAGATATGAGGGACATGGCATGAATACTTAAAACAAAAAAAAAAAAAAAAAAAAGAAAAAAATCTTTCCCAAAGTCAAAGCCATCAAAATGCAGGCAGGCCATACGCCACCAAGGGCAGGCACATGCAGCAAAGCTTGCCAAAATTGATCCCCACTGAAGGCCAAAACAGAAAAGAAGGACCTACAAACATGCTGGAAAGGAGTCAACATCAACGGAATTGCAATTGGAGGAGAAAAAAAGAAAATTTGGGAAATTAAGAGACTCTAAGAAAATGGCCTGCGTTTATATCAGGTGCAGAGCAAAGGACCAAAAGATGCCAAAACTAAGCTCACAGATGTTGCAAAAGCAGGGGAAAAAGTCAAGGAGGAAGACACAACTTAGGGGGCAAGATATGAGGGACATGGCATGAACCCTTCAGAACACAACCAAAAAAAGAAAAAAATCTTTCACCACGTCAAGGCTATCAAAAGGCATGGCCTGCCATCAAGTGCAGGGACATGCACCAAAGATTCCTCAATTGGTCCCCATTGAAATCGCAAGATTCCTTTTCCCTTCCCGAAAGGAAATGAAATTTCCTTTCGGGAAGGGAAAAGGAATCTTGCGAATCCCAAAAGATAGGCTTACAAACACTCTGGAAATGAGATAGGTTCAAATGAAATGTAATTGAAAAAAGCAGAAAATCGGGAATATTAGTCTCTCCAAAAAATAGGCTGTGAGGAAATCAGCTGCATTGCAAAGGACCAAAAGATGCCAAAACTAAGCTCACAGATGTTGCAAAAGCAGGGGAAAAAGTCAAGGAGGACGATACAACTTAGGGAGCAAGATATGAGGGACATGGCATGAATACTTAAAACAAACAAAAAAAAAATCTTTCCCAAAGTCAAAGATATCAAAATGCAGGCAGGCCATACGCCACCAAGGGCAGGCACATGCAGCAAAGCTTGCAAAAATTGATCCCCACTGAAGGCAAAACATAAAAGAAGGACCTACAAACGTGCTGGAATGGAGTCAACATCAAAGGAATTGCAATTGGAGTAGAAAAAAAGAAAATTTGGGAAATTGAGTGACTCTTTGAAAGTGGCCTGGGATTTTAGCAGGTGCAGTGCAAAGGACCAAAAGATGCCAAAACTAAGCTCACAGATGTTGCAAAAGCAGGGGAAAAAGTCAAGGAGGAAGACACAACTTAGGGGGCAAGATATGAGGGACATGGCATGAACCCTTCAGAACACAACCAAAAAAAGAAAAAAATCTTTCACCACGTCAAGGCTATCAAAAGGCATGGCCTGCCATCAACTGCAGGGACATGCACCAAAGATTCCTCTATTGGTCCCCATTGAAGTCGCAAGATTCCTTTTCACTTCCCGATAGGAAATGAAATTTCCTTTCGGGAAGGGAAAATGAATCTTGCGGATCCCAAAAGAAAGGCTTACAAACGCTCTAGAAAGGAGATAGGTTCAAATGAAATGCAATTGAAAAAAGCAGAAAATCGGGAATTTTAGTCTCTTTAAAAAATAGGCTGTGAGGAAATCAGCTGCATTGCAAAGGAAAAAAAGGTGGCAGAACTAAGCTCACAGATGTTGCAAAAGCAGGGGAAAAAGTCAAGGAGGAAGACACAACTTAGGGGGCAAGATATGAGGGACATGGCATGAATACTTAAAATAATAAAAAAAAAAAAAAGAAAAAAATCATTCCCAAAGTCAAAGATATCAAAATGCAGGCAGGCCATACGCCACCAAGGGCAGGCACATGCAGCAAAGCTTGCCAAAATTGATCCCCACTGAAGGCCAAAACAGAAAAGAAGGACCTAAAAACACGCTGGTAAGGAGTCAACATCAAAGGAATTGCAATTGGAGGAGAAAAAAAGAAAATTTGGGAAATTACTGACTCTAAAAAAATGGCCTGGGTTTATATCAGGTGCATTGCAATAGACCAAAAGGTGCCAAAACTAAGCTCACAGATGTTGCAAAAGCAGGGGAAAAAGTCAAGGAGGAAGACACAACTTAGGGGGCAAGATATGAGGGACATGGCATGAATACTTAAAATAATAAAAAAAAAAAAAAGAAAAAATCATTCCCAAAGTCAAAGCCATCAAAATGCAGGCAGGCCATACGCCACCAAGGGCAGGCACATGCAGCAAAGCTTGCCAAAATTGATCCCCACTGAAGGCCAAAACGGAAAAGAAGGACCTACAAACACGCTGGAAAGGAGTCAACATCAAAGGAATTGCAATTGGAGGAGAAAAATGAAAATTTGGGAAATTTATTGACTCTAAGAAAATGGCCTGGGGTTTTATCAGGTGCAGGGCAAAGGACCAAAAGATGCCAAAACTAAGCTCACAGATGTTGCAAAAGCACGGGAAAAAGTCAAGGAGGAAGACACAACTTAGGGGGCAAGATATGAGGGACATGGCATGAATACTTAAAAGAAACAAAAAAAAAAAAAAGAAAAAATCTTTTCCAAAGTCAAAGCCATCAAAATGCAGGCAGGCCATACGCCACCAAGGGCAGGCACATGCAGCAAAGTTGCCAAAATTGATCCCCACTGAAGGCCAAAACAGAAAAGAAGGACCTACAAACACGCTGGAAAGGTGTCAACATCAAGGGAATTGCAATTGGAGGAGAAAAAAAGAAAATTTGGGAAATTTAGTGACTCTTAGAAAATGGCCTGGTGTTTATATCAGGTGCAGTGCAAAGGACCAAAAGGTGCCAAAACTAAGCTCACAGATATTGCAAAAGCAGGGGAAAAAGTCAAGGAGGAAGACACCACTACGGGGGCAAGATATGAGTGACATGGCATGAATAATTAAAATAACAAAAAAAAAAAAAGAAAAAATCTTTCCCAAAGTCAAAGCCATCAAAATGCAGGCAGGCCATACGCCACCAAGGGCAGGCACATGCAGCAAAGCTTGCCAAAATTGATCCCCACTGAAGGCCAAAACAGAAAAGAAGGACCTACAAACACGCTGGAATGGAGACAACATCAAAGGAATTTCAATTGGAGGAGAAAAAAAGAAAATTTGGGAAATTTAATGACTCTGAGAAAGTGGCCAGGGGTTTTATCATGTGCAGTGCAAACGACCAAAAGATGCCAAAAATAAGCTCACAGATGTTGCAAAAGCAGGGGAAAAAGTCAAGGAGGAAGACACAACTTAGGGGGCAAGATATGAGGGACATGGCATGAATACTTAAAACAAAAAAAAAAAACAAAAAAAAAAAAAGAAAAAATTTTACCAAAGTCAAAGCCATCAAAATGCAGGCAGGCCATACGCCACCAAGGGCAGACACATGCAGCAATGCTTCCAAAATTGATCCCCACTGAAGGCCAAAACAGAAAAGAAGGACCTACAAACACGCTGGAATGGAGACAACATCAAAGGAATTCAATTTATAAAAAAAAAAAAGAAAATTTTTGTAAGTTAGTGATTCTAAGAAAATGGCCTGGGTTTATATCAGGTGCAGTGCAAAGGACCAAAAGATGCCAAAACTAAGCTCACAGATGTTGCAAAAGCAGGGGAAAAAGTCAAGGAGGAAGACAGAACTTAGGGGGCAAGATGTGAGGGACATGGCATTAATACTTAAAACAAAAAAGAAAGAAAAAAGCAAAAATCTTTCCAAAGTCAAAGCCATCAAAATGCAGGCAGGCCATACGCCACCAAGGCCAGGCACATGCAGCAAAGCTTGCCAAAATTGATCCCCACTGAAGGCCAAAACAGAAAAGAAGGACCTACAAACACGCTGGAAAGCAGTCAACATCAACGGATTTGCAATTGGAGGAGAAAAAAAGAAAATTTGGGAAATTACTGACTCTAAAAATATGGCCTGGGTTTACATCAGGTGCATTGCAAAGGACCAAAATGTGCCAAAACTAAGCTCACAGATGTTGCAAAAGCAGGGGAAAAACTGAAGGAGGATGACACAACTTAGGGAGCAAGATATGAGGGACATGGCATGAATACTTAAAACAAAAAAAAAAAAAAAAAAAGAAAAGATCTATCCCAAAGTCAAAGCCATCAAAATGCAGGCACGCCATAGGCCAGCAAGTGCAGGCACATGCAGCAAAGCTTGCCAAAATTGATCCCCACTGAAGGCCAAAACAGAAAAGAAGGACTTGCAAACACGCTGGAATGGAGACACTATCAAAGGAATTGCAATTGGAGGAGAAAAAAAGAGAATTTGGGAAATTTAATGACTCTCAGAAAGTGGCCTGGGCTTTTAGCAGGTGCAGTGCAAAGGAACATAAGATGCCAAAACTAAGCTCAGAGATGTTGCAAAAGCAGGGGAAAAAGTCAAGGAGGAAGACACAACTTAGGGAGCAAGATATGAGGGACATGGCATGAATACTTAAAACAAAAAAAAAAAAAAAAAAAAAAAGAAAAAAATCTTTCCCAAAGTCAAAGCCATCAAAATGCAGGCAGGCCATACGCCACCAAGGGCAGGCACATGCAGCAAAGCTTGCCAAAATTGATCCCCACTGAAGGCCAAAACAGAAAAGAAGGACCTACAAACATGCTGGAAAGGAGTCAACATCAACGGAATTGCAATTGGAGGAGAAAAAAAGAAAATTTGGGAAATTAAGAGACTATAAGAAAATGGCCTGGGTTTATATCAGGTGCAGAGCAAAGGACCAAAAAATGCCAAAACTAAGCTCAATGATGTTGCAAAAGCAGGGGAAAAAGTCAAGGAGGAAGACACAACTTAGGGGGCAAGATATGAGTGACATGGCGTGAATACTTAAAATAATAAAAAAAAAAAAAAAAGAAAATATTTTTCCCAAAGTCAAGGCTATCAAAATGCAGTCAGGCCATTCGCCAGCAAGGGCAGGCACATGCAGCAAAGCTTGCCAAAATTGATCCCCACTCAAGGCCAAAACAGAAAAGAAGGACCTACAAACACGCTGGAAAGGAGTCAACATCAAAGGAATTGCAATTGCAGGAGAAAAAAACAAAATTTGGGAAATTGAGTGACTCTTAGAAAGTGGCCTGGGGTTTTATCATGTGCAGGGCAAAGGAACAAAAGATGCCAAAACTAAGCTCACAGATGTTGCAAAAGCAGGGGAAAAAGTCAAGGAGGAAGACACAACTTAAGGAGCAAGATATGAGGGACATGGCATGAATATTTAAAGGAAACAAAAAAAAAAAAAAAAAAAAAAACTTTCCCAAAGTCAAAGCCATCAAAATGCAGGCAGGCCATACGCCACCAAGGGCAGGCACATGCAGCAAAGCTTGCCAAAATTGATCCCCACTGAAGGCCAAAACAGAAAAGAAGGACCTAAAAACACGCTGGTAAGGAGTCAACATCAAAGGAATTGCAATTGGAGGAGAAAAAAAGAAAATTTTGGAAATTTAGTGACTCTATTAAAATGGCCTGCGTTTATATCAGGTGCAGTGCAAAGGACCAAAAGATGCCAAAACTAAGCTCACAGATGTTGCAAAAGCAGGGGAAAAAGTCAAGGAGGAAGACACAACTTAGGGGGCAAGATATGAGGGACATGGCATGAATACTTAAAAAAATAAAAAAAAAAAAAAGAAAAAATCATTCCCAAAGTCAAAGCCATCAAAATGCAGGCAGGCCATTCGCCACCAAGGGCAGACACATGCAGCAAAGCCTGCCAAAACTGATCCCCACTGAAGGCAAAACAGAAAAGAAGGACCTAAAAACACGCTGGTAAGGAGTCAACATCAAAGGAATTGCAATTGGAGGAGAAAAAAAGAAAATTTGTGAAATTGAGTGACTCTTAGAAAGTGGCCTGGGGTTTTATCAGGTGCAGTGCAAAGGACCAAAAGATGCCAAAACTAAGCTCACAGATGTTGCAAAAGCAGGGGAAAAAGTCAAGGAGGAAGACACAACTTAGGGGGCAAGATATGAGGGACATGGCATGAATACTTAAAATAATAAAAAATACAAAAGAAAAAATCTTTCACAAAGTCAAAGACATCAAAATGCAGGCAGGCCATACGCCACCAAGGGCAGGCACATGCAGCAAAGCTTGCCATAATTGATCCCCACTGAAGGCCAAAACAGAAAAGAAGGACCTACAAACACGCTGGAAAGGAGTCAACAGCAAAGGAATTGCAATTGGAGGAGAAAAAAAGAAAATTTGTGAAAATTTATTGACTCTTAGAAAGAGGCCTGGGATTTTATCAGGCGCAGTGCAAGGGCCAAAAAGATGCCAAAACTAAGCTCACAGATGTTGCAAAAGCAGGGGAAAAAGTCAAGGAGGAAGACACAACTTAGGGAGCAAGATATGAGGGACATGGCTTGAATACTTAAAAAAATTAAAAAAAAAAAAAAGAAAAAATCTTTCCCAAAGTCAAAGCCATCAAAATGCAGGCAGGCCATACGCCACCAAGGGCAGGCACATGCAGCAAAGCTTGCCAAAATTGATCCCCACTGAAGGCCGAAATAGAAAAGAAGGACTTACAAACACGCTGGAAAGGAGTCAACACCAAAGGAATTGCAATTGGAGGAGAATAAAAGAAAATTTGGGAAATTTAGTGACTCTAAGAAAATGGCCTGGGTTTATATCAGGTGCAGTGCAAAGGACCAAAACATGCCTAAACTAAGCTCACAGATGTTGCAAAGCAGGGGAAAAAGTCAAGGAGGAAGACACAACTTAGGGGGCAAGATATGAGGGACATGGCATGAATGCTTAATATATTAAAAAAAAAAAAAAAAGAAAAAATCTTTCCCAAAGTCAAAGCCATCAAAATGCAGGCAGGCCATACGCCAGCAAGGGCAGGCACATGCAGCAAAGCTTGCCAAAATTGATCCCCACTGAAGGCCAAAACAGAAAAGAAGGACCTACAAACACGCTGGAAAGGAGTCAACATCAAAGGATTTCCAATTGGAGGAGAAAAAAAGAAAATTTGGGAAATTACTGACTCTAAAAAAATGGCCTGGGTTTACATCAGGTGCATTGCAAAGGACCAAAAGGTGCCAAAACTAAGCTCACAGATGTTGCAAAAGCAGGGGAAAAACTGAAGGAGGATGACACAACTTAGGGAGCAAGATATGAGGGACATGGCATGAATACTTAAAACAAAAAAAAAAAAAAAAAAGAAAAGATCTATCCCAAAGTCAAAGCCATCAAAATGCAGGCACGCCATAGGCCAGCAAGTGCAGGCACATGCAGCAAAGCTTGCCAATATTGATCCCCACTGAAGGCCAAAACAGAAAATAAGGAATTACAAACACGCTGGAATGGAGACACCATCAAAGGAATTGCAATTGGAGGAGAAAAAAAGAGAATTTGGGAAATTTAATGACTCTCAGAAAGTGGCCTGGGCTTTTAGCAGGTGCAGTGCAAAGGAACATAAGATGCCAAAACTAAGCTCAGAGATGTTGCAAAAGCTGGGGAAAAAGTCAAGGAGGAAGACACAACTTAGGGAGCAAGATATGAGGGACATGGCATGAATACTTAAAACAAAAAAAAAAAAAAAAAAAAGAAAAAAATCTTTCCCAAAGTCAAAGCCATCAAAATGCAGGCAGGCCATACGCCACCAAGGGCAGGCACATGCAGCAAAGCTTGCCAAAATTGATCCCCACTGAAGGCCAAAACAGAAAAGAAGGACCTACAAACATGCTGGAAAGGAGTCAACATCAACGGAATTGCAATTGGAGGAGAAAAAAAGAAAATTTGGGAAATTAAGAGACTCTAAGAAAATGGCCTGCGTTTATATCAGGTGCAGAGCAAAGGACCAAAAGATGCCAAAACTAAGCTCACAGATGTTGCAAAAGCAGGGGAAAAAGTCAAGGAGGAAGACACAACTTAGGGGGCAAGATATGAGGGACATGGCATGAACCCTTCAGAACACAACCAAAAAAAGAAAAAAATCTTTCACCACGTCAAGGCTATCAAAAGGCATGGCCTGCCATCAAGTGCAGGGACATGCACCAAAGATTCCTCAATTGGTCCCCATTGAAATCGCAAGATTCCTTTTCCCTTCCCGAAAGGAAATGAAATTTCCTTTCGGGAAGGGAAAAGGAATCTTGCGAATCCCAAAAGATAGGCTTACAAACACTCTGGAAATGAGATAGGTTCAAATGAAATGTAATTGAAAAAAGCAGAAAATCGGGAATATTAGTCTCTCCAAAAAATAGGCTGTGAGGAAATCAGCTGCATTGCAAAGGACCAAAAGATGCCAAAACTAAGCTCACAGATGTTGCAAAAGCAGGGGAAAAAGTCAAGGAGGACGACACAACTTAGGGAGCAAGATATGAGGGACATGGCATGAATACTTAAAACAAACAAAAAAAAAATCTTTCCCAAAGTCAAAGATATCAAAATGCAGGCAGGCCATACGCCACCAAGGGCAGGCACATGCAGCAAAGCTTGCAAAAATTGATCCCCACTGAAGGCAAAACATAAAAGAAGGACCTACAAACGTGCTGGAATGGAGTCAACATCAAAGGAATTGCAATTGGAGTAGAAAAAAAGAAAATTTGGGAAATTGAGTGACTCTTTGAAAGTGGCCTGGGATTTTAGCAGGTGCAGTGCAAAGGACCAAAAGATGCCAAAACTAAGCTCACAGATGTTGCAAAAGCAGGGGAAAAAGTCAAGGAGGAAGACACAACTTAGGGGGCAAGATATGAGGGACATGGCATGAACCCTTCAGAACACAACCAAAAAAAGAAAAAAATCTTTCACCACGTCAAGGCTATCAAAAGGCATGGCCTGCCATCAAGTGCAGGGACATGCACCAAAGATTCCTCTATTGGTCCCCATTGAAGTCGCAAGATTCCTTTTCACTTCCCGATAGGAAATGAAATTTCCTTTCGGGAAGGGAAAATGAATCTTGCGGATCCCAAAAGAAAGGCTTACAAACGCTCTAGAAAGGAGATAGGTTCAAATGAAATGCAATTGAAAAAAGCAGAAAATCGGGAATTTTAGTCTCTTTAAAAAATAGGCTGTGAGGAAATCAGCTGCATTGCAAAGGAAAAAAAGGTGGCAGAACTAAGCTCACAGATGTTGCAAAAGCAGGGGAAAAAGTCAAGGAGGAAGACACAACTTAGGGGGCAAGATATGAGGGACATGGCATGAATACTTAAAATAATAAAAAAAAAAAAAAGAAAAAAATCATTCCCAAAGTCAAAGATATCAAAATGCAGGCAGGCCATACGCCACCAAGGGCAGGCACATGCAGCAAAGCTTGCCAAAATTGATCCCCACTGAAGGCCAAAACAGAAAAGAAGGACCTAAAAACACGCTGGTAAGGAGTCAACATCAAAGGAATTGCAATTGGAGGAGAAAAAAAGAAAATTTGGGAAATTACTGACTCTAAAAAAATGGCCTGGGTTTATATCAGGTGCATTGCAATAGACCAAAAGGTGCCAAAACTAAGCTCACAGATGTTGCAAAAGCAGGGGAAAAAGTCAAGGAGGAAGACACAACTTAGGGGGCAAGATATGAGGGACATGGCATGAATACTTAAAATAATAAAAAAAAAAAAAAGAAAAAATCATTCCCAAAGTCAAAGCCATCAAAATGCAGGCAGGCCATACGCCACCAAGGGCAGGCACATGCAGCAAAGCTTGCCAAAATTGATCCCCACTGAAGGCCAAAACGGAAAAGAAGGACCTACAAACACGCTGGAAAGGAGTCAACATCAAAGGAATTGCAATTGGAGGAGAAAAATGAAAATTTGGGAAATTTATTGACTCTAAGAAAATGGCCTGGGGTTTTATCAGGTGCAGGGCAAAGGACCAAAAGATGCCAAAACTAAGCTCACAGATGTTGCAAAAGCAGGGGAAAAAGTCAAGGAGGAAGACACAACTTAGGGGGCAAGATATGAGGGACATGGCATGAATACTTAAAAGAAACAAAAAAAAAAAAAAGAAAAAATCTTTTCCAAAGTGAAAGCCATCAAAATGCAGGCAGGCCATACGCCACCAAGGGCAGGCACATGCAGCAAAGTTGCCAAAATTGATCCCCACTGAAGGCCAAAACAGAAAAGAAGGACCTACAAACACGCTGGAAAGGTGTCAACATCAAGGGAATTGCAATTGGAGGAGAAAAAAAGAAAATTTGGGAAATTTAGTGACTCTTAGAAAATGGCCTGGTGTTTATATCAGGTGCAGTGCAAAGGACCAAAAGGTGCCAAAACTAAGCTCACAGATATTGCAAAAGCAGGGGAAAAAGTCAAGGAGGAAGACACCACTACGGGGGCAAGATATGAGTGACATGGCATGAATAATTAAAATAACAAAAAAAAAAAAAGAAAAAATCTTTCCCAAAGTCAAAGCCATCAAAATGCAGGCAGGCCATACGCCACCAAGGGCAGGCACATGCAGCAAAGCTTGCCAAAATTGATCCCCACTGAAGGCCAAAACAGAAAAGAAGGACCTACAAACACGCTGGAATGGAGACAACATCAAAGGAATTTCAATTGGAGGAGAAAAAAAGAAAATTTGGGAAATTTAATGACTCTGAGAAAGTGGCCAGGGGTTTTATCATGTGCAGTGCAAACGACCAAAAGATGCCAAAAATAAGCTCACAGATGTTGCAAAAGCAGGGGAAAAAGTCAAGGAGGAAGACACAACTTAGGGGGCAAGATATGAGGGACATGGCATGAATACTTAAAACAAAAAAAAAAAACAAAAAAAAAAAAAGAAAAAATTTTACCAAAGTCAAAGCCATCAAAATGCAGGCAGGCCATACGCCACCAAGGGCAGACACATGCAGCAAAGCTTCCAAAATTGATCCCCACTGAAGGCCAAAACAGAAAAGAAGGACCTACAAACACGCTGGAATGGAGACAACATCAAAGGAATTCAATTTATAAAAAAAAATAAGGAAAATTTTTGTAAGTTAGTGATTCTAAGAAAATGGCCTGGGTTTATATCAGGTGCAGTGCAAAGGACCAAAAGATGCCAAAACTAAGCTCACAGATGTTGCAAAAGCAGGGGAAAAAGTCAAGGAGGAAGACAGAACTTAGGGGGCAAGATGTGAGGGACATGGCATTAATACTTAAAACAAAAAAGAAAGAAAAAAGCAAAAATCTTTCCAAAGTCAAAGCCATCAAAATGCAGGCATGCCATACGCCACCAAGGGCAGGCACATGCAGCAAAGCTTGCCAAAATTGATCCCCACTGAAGGCCAAAACAGAAAAGAAGGAACTACAAACACGCTGGAAAGGAGTCAACATCAAAGGAATTGCAATTGGAGGAGAAAAAAAGAAAATTTGGGAAATTTAGTGACTCTAAGAAAATGGCCTGGGGTTTTATCAGGTGCAGTGCAAAGGACCAAAAGGTGCCAAAACTAAGCTCACAGATGTTGCAAAAGCAGGGGAAACAGTCAAGGAGGAAGACACAACTTAGGGGGCAAGATATGAGGGACATGGCATGAATACTTAAAATAATAAAAAATAAAGAAGAAAAAATCTTTCCCAAAGTCAAAGCCATCAAAATGCAGGCAGGCCATACGCCAGCAAGGGCAGGCACATGCAGCAAAGCTTGCCAAAATTGATCCGCACTGAAGGCCAAAACAGAAAAGAAGGACCTACAAACACGCTGGAATGGAGTCAACATCAAAGGAATTGCAATTGGAGGAGAAAAAAAGCAAATGTGGGAAATTGAGTGACTCTAAGAAAATGGCCTGGGGTATTATCAGGTGCAGTGCAAAGGACCAAAAGATGCAAAAACTAAGCTGACAGATGGTGCAAAAGCAGGGGAAAAAGTCAAGGAGGAAGACACAACTTAGGGGGCAAGATGTGAGGGACATGGCATGAATACTTAAAAGAATAAAAAAAAAAAAAATAGAAAAAATCTTTCCCAAAGTCAAAGCCATCAAAATGCAGGCAGGCCATACGCCACCAAGGGCAGACACATGCAGCAAAGCTTGCCAAAATTGATCCTCACTGAAGGCCAAAACAGAAAAGAAGGACCTACAAACACGCTGGAATGGAGACAACATCAAAGGAATTCAATTTATAAAAAAAAAAAAGAAAATTTGGGTAAGTTAGTGACTCTAAGAAAATGGCCTGGGTTTATATCAGGTAGTGCAAAGGACCAAAAGATGCCAAAACTAAGCTCACAGATGTTGCAAAAGCAGGGGAATAAGTCAAGGAGGAAGACACAACTTAGGGGGCAAGATATGAGGGACATGGCATGAATACTTAAAACAAACAAAAAAAAAATCTTTCCCAAAGTCAAAGATATCAAAATGCAGGCAGGCCATACGCCACCAAGGGCAGGCACATGCAGCAAAGCTTGCCAAAATTGATCCCCACTGAAGGCAAAACAGAAAAGAAGGACCTACAATCGTGCTGGAATGGAGTCAACATCAAAGGAATTGCAATTGGAGTAGAAAAAAAGAAAATTTGGGAAATTGAGTGACTCTTTGAAAGTGGCCTGGGGTTTTAGCAGGTGCAGTGCAAAGGACCAAAAGATGCCAAAACTAAGCTCACAGATGTTGCAAAAGCAGGGGAAAAAGTCAAGGAGGAAGACACAACTTAGGGGGCAAGATATGAGGGACACGGCATGAACCCTTCAGAACACAACCAAAAAAAGAAAAAAATCTTTCACAACGTCAAGGCTATCAAAAGGCATGGCCTGCCATCAAGTGCAGGGACATGCACCAAAGATTCCTCTATTGGTCCCCATTGAAGTCGCAAGATTCCTTTTCACTTCCCGATAGGAAATGAAATTTCCTTTCGGGAAGGGTAAATGAATCTTGCGGATCCCAAAAGAAAGGCTTACAAACGCTCTGGAAAGGAGATAGGTTCAAATGAAATGCAATTGAAAAAAGCACAAAATCGGGAATTTTAGTCTCTTCAAAAAATAGGCTGTGAGGAAATCAGCTGCATTGCAAAGGAAAAAAAGGTGGCAGAACTAAGCTCACAGATGTTGCAAAAGCTGGGGAAAAAGTCAAGGAGGAAGACACAACTTAGGGAGCAAGATATGAGGGACATGGCATGAATACTTAAAACAAAAAAAAAAAAAAAAGAAAAAAATCTTTCCCAAAGTCAAAGATATCAAAATGCAGGCAGGCCATACGCCACCAAGGGCAGGCACATGCAGCAAAGCTTGCCAAAATTGATCCCCACTGAAGGCCAAAACAGAAAAGAAGGACCTACAAACACGCTGGAAAGGAGTCAACATCAAAGGATTTGCAATTGGAGGAGAAAAAAAGAAATTTTGGGAAATTACTGACTCTAAAAAAATGGCCTGGGTTTATATCAGGTGCATTGCAATAGACCAAAAGGTGCCAAAACTAAGCTCACAGATGTTGCAAAAGCAGGGGAAAAAGTCAAGGAGGAAGACACAACTTAGGGGGCAAGATATGATGGACATGGCATGAATACTTAAAATAATAAAAAAAAAAAAAAAGAAAAAATCATTCCCAAAGTCAAAGCCATCAAAATGCAGGCAGGCCATACGCCACCAAGGGCAGGCACATGCAGCAAAGCTTGCCAAAATTGATCCCCACTGAAGGCAAAACGGAAAAGAAGGACCTACAAACACGCTGGAAAGGAGTCAACATCAAAGGAATTGCAATTGGAGGAGAAAAATGAAAATGTGGGAAATTTATTGACTCTAAGAAAATGGCCTGGGTTTTTATCAGGTGCAGGGCAAAGGACCAAAAGAGGCCAAAACTAAGCTCACAGATGTTGCAAAAGCAGGGGAAAAAGTCAAGGAGGAAGACACAACTTAGGGGGCAAGATATGAGGGACATGGCATGAATACTTAAAATAATAAAAAAAAAAAAAAAAGAAAAAATCTTTTCCAAAGTCAAAGCCATCAAAATGCAGGCAGGCCATACGCCACCAAGGGCAGGCACATGCAGCAAAGTTGCCAAAATTGATCCCCACTGAAGGCCAAAACAGAAAAGAAGGACCAACAAACACGCTGGAAAGGTGTCAACATCAAGGGAATTGCAATTGGAGGAGAAAAAAAGAAAATTTGGGAAATTTAGTGACTTTTAGAAAATGGCCTGGGGTTTATATCAGGTGCAGTGCAAAGGACCAAAAGGTGCCAAAACTAAGCTCACAGATATTGCAAAAGCAGGGGAAAAAGTCAAGGAGGAAGACACAACTTAGGGGGCAAGATATGAGGGACATGGCATGAATAATTAAAAATAACAAAAAAAAAAAAGAAAAAATCTTTCCCAAAGTCAAAGCCATCAAAATGCAGGCAGGCCATACGCCAGCAAGGGCAGGCACATGCAGCAAAGCTTGCCAAAATTGATCCCCACTGAAGGCCAAAACAGAAAAAAAGGACCTACAAACACGCTGGAATGGAGACAACATCAAAGGAATTTCAATTGGAGGAGAAAAAAAGAAAATTTCGGAAATTTAATGACTCTGAGAAAGTGGCAGGGGTTTTATCAGGTGCAGTGCAAAGGACGAAAAGATGCCAAAAGTAAGCTCACAGATGTTGCAAAAGCAGGGGAAAAAGTCAAGGAGGAAGACAGAACTTAGGGGGCAAGATATGAGGGACATGGCATGAACACTTCAGAAAACAACCAAAAAAAGAAAAAAATCTTTCCCAAAGTCAAAGCCATCAAAAGGCATGGCCTGCCATCAAGTGCAGGGACATGCACCAAAGATTCCTCTATTGGTCCCCATTGAAATCGCAAGATTCCTTTTCCCTTCCCGAAAGGAAATGAAATTTCCTTTCGGGAAGGGAAAAGGAATCTTGCGAATCCCAAAAGAAAGGCTTACAAACACTCTGGAAAGGAGATAGGTTCAAATGAAATGCATTTAAAAAAAGCAGAAAATTGGGAATTTTAGTCTCTTCAAAAAATAGGCTGTGAGGAAATCAGCTGCATTGCAAAGGACCAAAAGGTGCAAAAACTAAGCTCACAGATGTTGCAAAAGCAGGGGAAAAAGTCAAGGAGGAAGACACAACTTAGGGGGCAAGATATGAGGGACATGGCATGAATACTTCAAATATTAAAAAAAAAAAAAATAGAAAAAATCTTTCCCAAAGTCAAAGCCATCAAAATGCAGGCAGGCCATACGCCACCAAGGGCAGGCACATGCAGCAAAGCTTGCCAAAATTGATCCCCTCTGAAGGCCAAAATAGAAAAGAAGGACCTACAAACACGCTGTAAAGGAGTCAACATCAAAGGAATAGCAATTGGAGGAGAAAAAAAGAAAATTTGGGAAATTTAGTGACTCTAAGAAAATGGACTGTGGTTTTATCATGTGCAGTGCAAAGGACCAAAAGGTGCAAAAACTAAGCTCACAGATGTTGCAAAAGCAGGGGAAAAAGTCAAGGAGGAAGACACAACTTAGGGGGCAAGATATGAGGGACATGGCATGAATACTTAAAACAAAAAAAAAAAAAAAAAAAAAAAAAGAAAAAATTTTACCAAAGTCAAAGCCATCAAAATGCAGGCAGGCCATACGCCAGCAAGGGCAGACACATGCAGCAAAGCTTGCCAAAATTGATCCCCACTGAAGGCCAAAACAGAAAAGAAGGACCTACAAACACGCTGGAAAGGAGTCAACATCAAAGGAATTGCAACTGGAGGAGAAAAAAAGAAAATGTGGGAAATTTAGTGACTCTAAGAAAATGGCCTGGGGTTTTATCAGGTGCAGTGCAAAGGACCAAAAGATGCCAAAACTAAGCTCACAGATGTTGCAAAAGCGGGGGAGAATGTCAAGGAGGAAGACACAACTTAGGGGGCAAGATATGAGGGACATGGCATGAACACTTCAGAAAACAACCAAAAAAAGAAAAAAATATTTTCCCAAAGTCAAAGCCATCAAAAGGCATGGCCTGCCATCAAGTGCAGGGACATGCACCAAAGATTCCTCTATTGGTCCCCATTGAAATCGCAAGATTCCTTTTCCCTTCCCGAAAGGAAATGAAATTTCCTTTCGGGAAGGGAAAAGGAATATTGCGAATCCCAAAAGAAAGGCTTACAAACACTCTGGAAAGGAGATAGGTTCAAATGAAATGCATTTGAAAAAAGCAGAAAATCGGGAATTTTAGTCTCTTAAAAAATAGGCTGTGAGAAAATCAGTTGCATTGCAAAGGACCAAAGATGCCAAAACTAAGCTCACAGATGTTGCAAAAGCAGGGGAAAAAGTCAAGGAGGAAGACACAACTTAGGGGGCAAGATGTGAGGGACATGGCATGAATACTTAAAACAAAAAAGAAAAAAAAAAGAAAAAATCTTTCCCAAAGTCAAAGCCACCAAAATGCAGGCAGGCCATACGCCACCAAGGGCAGGCACATGCAGCAAAGCTTGCCAAAATTGATCCCCACTGAAGGCCAAAACAGAGAAGAAGGACCTACAAACACGCTGGAAAGGAGTCAACATCAAAGGAATTGCAATTGGAGGAGAAAAAAAGAAAATTTGGGAAATTAAGTGTCTATAAGAAAATGGCCTGGGGTTTTATCAGGTGCAGTGCAAAGGACCAAAAGGTGCCAAAACTAAGCTCACAGATGTTGCAAATGCAGGGGAAAAAGTCAAGGAGGAAGACACAACTTAGGGGGCAAGATATGAGGGACATGGCATGAATACTTAAAATAATAAAAAAAAAAAAAAAGAAAAAATCTTTCCCATAGTCAAAGCCATCAAAATGCAGGCCGGCCATACGTCAGCAAGGGCAGGCACATGCAGCAAAGCTTGCCAAAATTGATCCCCACTGAATGCCAAAACAGAAAAGAAGGACCTACAAACACGCTGGAAATGTGTCAACATCAAGGGAATTGCAATTGGAGGAGAAAAAAACAAAATTTGGGAAATTTAGTGACTCTTAGAAAATGGCCTGGGGTTTATATCAGGTGCAGTGCAAAGGACCAAAAGGTGCCAAAACTAAGCTCACAGATATTGCAAAAGCAGGGGAAACAGTCAAGGAGGAAGACACCACTACGGGGGCAAGATATGAGGGACATGGCATGAACCCTTCAGAAAACAACCAAAAAAAGAAAAAAATCTTTCCCAAAGTCAAGGCCATCAAAAGGCATGGCCTGCCATCAAGTGCAGGGACATGCACCAAATATTCCTCTATTGGTCCCCATTGAAATCGCAAGATTCCTTTTCCCTTCCCGAAAGGAAATGAAATTTCCTTTCGGGAAGGGAAAAGGAATCTTGCGAATCCCAAAAGAAAGGCTTACAAACACTCTGGAAAGGAGATAGGTTCAAATGAAATGCAATTGAAAAAAGCAGAAAATCGGGAATTTTAGTCTATTCAAAAAATAGGCTGTGAGGAAATCAGCTGCATTGCAAAGGACCAAAATGTGGCAAAACTAAGCTCACAGATGTTGCAAAAGCAGGGGAAAAAGTCAAGGAGGAAGACACAACTTAGGGGGCAAGATATGAGGGACATGGCATGAATACTTAAAAAAACTAAAAAAAAAAAAAAAAAAATTGAAAAAATCTTTCCCAAAGTCTAAGCCATCAAAATGCAGGCAGGCCATACGCCAGCAAGGGCAGGCACATGCAGCAAAGCTTGCCAAAATTGATCCCCACTGAAGGCCAAAAGAGAAAAGAAGGACTTACAAACACGCTGGAAATGAGTCAACATCAAAGGAATTGCAATTGGAGGAGAAAAAAAGAAAATTTGGGAATATAAATGACTCTTAGAAAGTGGCCTGTGGTTTTAGCAGTGCCCTTCAAAGGACCAAAATGTGCCAAAACTAAGCTCACAGATGTTGTAAAAGCAGGGGAAAAAGTCAAGGAGGAAGACAGAACTTAGGGGGCAAGATGTGAGGGGACATGGCATGAATACTTAAAACAAAAAAAAAAAAAAAAAAAGAAAAAATCTATCCCAAAGTCAAAGCCATCAAAATGCAGGCACGCCATAGGCCACCAAGGGCAGGCACATGCAGCAAAGCTTGCCAAAATTGATCCCAACTGAAGGCCAAAACAGAAAAGAACGACCTACAAACACGCTGGAAAGGAGTCAACATTAAAGGAATTGCAATTGGAGGAGAAAAAAAGAAAATTTGGGTAAGTTAGTGATTCTAAGAAAATGGCCTGGGTTTACATGAGGTGCAGTGCAAAGGACCAAAAGATGCCAAAACTAAGCTCACAGATGTTGCAAAAGCAGGGGAAAAAGTCATGGAGGAAGACACAACTTAGGGAGCAAGATATGAGGGACATGGCATGAATACTTAAAATAATAAAAAATAAAGAAGAAAAAATCTTTCCCAAAGTCAAAGCCACCAAAATGCAGGCAGGCCATACGCCACCAAGGGCAGGCACATGCAGCAAAGCTTGCCAAAATTGATCCCCACTGAAGGCCAAAACAGAAAAGAAGGACTTGCAAACACGCTGGAATTGAGACAACATCAAGGGAATTGCAATTGGAGGAGAAAAAAAGAAAATTAGGGAAATTTAGTGACTCTAAGGAAATGGCCCGGGGTTTTATCAGGTGCAGTGGAAAGGACCAAAAGGTGCAAAAACTAAGCTCACAGATGTTGCAAAAGCAGGGGAAAAAGTCAAGGAGGAAGACAGAACTTAGGGGGCAAGATATGAGGGACATGGCATGAACACTTCAGAAAACAACCAAAAAAAGAAAAAAATCTTTCCCAAAGTCAAAGCCATCAAAAGGCATGGCCTGCCATCAAGTGCAGGGACATGCACCAAAGATTCCTCTATTGGTCCCCATTGAAATCGCAAGATTCCTTTTCCCTTCCCGAAAGGAAATCAAATTTCCTTTCTAGAAGGGAAAAGGAATCTTGCGAATCCCAAAAGAAAGGCTTACAAACACTCTGGAAAGGAGATAAGTTCAAATGAAATGCAATTGAAAAAAGCAGAATATCGGGAATTTTAGTCTCTTCAAAAAATAGGCTGTGAGGAAATCAGCTGCATTGCAAAGGACCAAAGGTGCCAAAACTAAGCTCACAGATGTTGCAAAAGCAGGGGAAAAAGTCAAGGAGGAAGACACAACTTAGGGGGCAAGATATGAGGGACATGGCATGAATACTTAAAAAATTAAAAAAATAAAAAAGAAAAAAATCTTTCCCAAAGTCAAAGCCATCAAAATGCAGGCAGGCCATATGCCACCAAGGGCAGGCACATGCAGCAAAGCTTGCCAAAATTTATCCCCACTGAAGGACAAAACAGAAAAGAAGGACCTACAAACACGCTGGAAAGGAGTCAACATCAAAGGAATTGCAACTGGAGGAGAAAAAAAGAAAATTTGGGAAATTTATTGACTTTAAGAAAATGGCCTGGGTTTATATCAGGTGCAGTGCAAAGGACCAAAAGATGCCAAAACTAAGCTCACAGATGTTGCAAAAGCTGGGGAAAAAGTCAAGGAGGAAGACACAACTTAGGGGGCAAGATATGAGGGATATGGCATGAATATTTAAAATAATAAAAAAATAAAAAAGAAAAAATCTTTCCCAAAGTTAAAGCCATCAAAATGCAGGCAGGCCATACGCCAGCAAGGCCAGTCACATGCAGCAAAGCTTGCCAAAATTGATCCCCACTGAATGCCAAAACAGAAAAGAAGGACCTACAAACACGCTGGAAAGGAGTCAACATCAAAGGAATTGCAACTGGAGGAGAAAAAAAGAAAATGTGGGAAATTTAGTGACTCTAAGAAAATGGCCTGGGGTTTTATCAGGTGCAGTGCAAAGGACCAAAAGATGCCAAAACTAAGCTCACAGATGTTGCAAAAGAGGGGGAGAATGTCAAGGAGGAAGACACAACTTAGGGGGCAAGATATGAGGGACATGGCATGAACACTTCAGAAAACAACCAAAAAAAGAAAAAAATATTTTCCCAAAGTCAAAGCCATCAAAAGGCATGGCCTGCCATCAAGTGCAGGGACATGCACCAAAGATTCCTCTATTGGTCCCATTGAAATCGCAAGATTCCTTTTCCCTTCCCGAAAGGAAATGAAATTTCCTTTCGGGAAGGGAAAAGGAATATTGCGAATCCCAAAAGAAAGGCTTACAAACACTCTGGAAAGGAGATAGGTTCAAATGAAATGCATTTGAAAAAAGCAGAAAATCGGGAATTTTAGTCTCTTAAAAAATAGGCTGTGAGGAAATCAGTTGCATTGCAAAGGACCAAAGATGCCAAAACTAAGCTCACAGATGTTGCAAAAGCACGGGAAAAAGTCAAGGAGGAAGACACAACTTAGGGGGCAAGATGTGAGGGACATGGCATGAATACTTAAAACAAAAAAGAAAAAAAAAAGAAAAATCTTTCCCAAAGTCAAAGCCACCAAAATGCAGGCAGGCCATACGCCACCAAGGGCAGGCACATGCAGCAAAGCTTGCCAAAATTGATCCCCACTGAAGGCCAAAACAGAGAAGAAGGACCTACAAACACGCTGGAAAGGAGTCAACATCAAAGGAATTGCAATTGGAGGAGAAAAAAAGAAAATTTGGGAAATTAAGTGTCTATAAGAAAATGGCCTGGGGTTTTATCAGGTGCAGTGCAAAGGACCAAAAGGTGCCAAAACTAAGCTCACAGATGTTGCAAATGCAGGGGAAAAAGTCAAGGAGGAAGACACAACTTAGGGGGCAAGATATGAGGGACATGGCATGAATACTTAAAATATAAAAAAAAAAAAAAAAGAAAAAATCTTTCCCAAAGTCAAAGCCATCAAAATGCAGGCCGGCCATACGTCAGCAAGGGCAGGCACATGCAGCAAAGCTTGCCAAAATTGATCCCCACTGAATGCCAAAACAGAAAAGAAGGACTACAAACACGCTGGAAATGTGTCAACATCAAGGGAATTGCAATTGGAGGAGAAAAAAACAAAATTTGGGGAAATTTAGTGACTCTTAGAAAATGGCCTGGGGTTTATATCAGGTGCAGTGCAAAGGACCAAAAGGTGCCAAAACTAAGCTCACAGATATTGCAAAAGCAGGGGAAAAAGTCAAGGAGGAAGACACCACTACGGGGGCAAGATATGAGGGACATGGCATGAACCCTTCAGAAAAACAACCAAAAAAAGAAAAAAATCTTTCCCAAAGTCAAGGCCATCAAAAGGCATGGCCTGCCATCAAGTGCAGGGACATGCACCAAATATTCCTCTATTGGTCCCCATTGAAATCGCAAGATTCCTTTTCCCTTCCCGAAAGGAAATGAAATTTCCTTTCGGGAAGGGAAAAGGAATCTTGCGAATCCCAAAAGAAAGGCTTACAAACACTCTGGAAAGGAGATAGGTTCAAATGAAATGCAATTGAAAAAAGCAGAAAATCGGGAATTTTAGTCTATTCAAAAAATAGGCTGTGAGGAAATCAGCTGCATTGCAAAGGACCAAAATGTGGCAAAACTAAGCTCACAGATGTTGCAAAAGCAGGGGAAAAAGTCAAGGAGGAAGACACAACTTAGGGGGCAAGATATGAGGGACATGGCATGAATACTTAAAAAAACTAAAAAAAAAAAAAAAAAAATTGAAAAAATCTTTCCCAAAGTCTAAGCCATCAAAATGCAGGCAGGCCATACGCCAGCAAGGGCAGGCACATGCAGCAAAGCTTGCCAAAATTGATCCCCACTGAAGGCCAAAAGAGAAAAGAAGGACTTACAAACACGCTGGAAATGAGTCAACATCAAAGGAATTGCAATTGGAGGAGAAAAAAAGAAAATTTGGGAATATAAATGACTCTTAGAAAGTGGCCTGTGGTTTTAGCAGTGCCCTTCAAAGGACCAAAATGTGCCAAAACTAAGCTCACAGATGTTGTAAAAGCAGGGGAAAAAGTCAAGGAGGAAGACAGAACTTAGGGGGCAAGATGTGAGGGACATGGCATGAATACTTAAAACAAAAAAAAAAAAAAAAAAAGAAAAAATCTATCCCAAAGTCAAAGCCATCAAAATGCAGGCACGCCATAGGCCACCAAGGGCAGGCACATGCAGCAAAGCTTGCCAAAATTGATCCCAACTGAAGGCCAAAACAGAAAAGAACGACCTACAAACACGCTGGAAAGGAGTCAACATTAAAGGAATTGCAATTGGAGGAGAAAAAAAGAAAATTTGGGTAAGTTAGTGATTCTAAGAAAATGGCCTGGGTTTACATGAGGTGCAGTGCAAAGGACCAAAAGATGCCAAAACTAAGCTCACAGATGTTGCAAAAGCAGGGGAAAAAGTCAAGGAGGAAGACACAACTTAGGGGGCAAGATATGAGGGACATGGCATGAATACTTAAAATAATAAAAAATAAAGAAGAAAAAATCTTTCCCAAAGTCAAAGCCACCAAAATGCAGGCAGGCCATACGCCACCAAGGGCAGGCACATGCAGCAAAGCTTGCCAAAATTGATCCCCACTGAAGGCCAAAACAGAAAAGAAGGACTTGCAAACACGCTGGAATTGAGACAACATCAAGGGAATTGCAATTGGAGGAGAAAAAAAGAAAATTAGGGAAATTTAGTGACTCTAAGGAAATGGCCCGGGGTTTTATCAGGTGCAGTGGAAAGGACCAAAAGGTGCAAAAACTAAGCTCACAGATGTTGCAAAAGCAGGGGAAAAAGTCAAGGAGGAAGACAGAACTTAGGGGGCAAGATATGAGGGACATGGCATGAACACTTCAGAAAACAACCAAAAAAAGAAAAAAATCTTTCCCAAAGTCAAAGCCATCAAAAGGCATGGCCTGCCATCAAGTGCAGGGACATGCACCAAAGATTCCTCCATTGGTCCCCATTGAAATCGCAAGATTCCTTTTCCCTTCCCGAAAGGAAATCAAATTTCCTTTCTAGAAGGGAAAAGGAATCTTGCGAATCCCAAAAGAAAGGCTTACAAACACTCTGGAAAGGAGATAAGTTCAAATGAAATGCAATTGAAAAAAGCAGAATATCGGGAATTTTAGTCTCTTCAAAAAATAGGCTGTGAGGAAATCAGCTGCATTGCAAAGGACCAAAGGTGCCAAAACTAAGCTCACAGATGTTGCAAAAGCAGGGGAAAAAGTCAAGGAGGAAGACACAACTTAGGGGGCAAGATATGAGGGACATGGCATGAATACTTAAAAAATTAAAAAAATAAAAAAGAAAAAAATCTTTCCCAAAGTCAAAGCCATCAAAATGCAGGCAGGCCATATGCCACCAAGGGCAGGCACATGCAGCAAAGCTTGCCAAAATTTATCCCCACTGAAGGACAAAACAGAAAAGAAGGACCTACAAACACGCTGGAAAGGAGTCAACATCAAATGAATTGCAACTGGAGGAGAAAAAAAGAAAATTTGGGAAATTTATTGACTCTAAGAAAATGGCCTGGGTTTATATCAGGTGCAGTGCAAAGGACCAAAAGATGCCAAAACTAAGCTCACAGATGTTGCAAAAGCAGGGGAAAAAGTCAAGGAGGAAGACACAACTTAGGGGGCAAGATATGAGGGATATGGCATGAATATTTAAAATAATAAAAAAATAAAAAAGAAAAAATCTTTCCCAAAGTTAAAGCCATCAAAATGCAGGCAGGCCATACGCCAGCAAGGCCAGGCACATGCAGCAAAGCTTGCCAAAATTGATCCCCACTGAATGCCAAAACAGAAAAGAAGGACCTACAAACACGCTGGAAAGGAGTCAACATCAAAGGAATTGCAACTGGAGGAGAAAAAAAGAAAATGTGGGAAATTTAGTGACTCTAAGAAAATGGCCTGGGGTTTTATCAGGTGCAGTGCAAAGGACCAAAAGATGCCAAAACTAAGCTCACAGATGTTGCAAAAAAAGGGGAAGAATGTCAAGGAGGAAGACACAACTTAGGGGGCAAGATATGAGGGACATGGCATGAACACTTCAGAAAACAACCAAAAAAAGAAAAAAATATTTTCCCAAAGTCAAAGCCATCAAAAGGCATGGCCTGCCATCAAGTGCAGGGGACATGCACCAAAGATTCCTCTATTGGTCCCCATTGAAATCGCAAGATTCCTTTTCCCTTCCCGAAAGGAAATTTCATTTCCTTTCGGGAAGGGAAAAGGAATCTTGCGAATCCCAAAAGAAAGGCTTACAAACACTCTGGAAAGGAGATAGGTTCAAATGAAATGCATTTGAAAAAAGCAGAAAATCGGGAATTTTAGTCTCTTAGAAAATAGGCTGTGAGGAAATCAGCTGCATTGCAAAGGACCAAAGATGCCAAAACTAAGCTCACAGATGTTGCAAAAGCAGGGGAAAAAGTCAAGGAGGAAGACACAACTTAGGGGGCAAGATGTGAGCGACATGGCATGAATACTTAAAACAAAAAAGAAAAAAAAAAGAAAAAATCTTTCCCAAAGTCAAAGCCACCAAAATGCAGGCAGGCCATACGCCACCAAGGGCAGGCACATGCAGCAAAGCTTGCCAAAATTGATCCCCACTGAAGGCCAAAACAGAAAATAAGGACTTACAAACACGCTGGAATGGAGACATCATCAAAGGAATTGCAATTGGAGGAGAAAAAAAGAAAATTTGGGAAATTTAATGACTCTGAGAAAGTGGCCAGGGGTTTCTTCAGGTGCAGTGCAAAGGACCAAAAGATGCCAAAACTAAGCTCACAGATGTTGCAAAAGCAGGGGAAAAAGTCAAGGAGGAAGACACAACTTAGGGGGCAAGATATGAGGGACATGGCATGAACACTTCAGAAAACAACCGAAAAAAGTAAAAAATCTTTCACAAAGTCAAAGCCTTTAAAAGGCATGGCCTGCCATCAAGTGCAGGGACATGCACCAAAGATTCCTCTATTGGTCCCCATTGAAATCGCAAGATTCCTTTTCCCTTCCCGAAAGGAAATGAAATTTCCTTTCGGGAAGGGAAAAGGAATCTTGCGGATCCCAAAAGAAAGGCTTACAAACACTCTGGAAAGGAGATAGGATCAAATGAAATTCAATTGAAAAAGGAAGAAAATTGGTAATTTTAGTCTCTTCAAAAAATAGGCTGTGAGGAAATCAGCTGCATTGCAAAGGACCAAAAGGTGCCAAAACTAAGGTCACAGATTTTGCAAAAGCAGGGGAAAAAGTCAAGGAGGAAGACACAACTTAGGGGGCAAGATATGAGGGACATGGCATGAATACTTAAAATAATAAAAAAAAAAAAAAGAAAAAAATCTTTCCAAAAGCCAAAGCCATCAAAATGCAGGCAGGCCATACGCCACCAAGGGCAGGCACATGCAGCAAAGCTTGCCAAAATTGATCCCCACTGAAGGCCAAAACAGAGAAGAAGGAGCTACAAACACGCTGGAAAGGAGTCAACATCAAAGGAATTGCAATTGGAGGAGAAAAAAAGAAAATTTTGGAAATTTAGTGACTCTAAGAAAATGGCCTGGGTTTATATCAGGTGCAGTGCAAAGGACCAAAAGGTGCCAAAACTAAGCTCACAGATGTTGCAAAAGCAGGGGAAAAAGTCAAGGAGGAAGACACAACTTAGGGGGTAAGATATGAGGGACATGGCATGAATACTTAAAATAATAAAAAAAAAAAAAAGAAAAAATCTTTCCCAAAGTCAAAGCCATCAAAATGCAGGCCGGCCATACGCCAGCAAGGGCAGGCACATGCAGCAAAGCTTGCCAAAATTGATCCCCACTGAATGCCAAAACAGAAAAGAAGGACCTACAAACACGCTGGAAATGTGTCAACATCAAGGGAATTGCAATTGGAGGAGAAAAAAACAAAATTTGGGAAATTTAGTGACTCTTAGAAAATGGCCTGGGGTTTATATCAGGTGCAGTGCAAAGGACCAAAAGGTGCCAAAACTAAGCTCACAGATATTGCAAAAGCAGGGGAAAAAGTCAAGGAGGAAGACACCACTACGGGGGCAAGATATGAGGGACATGGCATGAACCCTTCAGAAAACAACCAAAAAAAGAAAAAAATCTTTCCCAAAGTCAAGGCCATCAAAAGGCATGGCCTGCCATCAAGTGCAGGGACATGCACCAAATATTCCTCTATTGGTCCCCATTGAAATCGCAAGATTCCTTTTCCCTTCCCGAAAGGAAATGAAATTTCCTTTCGGGAAGGGAAAAGGAATCTTGCGAATCCCAAAAGAAAGGCTTACAAACACTCTGGAAAGGAGATAGGTTCAAATGAAATGCAATTGAAAAAAGCAGAAAATCGGGAATTTTAGTCAATTCAAAAAATAGGCTGTGAGGAAATCAGCTGCATTGCAAAGGACCAAAATGTGGCAAAACTAAGCTCACAGATGTTGCAAAAGCAGGGGAAAAAGTCAAGGAGGAAGACACAACTTAGGGGGCAAGATATGAGGGACATGGCATGAATACTTAAAAAAACTAAAAAACAAAAAAAAAATTGAAAAAATCTTTCCCAAAGTCTAAGCCATCAAAATGCAGGCAGGCCATACGCCAGCAAGGGCAGGCACATGCAGCAAAGCTTGCCAAAATTGATCCCCACTGAAGGCCAAAAGAGAAAAGAAGGACTTACAAACACGCTGGAAATGAGTCAACATCAAAGGAATTGCAATTGGAGGAGAAAAAAAGAAAATTTGGGAATATAAATGACTCTTAGAAAGTGGCCTGTGGTTTTAGCAGTGCCCTTCAAAGGACCAAAAGGTGCCAAAACTAAGCTCACAGATGTTGTAAAATCAGGGGAAAAAGTCAAGGAGGAAGACAGAACTTAGGGGGCAAGATGTGAGGGACATGGCATGAATACTTAAAACAAAAAAAAAAAAAAAAAAAGAAAAAATCTATCCCAAAGTCAAAGCCATCAAAATGCAGGCACGCCATAGGCCACCAAGGGCAGGCACATGCAGCAAAGCTTGCCAAAATTGATCCCAACTGAAGGCCAAAACAGAAAAGAACGACCTACAAACACGCTGGAAAGGAGTCAACATTAAAGGAATTGCAATTGGAGGAGAAAAAAAGAAAATTTGGGTAAGTTAGTGATTCTAAGAAAATGGCCTGGGTTTACATGAGGTGCAGTGCAAAGGACCAAAAGATGCCAAAACTAAGCTCACAGATGTTGCAAAAGCAGGGGAAAAAGTCAAGGAGGAAGACACAACTTAGGGGGCAAGATATGAGGGACATGGCATGAATACTTAAAATAATAAAAAATAAAGAAGAAAAAATCTTTCCCAAAGTCAAAGCCATCAAAATGCAGGCAGGCCATACGCCAGCAAGGGCAGGCACATGCAGCAAATCTTGCCAAAATTGATCCCCACTGAAGGCCAAAACAGAAAAGAAGGACCTACAAACACGCTGGAATGGAGTCAACATCAAAGGAATTGCAATTGGAGGAGAAAAAAAGCAAATGTGGGAAATTGAGTGACTCTAAGAAAATGGCCTGGGGTATTATCAGGTGCAGAGCAAAGGACCAAAAGATGCAAAAACTAAGCTCACAGATGTTGCAAAAGCAGGGGAAAAAGTCAAGGAGGACGACACAACTTAGGGAGCAAGATATGAGGGACATGGCATGAATACTTAAAACAAACAAAAAAAAAATCTTTCCCAAAGACAAAGATATCAAAATGCAGGCAGGCCATACGCCACCAAGGGCAGGCACATGCAGCAAAGCTTGCAAAAATTGATCCCCACTGAAGGCAAAACATAAAAGAAGGACCTACAAACGTGCTGGAATGGAGTCAACATCAAAGGAATTGCAATTGGAGTAGAAAAAAAGAAAATTTGGGAAATTGAGTGACTCTTTGAAAGTGGCCTGGGATTTTAGCAGGTGCAGTGCAAAGGACCAAAAGATGCCAAAACTAAGCTCACAGATGTTGCAAAAGCAGGGGAAA